>CM061550.1:264858948-265318948 GCA_030864225.1 Capsicum baccatum var. pendulum | reverse complement strand
AATGGCATCAAAGAACTCATTAATGACATTTCTTCATCATCATCATCATCTTCTTCTTCTTCTTCTTCTTCTTCTTCTCCTTCTTTTTCTTCTTTTCCTTCTTCTTATTCTCCTCCTCCTCCTCCTCTTCCTCCTCCTCTTGCTCCTCGTCCTCCCTATCCTTCTCCTTCTTCTTCTTCTTCTTCTTCTTCTTCTTCCTCCCCCTCATCCTTTTTCTTCTCCACTTATTCTTCTTTCTCTTCAACCTCCTCCTCCTCCTCCTCTTTCTCCTCTTCCTCTTCCTCTTCCTCTTCTTCTTTTTCTTCTTTCTCTTCTTTCTTTTCTTGTTCCTATTCTTCTTCTTATTCCTCTTCTTCCTCTTCTTCTTTCCCCACTTTCTCTTTATCCCCCTCATCTCCTTCCTCCTCTTCGTCCTTTTTTTCCTTTTCTTTTTTTTTTCTTGCTCCTCCCTCTTCTTACCTTCCCTTTTTTTTCTTTTTTTTTGTTCTTCTTCTAGTTCAATTTTTCTTCTTTTTCTTCTTCTTCAATGGCATCCAAGAAATCATCAATGTCATTTCTTCTTCTTCCTCCTCCTCATTTTCCTTCTCTTCCTAATCTTCTTCTTCTTCTTCTTCTTCTTCTTATTCTTATTCTTATTCTTATTCTTATTCTTATTCTTCTTCTTCTTCTTCTCCTCCTCCTTCTTCTTCTTCTCCTTCTCATTCTTCTTATCCTTATCCTTATCCTTCTCCTTCTTCATCTTCTTCTGTTTCTCCTTCTTCATCTTCTTCTCCTTCTCCTTCTCCTTCTCCTTCTCCTTCTTCTTCTATTTCTTCATTTTCTTCTTCTTCTTCTTCTTCTTCTTCTTCTTCTCCTTAACATCATTGTAGATACTACTCAACTATGTTCAACGAGACAGAAATAAAATGGGAAATAAATAGAAAAGAATTATGTTTATTATATAAATGTTTGTTAGCATTTGAGCCATATATTGTATATAACAAAGTTATTGTGCGAACAGATAATACACAGGTACGCTGGTGGCTAACAAAGAAACTACAAAATTCAGTTACAAACTGAGCATATGCTCGAGTATCATCATAACTGTAATCAAGTAAGCCATTCAAAATAAATTTGATTAGTACTTGTTTTCAATCTTTGATATGCTAGTATTAGTGTATTACTAATTGAGTTGGGAGTGTAATATATATTTACTTTTTAGAATTGAACATTTGGCTGAAGCAAAAATGATCTCTTTTGACTCAGTTGTGAACTGCAAAACTAACATTTACAATCCTTCCTTCAATCCCTGTCTGCTCTGTTGTCTCTATCATTTTATCTACTAGCATCTTTGTCAGTAGAAAATGACCTATCCAATATCATGTATACCCAATTTAACTTCAATCCTATACAGTATTTCAGATATTTTTACACAATCGTAATTGCAAAAAAAAATTTGTGTTATTATATCACCTAAAAGATAATTACAGGTCCGTAAAAGTGAAATCAGTGACTTAAAAAATAAGGCAAATTACATGTTATAACAGGTTAAAGTACACTTATCGTGTAAATATTTTTTTTTAATTCCAGCATAGGTAAGATAATTTGCTTTTTTCATGGCTTCCT
Organism: Capsicum baccatum var. pendulum; assembly: GCA_030864225.1. Taxonomy (NCBI): domain Eukaryota; kingdom Viridiplantae; phylum Streptophyta; class Magnoliopsida; order Solanales; family Solanaceae; genus Capsicum; species Capsicum baccatum. Next base: position 265,317,343 of record CM061550.1, on the reverse strand, counting down.
TTAGTATGACTATCTTCTTCAAGTACCTTGCAGGAATAACTAATCTTACACCCCTCTTTGTTCTTATGTGTTGTATAGATATTGAATAGAAAAGGGTCATGAATTTGTTCCATGCTAATTTGTTTCTTATTCTTATAATATTTATTTTCCTATATTTTTATTATATGTTTGTTCTTACTGCTCATCTTATTCACTCACATCTTCAGATCATTTATATGACCCACATGATACGAATTATCTTATGTTTCTCAAACCATCATTAAAAAGACGATTTTCAATTGATGATATTGGAACTAGCAGTTGGGTAAAAAAAAGTAAGACAAAATCTGCTAGATTGGAACCACATTCTATAGTTGAGTCAATGTCAAGAAAAAGTACTGCTACATCTCATGCAGTAGAGGATTCCATCATTAATAAGTGTATGAACTTTTTGGCAAGTATTTCTGAAATTGTTATCCCGTCTGAAATTTGCAACTATGCAGTAAATTTATTTCTAAAGAAAGACATCCGTCAAATATTTCTTAAGATGACTACTAATGAAGCTCGGAAGTCTTGTTTGGCATATAACTATGAGTTATACCCCCTTAAGAAAATGTGAAGGATGTATTCGTTTGATTTTTATATTTTTGTTGTTTGATGTTTGATAGTATGATTGTATGCGTGAACTTTATACGCTATTATTGTATGGTTAAAATTCTTTTAAAATTGAGTTGAATTTATATGTATTGTTGTATGTGTGTGTATTTTATACATATGTATGTTCTGTTAATTTTCACTTACTGGATGAAAAGTATGCAATGAGATATGAATTATATAGATTCATAGTGCATCTTATAAATTAAAATATGTTGATGTATCATACTCTACTAATATGAGGATTATGAAATTTTTACACTCTCGTACTCTACTGATGTGAGGCGTTTTGGATTTTTAGTTTAATGAAGAGTTTGGATATTAGCATATCTCTCGATTTAAGTGACTTATTAGATGAAGAATTAAAAAAAGGTCATAGAGAGCAAGATAAGGAGTGGATGACTTTGTGTCAACTAGCAGGTAAATATGTGTTGAGGTATTGCGAAAAGTACTTATGTAAGGAACCTTGTCGTACATCAAAACGCTCTGGATATATATTTGTTCAAGAGATATTATGAGGAAATGAAACCCGTTATAAAAAATTTTGATTGAAGAAAGCGGTGTTTATTGATTTATGCAATGACTTAACCAAAAAATATGGGCTTAAACCCACTCGTGGAATTTCTAAACAAAAAAAGTTAAGCATGTTTTGATGATTTGTGCACATGAAGCGGGAAATCAAATGATACAAGAAATCTTTCAACATTCCAGAGAGATGGTTCATAGACACTTTCATAGTGTTTTAAATGCTATTTCTAAGCTTGCAAAAGATATTACTAGACCACATTTAAATTATAATGATGGTGTAGGAGCTCACAAGTCATGTAATGAATGATATTTATCTTTCTTTAAAGTAAGTTGTACTTTCTCCAAATATATACTTTATTATACTTAAAATATTTAATTTCCCTCATAATTATTTTCTTAAGTTAAATTTATATATGTATATACTTGTAGGATTGTATTGGAGCACTTGATGACACGCATGTTAAAGTTAGATTACCGCAAAGTCAAAAAATTTCGTATATTGATCGTGAAGATTATCCGACTCAAAATATTCTTGCCGTTGTAGATTTTAACATGTGTTTTACATTTGCATTGGCTGGGTGGGAAGGATCGGCTCATGACAGTCGTATATTTCGTGAGGCTCTTCGTAGACAAGAACTCAACTTGCGACATCCATTGAAAAATAAATATTATCTAGTTGATTCTGGCTATTCACACATGAAAGGATACATGGCTCCTTACAGAGGAGATAATGTGAGGTATCACCTTTCTGACTTTCGACGTGGTTCAACACGACAATTGAGGGAGCCAAGAGGTTGCATTGAAAAATTAAATTATTTGCATTCTTCTTGTAGAAACATAGTAGAGCGCACATTTGGTGTTTGAAAAGCGAGATGGTCTATTTTGCGAGACATGCCTTACTATAACATTGACACCTAAAGGGATATCGTAATTGCTACTATAGCCATTCATGATTACATTAGAAAGAAGTGCAATGTGGATAATGCATTTCAAACGACTGAGAATGAAAGATATATTCCATCGACTGATTTTGATGTAGACACAACTTCAACGGCTAACAATATAGATGGCGAAAATGTGAGTGAGGAAAGTAATATGCATTGGGTGGGACTTCGTGATATGATTGCTAATGATATTTGTAATGCTTAATGGTTGTATTAATTGAACATTTTCATTTTTTGTATTTATGACGAACTTAACTCTAGCCATATTAGTGCCTCTTTTGTATGAAACTTCTAATTTATGAAATATGATTTTTATGTATTATTCTCCTTCTTTAATATATTCTTTTAAATTTTAACAATTATTAGTGTACAACATATAAATTTCTCTAAGAAAAAACAACTCATCAATCAAAATATATGGAGAACACTCACTGAAGATATACAACTTTATGAACGATTAGTGAACAATCCATGTATATTTGATGATGCAACATTTGTATTCGACAATGTTTTAATAGTGATATAGTCATTACTCAATCAACGAGTAATATATTTTTTAATTAAGAGTCATTTTATCAAATAAATAGTATTATTTGTGATCAACTATTTATCTATTAATGTAATTATAATGATTAGTAACATATATATTTTGTTTGATGATTTATAATCTTTTAACAAAAAAAAAAGGCTTTTTAGCGCACAAATTTAATAGTCATTCATATATATATATATATTGAAACTGAATTAAAATCTATATTAATTTTAATTTGAATCATTTTAGAAATAAAAATTAATAATAATCAACTCTACATATTGTTAACAGCTTTAAGGGCATTTCAGACATTTTGACAAAAAAAAAGTGCTTAACAACATTTGTTTACCAAACACATCAATAAATTTTTTCAGTTTCAACACTTTTATCCAAACACGTAACTGCTTATTTTTAAAATAAGTTTCAGTACTTTCAAAAACACTTTTTAAAAATCACTGTTTTTTAGTCTATCCAAATGGGCTCTATATCTCACACCAAACGACCTCTAAAAGTAAAAATGAAAGTAATGAGTACTTTCGGTTTCTGTTTCTCGTTTATTAATAATAAGGCTTGGGGGTGCATGGCTCAACCCTTGATCGTCTCGGGTGGGAGAGCCCAAAAACTCTCAATCCTCGGATGATACTTTAAAAAAAAAAAGTAATGAGTATTAAAACAAAAGGGAAAAAAGATCAAATTTATCCATCTATTTTAAAAAAATTAGTTAAATATATCATACGTCATATTTTTTTTTAATCAAATTTACCCCTCTACTTTGAAAAATTGACTAAATATATGCTTGATCATAATTTAGGATCAAATTTATCCTTAATGTCATACTTTGGCTACCCCTATTCTTAATTTTTTTTTCACATGCACGATTTATTTAATAGAAAAGCTCAAATCAATGTTAAATCAAGTTTCTTAATAATAAGAATAAATTTGATTCTAAAATAAGACATTAAAAATAAATTTGATCAAAAAATATGACAAAAACTACATCCAGGATAAATTTAACCTTTTTATCTAAAGAAAAAGGCCAAATCTATCGATAACCCTTCAAACTTGTCCCTAAAATTTACTTAGGTCCCTAAACTAAGGCCTGTACCTATCAAACCCCTAAACCCCCCAATTTGGTTCCAATTGCGCCTTTTTTGTCAATCAGCTAGAAGCTGAAGTGTGTGCAACAGACACGTAATGATGTGTCAAAAATGACGAATTAAAACATGACACATGACATTAAATTTAAAAATAATTTATTTTTTTATAACTAATTAAATTATAATTTAAAAAGAATTATAATATTAAAAAAAAAAAAACTAAATACCCCCACCCCACCCCACCCCCTTCATCTTCTTCTTGATTAATTATGTTATGGTCAGATATAATTATCTTCCTTCAATTTTGCCAAATAGGATAATTCACCTTACCAATCATTTTCATTTTCACCATTATCCATTCCAAAGATTTTTACTTATTAGATGTCTCCACTCTTTTGGAAGAAATTTTTTACACAATTTCATCAATGGCGACCAGAAGAACAAAAAGCTGTGAAGACAAATTTTTTTGCCATTGGTGCTGCGAAGATGACGAAGACGCAGGGGTGGGGTTGAAGACGACGATTTTCTCTTCTCCATTTTCTTTCTAAAGCTGAACTTTTTTTAAAAAAAATAAATTAAAAACTGATTTCCGACGTCATTCGAACGTGTTTGAAACAATTTTAAAATTTTGAGGTTGATTTTCCTTCAAGAATGCATTCCTAAAAAAATTTTAATGAAAAAAGGAGATGACAATAACGGAAAGGTGGTTAGGGGTTGACGACGATCTGGGGAGGGGCGATGAAGACGACATGAAACAGAAGGGGGTGGGGGTGTTTGTTTTATGCTTTTCTTTTCCTCTTTTTTTTTTTTAATTAAGAAATTATAATATTTAAAAATTATATTAATAAAATAATTTAAATATAAGTTTTTCAATTAAAAAAAAATAAAATATTATTTATTTTACTATTCATGCGCGAGAGTGTAACATACTTTTCTTGTCAAATCTGCATTTTGTGCCTGATAGGTATCAATTTTAGCACTTGAGGTGCCTAATAGGTACAAGTCTTAGTTAAGAGGTGTAAGTGAATTTTCGTAACAAGTTTGAGAGTTTATCCATAGATTTGGCCAAAGAAAAATCAACCACTAAACGGACTCAACTGTACACAATCCAATCCACTACGTAAAATGGCTTCAAATCCGTAAGTTCCCGCGTTCACCATTTCAAATTTTCCTCACAACTCTCAATAAACTCTCCATATACACTCCCCACCACAAGACTTCACCCCTTCCATATTCCCCTAGTTCTCTGTAGCAATGCGGAGCAAACGTAAAGCTTATATGGCGGTATTGGACTCACCTGATTCATCAGACTCTGCTTCTACTTTGTTAAATAAAAAGAAGTCTAGGAGACATGTAGAAGTTGAAAAGATGAATGTGCCTGTCGAAGATGATCTGATTGAGTGCGATGATAATTCTGCGGATGATGATTGTGAAGATTCTGCTTTTGCTTCGGCTTCAGCTTTGTTAAATAAGAAGTTGAAGAGACATGCACAAGTTGAAAAGATAAATGTACCTTTGGAGAAAGTAAAGGTGGAAGATGATCTGATTGAGTGTGATGATGATTGTAAAGATTCTGCTTTTGCTTCAGCTTTAGCTTCGGTAAATAAGAAGTTGAAGAGACATGCACAAGTTGAAAAGTTGAATGTACGTGTGGAGAAAGTGGCGGAAGATGATCTGATTGAGTGCGATGATGATTTTGTGGACGAAGAAGAAGTTGAGGAAGCTGTATGTGATAACTTGAACAATGATGAAGGATCGTCTTCTGCTGAGAAGAAGAGAAGAGTTGTGCAGGTGAATGAGGAGCAAGAGAGTGCGTTTTATGGGGAAGCTGTTCCGGATAGTGAAGCTAGAGAGCAATGGCCTCATCGCTACATTAGAAAGGTTTGTATTACTCTCTACCTAATTTTCTCATAATTTATGTTTAACAATATGTTTGGATGGCTATCACCTGTTATTTCATATTGTATTGTGTCTTGTTTAGATTGATTAGGCCCGTTTGACCACGCGAAATATTCATTTTTTTTTTTGGATTTTTTTATACTTTATTAAAAAAAAATATTTTTGGCAATAAAAACTCCAAATACAAAATGTGAAAACAAATGTAAACTTATTTTTCAATTTTATCACTTCCACTTTTCTTATAAAAATTCAAAAATAACTTTAATTTATGTTCATAACCAACACAACTCCAATTTCAAATTTTTTGATTTGCATAACCAAATGCTTATTATATCTTTTTTTGTCATTACATAATCCTACACATCAATAATTTAAAATATAAACTTATAAAAAAAAGTAGGTCATGTGATAAAATTAATTTAAAAGTGTTGGCTAAAAGATAAAATATTATCTTGTACATAATAAGTAAAGTCACAATGAGTAAAAAAGAAAAAGTTAACTATAAAATGAGACTTCCTCTTACCTAGCAATGCATTCATTACACGTACAATTTTAGTTTGCCATTCGCAGGCTTCGATGTTATTTGATTTAGAATCTACTTATTTTTTATATATATGTCTAGTTTGCTATTAGTAGCGAAGTTAAAGAGGGTTTAAGCATCTACTATATATGCATAAAAAATAATTTTAATCATATATAAAGTAATATAATTTTTTTTTGTTGAATGGAGTTTGAATGAACCCCTCGTTGTATTGTATGCTAGGTCCGCACCTATTTGCCATGCACCTAGGTTTGATTCCTTGACAGTCACTATTTGTGCTTCTACCCTAGTAGTTAATTCATTAGTAGTGGATTTAGCTTGAGCCGTTTGTTAGCGAATCTTACCTATAATGATACAATTAATAAACTTTAATTAATAATCAAAATAGATATTATATTAAAATCAACAACAAAATCAGTGATGGACTCAGGATTTTGTCAAGTGGGTTCAAGTTAGTGAACCATAAATGGTAATTTAGAAAAAGTAATTAGATAAAAGAGTAAATGTACTGTTTTCACCTTGAACTATAAATGAAATTACTGAGATACACCCTAACTTAAAGGGTTCTATTACTCCTGGATTAATTAAAATTATAGTTTTGGCAACCTTAAGTGCCTGTTTGACACATACGTGTGCCTACGTGAACCTTTAGTATGTTGATTCACGCAGTATGTCACGTAGGCCTTATTAAAAATATGATTTTAATTAGCCCAGGGGGTAATTGGATACCCTTTAAGTTGGAGTGTGTCTCAGCAATTTCGTTTATAGTTCAGGGTGAAAATATTGAATTTTCTCTAGATAAAATAATGCTCCCTTTGTCTCAATTTATGTGTTATATTTTCCTTCTTGAAATTCAAAGATAAGTTTGATCATGAATTTGGATACTGAAATTTTAATTTTTTTAAAAATAAATTTATATATTTGGAAACTAAGTAAAAAGGTATATGAGTAACAATAAACTGACTATTCAAAATATTTGAAACATATATAAAAATTATGGTCAAACATAGACATGTTTGAACCTCGAAAAGTAAAATATGCCACATAGTGAAAGGTAATATATAAATAAGAACACATAAATTGAGACGGAGGAAGTAACTTTTTTTAACAAAAAGGTATATCAAGTATCAAGTTTAGCTACTAATTATAAGATTGGAAATTTTAATCGTTCGTATCTTCAATATAAAATGTTATTAATCTTATAAATAACAATTAAAATATAGAAATTTCTAAAAATCATAAATAAATAAGAAAATAATTTAGCAAAATAATAAATAAATAAATAAAGACTCTAACTAATTTTGTATACCTAAGGAAGAAGGGAAAAAATATACAACGTTGAATATTATAAAAGAATTTTAACTAAGCACAATAGCAAATAAACTTTAAATATATAACCTAAATAATTATTAACATTTTAAAATAATCTCAAATAATAAACTTTTAAGGAAAATTGAAGGACTGGTATAAATATACCATATATAGTGAATGTCTATTTTACTATATATAGTGAGTATCTACTTTATCATATATTGTGTATGTCTATTTATGGAAAAGTTACAAACCCCTAGGTTAGTTTTTCCCTATAAATAAAGGGGTTTTGCTTCATTGTAATTCATATAAAAATTACTCTCTATTCTCTCTCTACTCTTCTTCTTTGTTCTTTATTATTTTATAACACGTTATCAGTACGAGATTCTGCCAAACAAGGTGAGATTATAAATCTGAAGGATTTCAAGGTTAGTAATTCTTTATGTTATCTTTCTTTTGCTACTACTAATATAATTATTGTTGGATTTGAGAAAAAATAATTGGTTTGAAACTATTTATATTTTAAATTTATTCCTCAAGAATAATATTATAAAAAAGGATGATAATATGTTGGTTTCAAGTGCCACCGATTCATGCCTAACACGCCTTTATATGGATCAAATATTGAGTTTGAATCTCAATACACCATATTGATGATATTGTGATGGCTAAGGCAAAATAATGAGTGTTTGATGAAAAGTCATGAAATTCGACCCATTAAATATGCTCCATTCCATGAAGTGAATGGGGTAGCAATATATGATAAGTCTGAAATATGACAACTTACTTCATTATGACAACTTACTTCATTCTTGAGGTGTATGTGGTAGCAGTGCATAATATGTATGAAAGAAGACAAGTGATTAAATGCACGAATATACGGGTGGAGGGATAATATGATAATGATAATCAAACGTGATGATATTTTCATACTCTTATATGATTATAAGATATGTTAGAGAAAAAAAATTCTCTACATCATATGTATGCCTCGATTTGCTTCTGAAGTAGCAAAATTTTGAAAAAGGTTATAAGCTATCGTAATTTGATAACTTAAGGCACGATTATATTTTATTCCTGGGGAATGAGAAACTTATTAATGCAAACGTGCGCTTGATTGTGATTGTATCATAACTCACCTCCGAAAGAGGTTGAATAATTTTAAAATTTACTTCTGAAGTAGTAAATCTGAAATTTATTCTTGTAATAGTAACAACAACAACAACAACAAACCCAGTGTATTCCCACCTAGTGGGGTCTGGGGGGGGTAAGATGTACGCAGTCCATACCTCTACCTCTGAAGAAGTAGAAAGGCTGTTTCCGATAGACCCCCGGCTCAAGACAGTCGCCACACAAATATAAATATAAATATAAATATAAATATAAATATAAAGTAACGCATAGGTAGTAGGAAACATCGGGAAGCACTCAGATACCTAATAAAACATGGAACACCGAAATCATAACAAGAAGAAGAATAGGAATAGGAATAACAATAAGAGTAGGAAGAATAACAGGAATAAACCCCACCAAAAAAAAATAAAAAAAAATTCCCTACCCTTGTGCCCCCAAACTGGCCTAGTCTTCTGCCCTAATCCTCGCCCTCCAGACCTTCCTATCTAGGGTCATGTCCTCGGTGAGCTGTAACTGCTCCAAGTCCCGTCTAATCACCTCTCCCCAGTACTTCTTCGGCCGACCCCTACCCCGCCTAAAAGTACATGTCATGGTAAATTTAGAGTTTACTAGAATAAAAGTTCATAAATTGATATGAATGATTGTGACATCTCGAAGATGTGCATTTATTGAAGAACTAGAAGATTTTTCAAGAATTGTTTATGTCGTTTGTTCTCATGATAAGTTGTTGGACCAACTAATATTGGGATTGGATCCCTTCAAATCTGAAATTTATAAAAGGTTAATAAGGGCCCGGTCATCTATCATATGATATGTTAAAATGATGCATCAATAAGACGATCACATGTACATTTATTGTCAACCTACAGTTTGACATTCATAAAGTTGCTTGCTCAATAAAATTGAGTTAAACATGACTTTCAGATTGTGTAATCAATATAATTCATCTTGATGATGATGGTTTAGCATTGAATGCTTTCGATAAATATCTAAATCATTGTTAATGAGAACAAAACTTCATGTATTGATCTGAAATATGATATATTGCAATAGCACTTGTATGCATTAGACCAATAAATTATGATTATTTCTTCCCTCTCAATTGGTTCAAGGCCGGAAACCAATTATTCTATCTTATAATTTTGATGTGCGGTATACGATTAATGGATATACCATAATACACAAAGATGAATTATTCAAAGAAGTAGAGGATGTATGTTAGTTTTCTTAACATAAGGGGGAGATTATAAGCGCTATGAAATATGTTAGGAATTATCACCAAATCTTCATCCAAAAGATAATTCAAGTCAAATGCCGAAAGCATCTCATATTAAGTGCTAGTGCTCTTATTTTGTGTTCCTAAAGGACAAAATCTACATATGCATGAAGCGTGGTAGACTAATCGGTTCCAAATGAAATAATCCTTGAAAAGGATAAGGAACAAATAATCATAATAAGAAGACAATGTGCTCTTGAAGAGTTTACGCCATAACACTTCATGAAACCTATGAGAGGTTCAGGTACGTGAAATAATAAAGTGATGAGATCTCAAAATGTTATGTCACATTGTGAATCGATACAGAATGATATATCATCGATAATATCTTTGATATAGTTTTGATGCAATATTATAAAAGATTACGAGGATTCGAATTCTACGTTTATTTAAGCATGCTGACGTAGAAATATTTATCAAGTGACCTGAAAGGATACATTTTGGTAAGCGTAAAACTTATTTGATTTGCAGTTCAGACACTTGAAGATGTCATACTTGACATGTTGGATATTGTTACTTGACAAACATCCATATGAAAATCCCTAAAGGATTCAAAATGCCTAAAGCATATGAAGTTTCTGGGAAACTTTTTATTATCCTCATAAGATATAATTTGATGATTTGAGTATCATTGAAATTCTTGGAGAGTTTTCAAAAGCAATAGAGTATTTGCTTAAATAAGAAACATGTAAAAATTGAATAAGGATCTATTCCAACCTTTAAAAAAGAATGAGGAATTTCTTGGTTATGAACTACCATATCTTAGTACAATTGATGCACTAACGTATCTTACAAATACTACAAGGCCTAATATAGTCGTTTTTTTAGTTAATTTGTCAGAAAGTTTGTAGTCCCGATCTTATTGGTCATGCTGATTTTGGGTACTTATCTGAACTACATAAAGCTCGATCTCAAATAGACTATGTGTTCATATGTGATGGTACTGCAATATCTTGGAGATATACAAAGCAACTTATTGTAGTCACTTTATCGAATCATGTTGAGATAATAACTATTCATGAAGCAAGCCGAGAGTGTGTATGGTTGAGGTCCATGATACATCTCATTCGAGAAAAATATGATGTGAAATATGACAATTTACCCACAATTTTATATGGAGATAATGCATCATGCATAACATATCTTAATGGAGGATTCATCAAAGGAGATGAAATAAAGCGCACTACATCAAAGCTTTTCTATACACATGAGCTGCAAAAAGAATGGTGATCTTAACATACAACAGATTCATTCAAGTGACAATGTGGCTGATTTATTCACCAAGTCTCCTTCAATTGCAACTTTCAAGAAGATGGTGCACAAGACCGGAATGCAAAGGTTCAAGGATGTTCTCATTAGGGGGAGTTAATACGTTCTGTACTCTTTTTTCCTTACAAGGTTTTGTCCCACTGGGTTTTCCTTGTAAGGTTTTTAATGAGGCAACCTATATGCATATGTGTACTCTTTTTCCTTCACTAGATTTTTTTTTCCACTGTGTCTTTTCTAGTAAGGTTTTAACGAGGCACATTATGTATCAATTAGACATTCAAGGGGGAGTGTTATAACTATACCATATATAGTGAATGTCTACTTTACTATATATAGTGAATACCTATTTTACCATTGTCACAATCCGAACCGGGGCCCTGGCCGTGACGGACATCCTGAATCATGAAGGCCCGAGAGCTCTTCTAACTTGTAATCATATACACCATTCATATATATATATATATGAATGGTGTATATGATTACAAGTTAGAAGAGCTCTCGGGCCTTCATGATTCAGGATGTCCGTCACGGCCAGGGCCCCGGTTTTTATATATATATATATATATATAAATAGAAAATGCAAAAATAAAATTTGCTACGAAAATATGGTCATATTCTAGATTTATTTTAACAATGAGGAATAAAATCCAATAGCAACTAAACATCGTCCGAAACCTTCTACGAAATCTCTACTACATGAAAATCTGACAACTATCTGAAAACTGGGACAAGGCCCCCAGTATACCAAAACTAAAATAAATGACATAATCTGAAAGGACTGGCCTTTTGGAACAGAGAAGGATCACCGCTGCAAAATCTGATCTGCTGTCTGAATTATCTACTGCTTATTTGGACCCCTAGACTGAACCTCAGAACCTGAGAGGTAAGGGGAGGGTGTCAATACAGATGTACTGGTACGCAAAGGAATTCAAAATAATGCTTTTATATAAATAAAATAGTTGAGAGCTAGTCATAAAATATCATGTATGATATGAATTCAAGACGCATGGGCAGTTTTGATAAATCATAAAACTTTCTATCAATGTAGTTTCTGATCTTTGTATTACTTCTAAGTTAGGTGGCACTCCTCTACAATTCTAATATTCCACGGGCTATATGGAATCTGTCATTGACTCGGCGGAGAAGCCCCCAACTCGAGTGTGCCGCAAGGGTTGGAGTTTCTGATACGCCACACGGCACTAGGCCAACATAATATAATATTCCCGGATCGACAAATCATGATTTTGAGCAATAAGTTATCTGAAGTCATGCCTTCTTCGGGAAACCACCTAAGCTCTCTTAATGCCCAATTTTATCCTGTTCTGAATCATGCATTTTTTTCTAATTTCATCATATGAAAATCTGATTTCAATCATGTGTTCTATTCTGTTCTGAATTACCATGGCATTATCTGAGTTGGTGTCGTCACACCAAGACTTGCAAGTCCTATTTTCTGAGCCATAATGTATCATGCATGATTCTTTCATGAAAACTCAATTCAGACCACCCAAATATGCAAATAGTTTAAGAGATTTCGTGTTCCGAAACATAAGTCAACACCATGCAAGAATTCCTCCAACATATGGTGGTCATGTGCTTTTGGTAAAATCATGCACTCTTTCATTATATGAATATTTTCACATTTATCAACATAACTACCCTCTCTCTTTTGCAATCAAAATCATAATCCGAATATGACGTTATTCAAAACCTTTCATATCAAGCTTTTCGAAACACATTCGGAACAATCCATAGCGTGTCATAAGTAAAGGAAAAATCATAACCAGAGAGGGATTTTACATGAATCATGCTCTCAATTCAATCATCAACCTTAAAACACATACATATATACATATATCACTTTAAATCAATTTGGGGGAAGGCCTAAAGGCCAAAACAATATCATCAATGCTTCTAAAACATGAATATGTTCATAAGTCTGAAACCCTTTTCCTAAAAACATGATTTCTATGCCTATGAGATTTTAGGAAAATTTTGCGTACCTTAAATTATAAGATCTGAAAGATGGAACCCGGATCTAGATAGATTAAACTCGAATCTTGATCCGTTTCTTGAATATCTTCACTTAGGAAGATGAATTCTTGATCTATGGAAGGAAAGGAAACTTGAATCTTAATTTGTTTCTTGGAGATCTTGAACTTAAGGATTGATTTTCTTGATTTCTTGATCTTAGAGGAAACTCAGTTTCCATCTTGTTCTTGAGAGTAGAGAGGATTGAGATGTTGTAAAACTAATAATATATGAATTATAATGCTTAGGGTTCAATTTATATTCGTGGAGAAGGTTTTTGGAGTGAGGGAAAGATCAAGATACCCCTACGAAATCACTTCTCAGTTGCTGAAATTTTCAGCTGACGACCAAGGTTGATAAGCCGTCAGATCTGTGGTAGCCCATCAGCCAGGTCGTCACCTAGGAGCTGAAAATTATGATTTTCTGCCTAAGGCTGACGATATTTTCTGATAAGGCGTCAGAAATGTCGTCAGAAATGTGATAAGCCGTCAGATATGTCGTCAGACAGTTTCCAGGCTGATATGCTAGAGTAAAACGAACATAACCTTTTGCTTCGATATCGGATTTGGGTGAAATTGATATTGTTCGAAAGATAATTCGAAGAGATTTCATTTGATATATAGTAGGCCACCCATTTCGTCATATACAATGAGTTATGGTCGATTGAAGTTGACCTAAGTTTTGACGCTCACTAAAACTTGAACGATAGGAAAGCTTTCAACTAGTCTTTGAGTAAAGAGACCTCTATGATCTCAACTCATGCTTAACTAGATTCCCACACTACATTAATGATTAACACACAAAATTTGAATTGGATTTATGGCCTTTTGGAACATCTACGCGTAGAAATGACGGTTTATGTTCTAGCCCGAAAATGCGGGGTGTTACAACCATATATTGTGTATGTCTATTTATGAAATAAGAATTATTCTCTATTATCTCTCTAGTTTCTTCTCTATTCTTTATTATTTTATAACAAGGACGAATAATTTAAAAACATCAACTACCGAATGCTCTCCACTAAATCTAGCACCGTAATTAATCAAAAATAAAAATACGAATGCTCTCCACTAAATCTAGCACCGTAATTAACCAAAAATAAAAATATGAAAATACCTACACCGAATGCTCTCCACTAAATCTAGCATCGTAATTAACCAAAAATAAAAATACGAATGCTCTCCACTAAATCTAGCACCGTAATTAACCAAAAATAGAAATATGAAAAATACCTACAGGGAGGTTCGCTCCTACATCATCTAGCATAATTGAACCCGCTTGAACCAACAAGCTGCACTTCCAACATAGATCCGCCCTTGAACACAATCCAATACGATAGGTAACAACCATCCAAACAAGCTGTTAAGAGAACTTACTGACACTGTTCTAATAGTAATAGGATATTAAGGAAGTTAAAGAATACATATACACACATTTATAAACTATTCTAAATTAAATGTACTCTCTCTATTCCAATTTATGTCCCTGTTACTAAATTTGGAATAAACTAATTTCACATACATTGGAACTGGGATATAGCTTGGTAGGTTGTATTAGAAAAAAATATGTTGGTATAGCTTTGTGTAATACTAAAATGTCTTGTTAACATGAGTTATATATTTTATTTGGTATTATGCTATTTATAATTAATATATGACATATCATAATATTGACAATGCAAGTGTTTTTAATACAGTATGATTAAAGACCCAATTGTTCCTCAATTTTTTTTTTCATCCTTTTTACTGTGTTTGTTGAGGCTATTTTTTTTTCTTTTGTAAACAAATAATGTTTGTCTTAATACATCAAACCAAATAATACATAAGAAGTAATCTTAGCGTAACGAGTGTAAGTATAATAAATACTCCCTCCGTTTCAGTTATGTGGGACTATTTGCCTCGCCTCAAGTTAAAAAAAAAAGAAAGACTTTTAAAACCAAAATGTTACTAAAGTAGAAATGTGTCATTATTTGTAGGACTGACTAAAAAGGAACGTGAGTCATATCAATTGGGACAGAGGGAGTGCCAACATTACTACATTGGTTTACTACTTAGGAATCGTTTGGTAAAGTGCATTAGAAAATATAATACATGCATTAACTTAATATTTTACTAGTGCTTTGTTTGGTACACCTTTTCAATTTATGTATAACTAAAACAATCATTAGTTATTGTTCAACATATCAACACCACTAATTAGTTAGTTCAATATATCAGCTCCATTAGTCAGTTACAATTGTACAGCTGGCATCAAGTTTGTTAGAGTTTGTTAGTCGGTTACTTGGAGCTTAAGTTAACTAGACTAGATAGTTAGCAACTCTATAAGTAGTAGTAGATGAGATGCTTTGTAGTTGAGATATTCACTTCAATTGAATGAGAAAATAGTCTCTTCACTTTTCTGTTTTGATCTTTAGTTCATCTGTGTGAACCTTCATTGATGCAACTCAACATGGTATCAGAGCCCTCTATCTTCCATTGAGTGATAATCAATCACCGATCCCTGTTTTCAGTGTAGAAGGCAGTTCTTCGAGGAATTGTTCTATCGAGAGAGAGACAGTTGGGTTGATAGAGATTATCATGTATTTGTGCTTGCTCATTTTGAAACAAAACTTCTTCCGCAGCCATTAATGGAGACAACTCCAACTGCTTCTGGTAATGGCGGAGAAACTGTAATTGATTCCCATCATCCATTGCATCTTCATGCATGTGACACACCAGGTAGCTCTCTTATTTCCATTCAGCTAACTGGTTCTGAGAATTACTTTCTATGGAGTAGATCAATGAAAATAGGTTTTCTAGGCAAGGGAAAATTAGGCTTTGTAACTGGCCAGAGTTACAAAGATAAATTTGATCCCTCTCTGTATCACCTCTGGGAGAAATGCAATGCGATAGTTCGCTCATGGATTATGATTTCTGTTAGTAGAGAGTTACTTAGTGGAATTGTTTACGCTAGTAATGCACAACAAATGTGGATTGATTTGAAGGAACGGTTTGATAAGGTAGGTGGTTCCAGAATTTTTTATCTCCACAAGGAAATAGCATCTCTCAATCAGGGGATGATGACTGTGTCAAATTACTTTTCTCGGTTAAAGGAGTTGTGGAATGAATTTGATTCTCTTATGCCCGTTCCTGGTTATACTTGTGTAGAATCCAAGACATATGCTGCTCATTTCGACTATCAGAGGTTGCTTCAGTTTATTAGGACTTAATGAATCGTACAATCAATGTAAAAGTCAGATTATGATGCTAGATCCTCTACCTAGTGTGAACAAAGCTTACTCTTTAGTAATGGCTGAGGAAAGTCAGAGATTGCTAGGAAAGTCTAATGCTGTTGTGACTTCTAGCTCAAATTCATATGCTGACATACCTGATGTTATGGTATTTTTCAGTGACAGAGGGAAATTTTCTCAAGAAGGGCTAGGATCTGCTACTTTTAGGTAAAAAAAATCCTCTAACAGTCACTTACATTGTGACTTTTGTAACTGGAGTGGTCATACAAGTGACAACTGTTATGTGCTTCAAGGTTATCCACCGAATTAGAAAGGGAAGAAGAGAACAATTCCTGGTCCTGTTGCAGTTCCTACTACATCTGGGAAGGGGCATGACAATGGATTTCATGGCTCCAGACCAAGCAACCCCTAAGCTAATCCAAGATCTCAACATGCTTTCATTAAGTCAGGAACTGGTGGTTTTAACAATAACTTTTATAGGAACTCCCATGCTTTCATGACTAACATTCCCTCTCAGTAGTGTGTACAGATGCCACATCCATATCTACGGCCTTACTCTATTCCACAAATTCCACAATTCTCTCCTGAACAGTTTTAACAACTTCTGCAAATGATGGACAAAGGAAAGACAGTGTGATATTGGTGCAAGTGTGCCATCTGCAGGTATGACTACATGCTTCACTTGCTTAAGTGCAGGTAACAAATGGATAGTTGATTCTGGGGTATCTAAACATATGGTGAGTGATTTGAGTTTACTAACATAATCTCACAAGTTGTGTGGTTCATCTGCCAACTGGTGATCATGCTAGAGTTAGCAATATAGGGTGCTCTCAGGTTCTTAGAGGTCTTACAATCACTGATGTGTTGCATATCCTTGAGTTTAAGTACAACTTACTTTCTGTGTCAAAGTTGACAAGTGAATTGAATTGTTGTGTTCTCTTTTACCCTGATTTCTCCAGTGAGAAACTGAAGGGGATTGGCAGAATGGAGAATGATCTCTATGTGGTGTATACAGATTGCCCCTTGCAGTCTCAAGGCAATCAACTGTACTCTCAGGAAGTCCATGTTAACACTATCTCTAAGACTACTTCTACTGCTTTTCCTGCTAGTTGTAATAAGTCAACAATAAACTTGTCTCTATGGCATAAAAGACTAGGGCATGTTCCCTTTATGACTTTGAAAAGATTGAGTTGTTTCAAGGGTTTATCTGAGCAATGAATGAGTCATGTACAATCTGTCCTTTAGCAAAACAATCAAGACAACTATTTTCTCTTAGCTCTACTACACTGATTCTTGTTTTGCTTTACTTCATGCTAATGTTTGGGTCTCATGATGGTAAGATGTATTTTCTTAATTTCGTTGATTATCACTCAAGATACACTTGGTTAGTTCTTTTAAACTCAAAGTCTGGAGTCATAGTAGCACTCAGGAACTTCTTTGTCATGATCAAAAACTTGTTAGTACCAGTGTCAATATCTTGAGATCTGACAATGGTTGTAAGTTCTTTAACTCACAAGTATCTGAATTACTTAACTCTCTTGGTATTTTGCATCAAAGCGTTTGTGTGTACACTCCCCAGCAGAATGGAGTTGTTGAAACAAAGCACAGACATATTCTAGATACAGCCAGAGCTCTAAGGTTTCAATCTAATGTCCCTTTAAGATTTTGGGGTGAGTTTGTATTGACTAGTGTCTATCTCATCAATAGACTGCCCTCATCCATTCTCAAGGAAAAAAATCCCTATGAGTGTCTCTATAATGCAGTTCCATCTCTTCATCATATTAGAGTGTTTGGTTGTCTGGCTTATGCTACAGAGGTGAGAAAAGTTGATAAATTTGCTGCAAGAGCTATTCCCACAGTGTTTCTTGGCTACTCTCATCTTCAAAAGGGTTACAAACTTTATGCTTCTAGCACAAGAGAATTTATAGTAAACAGAGATGTGTTTACAGAAGATGTATTTCCCTTCAAGAATATGACTGATTCTTGTTCATTGTTTCCTTCTTCTGAGGTGGTGTATAATACCTCAGATATTATTTCTTCCCCTTTGGTGATTCCAGGTCACTCTAGTTCTTCTCCTGAGGTTCCCCCTTCAAACGTCATTCCTGCTACCAGAGTTCATTCTTCTGATGCTGCCTCTTCAACTGTTACTCCTAATGATGTAGTTTCTATACCTATTGAAAGAAGGACTTCTACAAGGCATACCGAGCTTTCCATTTGGCTTAAAGATTATGTTACTATCCACCAAGGCAAATTCTGCCTGTATGTATCCTCTATCTGCTTATGTGACCTATGATTCATTCTCTGCAGCTCATAGTACTACCTTAGCTGCTTACTCTACCATCTCTGAGCCCTTCACATTTGCTGAAACCTTTCTTGATCCTAAATGGATTGATGCTATGAAGTCAGAAATAGTTGCTCTTGAAAAGAACAACACTTGGTCCATTGTTGACCTGCCTACTGGTAAACATCCTATAGGATGTAAATGGGTGTTCAAAGTTAAATATCTAGCCTCAGGTGCTGTTGAGAGGTACAAGGAACGTCTGGTAGCTAAAGGATTTAATAAAAAAGAGGGCCTGGATTACTCAAAGACTTTTTCACCTGTGGCAAAGATGGTCATAGTAAGGTCTGTTGTTGCTGTAGCTGCAGCTAAGAACTGGTCCATCTTTCAGATGGATGTTCACAATGCATTTTTGCATGGAGATCTTGTAGAAGATATTTATATGGTGATCCCACTTGGTTTTTGCAGACAAGGGAGTCTGGCAAAGTCTCCAAATTACAGAAGTCATTGTATGGTCTCAATCAGGCACCAAGGCAGTGGAACTTGAAACTTACAACTGCTCCGGTTCAACTAGGATTTGTTCATAGCCACTATGACTATTCTCTATATACAAAGAAAGAAGGAAAGGAACTGGTGGTGGTTGTATATGTGGATGATCTCTTGATCACTTACAACAGTTCTGTGTTGATTGATAAAACAAGGAGTGGCCTTCAACTGAAATTTAAAATGAAAGATTTGGGACATTTGAAATTCTTCCTTGGCATTGAGTTTGCTAGGTCCAAGGAGGGGTCTGTCATGAGCCAAAGGAAATATGCATTGGAACTTAGTTCTGATTTAGGATTGAGTGGAGCCAAGCCTGCATATGCACCATTTGATCCCAGTCAAAGATTAACTTCAATAGAATATGACTCTCATGTGCGAGGATCCGAAGGTGAATCAGGTGAAAAACCAATAAAAGACATTGGTAAATACCAGAGATTAGTAGGAAGATTGTTATATCTGACTATGACAATAGTAGATATTGCTTTTGCAGTGCAATTCTTAAGTCAGTTCATGCATGCACCCAAAGAGTCCCATATGGAAGCTTCTATCAGGGTAGTTAAATACATTAAATCATCACCTATATTAGGTCTGCTTATGCCTTCTCAGAACTCATGTGAGTTAACTGTATTCTATGACTCAGACTGGGGTACATGTGTGCAAACCAAAAGATCAGTCATAGGGTACCTAGTGAAATTTAGAGGTGCACTAGTGTCTTGGAAATCGAAGAAGCTAGAAACAGTAGCAAGAAGCTTAGCTGAAGTAGAATTCAGAAGCATGGCTTCAACTGTTGCTGAGATCACTTGGCTTACTGGTCTATACAAAGAACTAGGAATACAAATTAAACAACCAGTGTCTTTACTTTGTCATAGTAAAACATCCATACAGATTGTAACAAATCCTATCTTCCATGAAAGAACAAAACATTTTGACATTAATTGTCACTTTGTCTGAGAAAAACTTCTACAAGGGATGATCAAAAACTATCATGTGTCCACAATAGAACAACTAGCAGATCTGCTTACAAAAAGTCTCGGAAAAACTCAACACACTTATCTACTGTCCAAACTAGGAGTGAAAGATATCTTTTCACTTACTAGTTTGAGGAGGGGTGTTCAAACTATCAGCACCACTAATTAGTTAGTTCAATATATCAGTTCCATTAGTCAGTTACAATCTGTACAACTGGCATCAAGTTTGTTAGTCGGTTACTTGGAGGTTAAGTTAACTAGACTAGATAGTTAGCAACTCTATAAATAGTAGTAGATGAGATGCTTTGTAGTTGAATGAGAAAATAGTCTCTTCACTTTTCTGTTTTGATCTTTAGTTCAACTGTGTGAACATTCATTGATGCAGCTCAACAGTTATACAATCTATTTTGTATTAAGATATGTATAACTAATACATGAAAATTGATGACATTCGTAATATAAGAGATTCTAATGCATGCATTAGCATGGTTAAAAATTTTATTACCTCTCAAAACGTGTTCCTCATGCTCACCTGTTTGTTGAGTTTATTCATAAACAAATATTTTTTTAGAAATCATCCCATGCATGTTATTTTTAATCGCTATACAAAAACATTGCGCAATCTATTGTTATGTTTTCTCACACTTGCCATGGTGCGAGCATTTATAAAATCGTCTAATACTTACAAAATAAGTAGGTCATCATACACCCACTTATATACATTTCCTTTAATGAGATAGCTCTATTTGTTGCCTTCTTTGTTCATTGAGATGATAGATTTTGCTCCCCATTGTTTTTGATGTTGGTTTAGTTGTTATTTAACATTTGCATAATATTTTGTTTTTTAACCAATGTCCAGGACAAGGGCAAAGCAAGTGGTGGACCGATGTGCCCGAACCCGTAAGACTGCAAATATTGCGCTAAGTTGTTCATTTCACAGCATGTTTCCCTTTCTTTTATCTTCATCTCCATTTAGTTTATGTTGGTTCTCTTTACTCTTAATGCTATATATGTTGAGTTTTGTCCAGTCAAGATGATTCCAATCAATTAGTCCAAGCTAAGTGCCATTTTACTCAAGCAATGGTTGACAATCAAATTTATAATCTTGGGGATGATGCGTATGTATCGGTGAGTACTACAACGTTCAAGTATAGCTAGTCTTTCAGTTAGGAATTTACCACACTTTGTTAAATAATTATTTGCACTCGATTTCTATCTGGTTTTCTAGAATCTAATTGATTTTCGTACCATTTTGTTAAATCGAACTTCTTGCAAAGGAACTTTTCCTTCCACAGTTTGTTTGTGAAAAGGAACAGAAAAAGTTGCTTGCTTATCGATTAAACTATAGGATAGATTATGTCTGCATATCATTTAACCACTCTTTATCTACCTCGGCTCCTTTCGATTGACCTGAAGTCTTTCTATTTATACAACTTGAATTCAATTAGAGTTGAAAAAAATTTGATAACACAAAACCAAAATTTATTTGAATTCCAAGTTTACTAGAATTTTTTTTATTGACGAGCTACAGCAATTGCATCATTAAAGCATCAAAATGGATTATTGAAATTAGTTCAAATAAAGAAAATTCTGTTGATAATGAACTCCAATTTAATGACTATTAAAAATTCTTGCTATGTAATCTGGTTGGATCATGTAATCCAAGTAATCACGTACTGTGATATGTCTTAAAGCAGGAGAACATCCACAGCTACACGCATACAATCTTTTCAGCAATTTCTTCCTTATTATAGCTGTATATGATCAAATGAATCCATCTGAAGATCAATCATTGTTTGGTTTTCTTAATTATATAGGCTGCAGATGGTGAAGATAATTATATCTGCAAGATTGTTGAATTATTTCTAGCTGTCGATGGTGTGCGGTATTTACTGCTCAGTGGTTTGACAGAGCCAAGGATACGGTTAGAAACACTTTAAACTTATGAAAACTAGTTTTTCTCATCATCATATTATTTTTGGTGCCTTTAACCTTTGTTCCCTTTTTAGGTCATTAAAGATCTTGACCAATTTATAGACAACAAGCATGTGTTCTTATCAGAAATTAAGGATGGCAACCCTCTTGATTGCCTTGTAAAGAAAATCAAGATTGTTCCAATACCATATGATGTAAGTTCTTATTTAATGTTTGAGTTTGTTAGAGTTCCACATTAATTGGGAAATAGATTAGTCGTTTGCTTATACGTTCTTAGCAGTCTTCCCTTACCGTGCTAGTTTTTGGGGTTGAGTTAGGTCCAAGGGCCTTACCTTTACTTGGTATTAGAGTTAGGTTGTTCCATGTTTGCAACCCCATATTAAATTGTCCATGCTCTAGTTGGGCTTCCAGTTAGGCTTGAGCATGAAGGGGGTGTTAGATAGGGTTAGAATCCTACATTGGTTGGGAAATGAGGGGAAACATCGTCGATACTTACCTGAAAAAGTCCAGGATAAATTTGAGGGGAAACATCCAATAATTAACCGACACTTACCTGAAAAATCCCGACCAACGACCACTGGAAAAGAGACGGCATTGTCGATGTGCCGCCGCGGTCATCGGAAATCATCATCGCTATCGCCGGAAATCATCGTCGCAGTCGTTGTACTGCCTCAGTCGTTATCAGTCATCCGTTTCTCCCACCTTAGTCGTCGTCGGCGTTGGCTGTTGGACACAGTGACGGTTTATTTTGGTCAAAGTGACGGTCTTTATTTGTTTGTATTGTTAATAGCATATATTAACATGTGTATATTAACAGATATATGTTTTAATAAAAACTATTTTTTTTTTGTAAAGTAAAAACTAAAAAAATCTATACTTTGACAGCACTGTATCGATTAGTCTACTCTTACTTTGACAACATTAGATTAAGGATAAATTACTTATAACCACACCTTAAGTTTCTATTATTACTTAAAATCCCATCCAACCAAACTAATTACGAAAATCCCTTTTTTACTCAAAATAGTTGCCTCTTGTCTGATACATCTAAAAATCCCACCCACAACCCCTTATTGTGCCACAAATCAAGCCCCAAAATCAGGAATATATCTCACAATTTTCTCAACTCACCCATTTTGAATTTCCACCGTGTTCTCATCTTCATCTTCTACTTCAATATTCAAGTTACAGTTTCCATTAACTTTCTTTTGAATTTACACCATGTTCTCATCTACTAAATTAAATCTAACAATTTCCACAATTTCATTATCATGTTGAGTGAAGTAGCTGTTGGAAATGATAACACCAGTAGTCCATGAATAACGTCAATAAGTCCATCAGTGCAACGTGCAAGATAGCAATGGTCGATCCAAATATTCGACGATGCAAATATATCAACCATTAACTTTCTTTTTTAATTTTCACCATTTCATTATGATATGAAAGATATTAATTTTCGTGAAAATCGATTGAAATATCAAAATGACCAGGTTATGATGAAGAAGTTATCGATTATTGCATCTGTAAAGAGGAAGAAGTAAGTTACAAATGTTGGGTTCAATATGTATGAAAAAGGTGTGAATGGAAAAGGTGGAAGAAAGGAGACACCAATTTAGAAGGTGTACTCCCAAAATTGGAAAGTTCACTAATTCTTCCACATTGGTGGGAGAAGGGAACTATGGAGTGTTTTTAATAGAAAGCACTTACTCCACATGCTAAGTGAGACAAGAAATAAGAAATGCCTCACGCCGTCGCCACTCGCTCAGCTCGGCTTCAGCTTCAGCTTTGGCTTTGGCTTTGGATCGATCGATGAGATCTATCTTTTGGATAACGTTTACTTCACGTAAATTTAATCCGAATGCCAAAAGGAAAACGCACCAGTAATTCTCCATTTATACATGCATGCAGATTTCGAAACCATATTTTCTGAAATAATACACTCCAATTGTTCAATGAAATGATATGTCTGTTCAATGAACTGATGTACTGTTTCGTGAAATGGTATGTCTGTTTGGAGAAGGACACGTTGTTTGGGTAAACAGACATGAATTTCCAGAAACATCACACCATTTAAGTGAACCAATGCCAACTTTTTGAAGAGGCATCTCACAGGCTATATAAACCTGCTTTCATTCACTGGTTTTGATATGAATTTTTCTGCAATAACTCTTTTCTTGTCTTTATAAATACTCTGTGTGATCAGTCAATCCGTTAAGTGAGTTCGACGATATTCCAATTGTTTGAGGTACCACTATAGTTGGTCTGTTTGATCATTTTATCCTGGGAGGAAAATTCCGCAACCTCGGGTACAGTGAGGGGAATTACTTCCTTAAGGAAAGTTTATGAATTCGGACGACTTGGACATTTTTATTTCATCTTGATTTCTGAAAATAAAATACACTTCTAAGAAAGATCACTTTGATCTTGTGTTGAGGGTATTTTTTGTACTTCATTGAGTTCTTGTTTTAAACTTGAACTAGTTGAAGTTTTTCTGCATATACAGATTCTGCATACCCGTATAAGGAAATAACAATCTTAAGGAAATAAATTTTAGAATCTGTATTACTTGTTTTTGGAGATTAAAGTTTTAAGCTTTCTACTCCGCTTGAATTTAACTAGTTATTAGAAAACATAAAATCTTCATCACAAGTTAAAGTTCACTCGGTTGGCGATTTGAAGTTCTAAAAACTTCATCGTTAACTAGAAACAAGAAGAAAAGTTTAAAAGTTATTTAACTTTATAAGTAGTATTTTGAAAAATACTAAATTTTTCTGTCTTATAGTGACAGGAAAAATGACAAGCGAAAGTCAAACGCAAGATGCGGCAACGCATGTGGGGGCAACTAATATTGCCACATCAAGTCGCACAAATGTTCCGCCTACAATGGCACCGGAGGAGAAGCCCGAAAAATTTGCGAGCATTGACTTTAAGAGATGGCAGCAAAAGATGTTCTTTTACCTCACCACTTTGTATCTGCAACGGTTCACTAGCGAAGACGCTCCTGAGGTGCTCGAGGGAACCTCGGACAAGAAGCGTTTCGTAATTGAAGAAGTTTGGAAACATTCAGACTTCCTTTGCAGGAATTATATTCTGAGGGTCTCCAAGATGACCTCTACAATGTTTACAGTAGGACTAAGACATCGAAGGAATTGTGGGGGGCACTTGAACGAAAATATAAAACAAAAGATGCGGGAATTAAGAAATTCCTTGTTGCACGGTTCCTGGACTATAAAATGATAGATAGCAAATCGGTTGTCTCTCAAGTGCAAGAGTTGTAAGTCATCATACATGATCTCCTAGCAGAAGGTATATCTTTGAAAAATACCTTAGTTGAACAAATTAAAAATGTTCTTAATACTCACATAAACTGTTTTGTAGGTTTGATTGTGAATGGTGCATTTCAAGTAACAACGATAGTTGAGAAGCTATCACCTTTGTGGAAAGACTTCAAAAACTACTTGAAGCATAAATGCAAGGAGATGACTGTTGAAGATCTTATTATCTGACTGCGTATTGAAGAGGATAATAAAGCTGTCGAGAGAAGGTCAAAAAGGAATTCTACAATTAATGGAGCACATATTGTAGAAGATGATCAAAACAATTCTAAGAAAAAGAAGAAAGTTGAAAAAGGAAGCAATCAACCCAAGAAGAAATTCAAGGAAAAATGCTTTAATTGTGGCAAGATTGGCCATAATTCCTCGGATTGTTGTGCCCCGAAGAAAGAAAAGAAGAAGGATCAAGAAAATATGATTGAATCCAACAAAAAATGCGATGATTTGTGTGCTACGTTCTCAGAATGCAACTTGGTGGGAAATCCTCGCAAGTGGTGGATGGATTCTGGTGCCGCCCGCCATGTTTGTGCCAATAAAGAGTTGTTTTCATCATTCGCGCCAGCTCAAGTAGAAGAAATGATCTACATGGCTAATTGCGCTACTGCTAAGGTAGAAGGAACAGGAAAAATATGCTTAAAAATGACTTCAGGAAAGGTATTGACACTTTACAATGTCTTATATGTTCCGGAGTTACGTAGGAATTTAATTTCTGTTTCACTTCTAGACAAGAACGGATTTAAATGTGTAACAGTTTCTGGAAAAATTGTAATTAGCAAAGGAGAAATGTATGTAGGAAAAAGGCTATCTCACCGAAGGCCTTTATAAGATGAATGTAATGAATGTTGAAATAAATAAAAGTTCAAATTCTTCTTATTTGGTTGAGTCTTATGATTTATGGCATGAGCGTTTAGGCCATGTTAATTACAAAACGTTACGAAAACTGATTAACTTAGAAGTTTTGCCAAACTTTGAGTGGAATAAATCAAAGTGTCAAACGTGTGTAGAATCAAAGTTTGCAAAGCATCCTTATAAGTCCGTTGAAAGGAATTCCAATCCTTTAAACTTAGTACACACTGACATTTGTGATATGAAGTCAACACTATCACGTGGTGGGAAAAAGTATTTCACAACTGTTGTTGACGATTGCACTAGATATTGTTATGTCTATTTGCTAAATAGTAAGGATGAAACAATAGATGCGTTTAGGCAATATAAAATTGAAGTCGAAAATCAGTTAGATAAAAAGATATAAATGATAAGAAGTGATAGGGACGGAGAATATGAATCTCCCTACGCCGAAATATGTGTAGAGAATGAAATCGTCCATCAAACTACGGCCACGTATTCACCTCAATCTAACGAAATTACGGAAAGAAAAAACCAAACTTTGAAGGAAATATGAATGCCTTGCTTATAAGTTCCGATTTACCGCAAAACTTATGGGGGGAGGCTATCCTTACAGCCAATTGTATACTCAACAGAGTTTCCCATAGTAAGGCACAGTCAATTTCTTATGAAAAATGAAAAGGAAGGAAACCCAACTTGAAATATTTCAAAGTGTGGGGGTGTCTAGCAAAGGTCTAAATTTCTATGCCTAAAAGAGTTAAGATAAGACCTAAGATGGTGGAATGCGTATTCATAGGATATGTTAAAAGTAGAAAAGCATGTCGATTTTTGGGTCATAAATTCGAACATCCGGATATTAATGAAAATATGGTAATTAAATCAGACAATGCTGAATTCTTTGAAAACATTTACCTGTATAAAATTAGACATGAACAGTCTAGTCGAGGATATAAACGACCTCGAGATGAACCAAGTGAGAATGTACATAACAAAGAAAATGTCACGACCCGAGCCTAGGCCCTAGCCGTGACGAGTATCCCGAACCATGAAGGTCCGGAACACCCATTCTTTATCTGGTTATCATGCACAACATTCGTAATCATAATAAAATGCTGAATTGAAACTGAGTATGGAATACATGGTCAAGTTCTGCAACATTTCTGAATAATACTATCTGACATCAGTCTGCGGAATCTCTACTAAGAATACAAACATCTGTCTGAAAAGAAACTGGGACAAGGCCCCCAGTAAACCGAAAACATAATAAATAAGATAATGTCTGACATAATTAGGCCTTCCGAATAATAGAAGGCTCCCCACTGCGAGATCAAGTCTGCAAATCCGAGAATGTCTACTGAGTAGCTGGACCCCTAGACTGTGCCTCACGACCTGGAAGGGAGGGGGGAGGGGGGGGTCAGCACAAAAGTACTGGTACGCGAAGCTTCGCAATCCAAAAATAGTATAATGGAACATACATATATATATATATACGTTAAGTGAAAGCAATTTTTCATCAAGACATCATGTATAAAACTGTTTCCGAAAAATACATGGGCACTTTCTGAAAACATGTAACCCGCCTGTTCATTTCAAATCAAGATCTGTGTTTTACTTCTGAGTTAGGTGGTATTCCCCTAAAAGTCTGATATTCCACGGGCTGTATGGAATCTGCCATTGACTCGGCGGGGAAGCCCCCAACCCAAGTGTGCCGCAAGGGTTGAAGTGTCTGAGTCTGATACGCCACAGGACATTTAAGTCAGCGCATAATAGTATTCCCGGGTCGGCAAACCACGGTTTTAGGCAATGAGTCGCTTGAGCTCAAGCCCCCTTCGGGGAACCACCTAACATCTCTGTATGCCCATTTTTAACCTTTTCTGTACATGCAACATTCTGAATATCTAAAAGCATGAAAGTCTGAAATGTCTGTTAGTGTGAGTATGATATGGCGTTAGTCTGAATTGGTATCGTCATACCAAGACATTGCAAGTCATGATTTTTCTGAGCCATAATGTATTAAGCAAGAGCTTTCATTCAAAACATAGTTTAGACCACCAAAACATGTAACTGATGTAAAGGATTTCATATTCCGAAACTTAAAGTTCAATTCATGCAGAAATTTCATCAAACACCTGGTGGTCAAATGTCTTTAGCAAGTTCATGTATTCAAAATTGAAACACATTCATTCATATATATATATAAACTGTCAAATCGCTTTGGAGATGGTCAAAAGACCAAAACAATGATGTTAAAACATCTTATACATAAATATATATACATAATTTAAAACCCCATTCTAAAATATGATTTTTTTTTATGCCCATGAGAATTTAGGAAAACCCCCGCGTACCTTGTTCTCCACGAATTTTGGGTGTCTATCAAAGCCTACGTCGAGAGGATTCCAAATCTGTAATTTGTTTCACGAACCCGCGGTTAAATCTTGAGTTGCTTGGGTTTTAATGTTGAAACCCTAGGGAGAGTTCTTGAGCAAATTTGAAGAATATAATGATATTTTGGCTCTTTAGGGATTTAATCCCGTGTATAAGTTGATAGGAGAATGAGTATTTACGGAAATGCCATAAAAATCCGGATGGACTGAACATTTTGGCCGGGCGCGATCCAAACGAGGCCTTAGGCTCGTCCAAAAATTCTGAATTTTCTCCGAGACGTACTACAACCTTGCCCCATCGTAACGCAACAAAAAAGTCCAAAAAAGAAGGTCGGGAAGGTCAAGAAGTTGTATCCCGAAGGTTGCCAGCTAAGAATGAGTCTAAGTCATTTCAACACTTAGTAGAATTTAAAACTTAAGTCTAAAGCTCAGAAATTACAGTCTAATACATGCATGACTTTTTACGGGGCGTTACATTATCCCCCCTTGGGATCATTCATCCCCGAATGATGACGCGGGAATAGTCACGCACGATTTCAAGCAGATTCATACATAGAAGGAAACATAAAGCAAGAATTGTACCTTCTAATTCGTTAGTTACTGGTTCAAATAGGCTTGGATATCTCACTTTCATGTCATGCTCCGACTCCCAAGTTGCTTCTTCAACTTTCTGATTTCGCCATAACACTTTAACTGAGACTATCTCCTTACTCCTCAATTTTCTCACTTGTCGATCAAGGATTTCCACGGGCTCTTCCTCGTAAGACAAGGAATCGTCCACCTTGATCTTATCAATGGGCACCACCAAAGAGTGATCTCCGATGCACTTCTTCAACATGGATATGTGGAATACTGGATGAACAGAACCCAAACTTGCAGGCAATTCTAATTCATACGGAACTCCACCTATTCTCCTTACAATCTGATACGGGCCTATATAGCGAGGACTTAGCTTACCCCTCTTCCCGAAACGCATAACTCCCTTCATGGGAGAAACTTTGAGGAAAACCCAATCTCCAATCTCAAACTCTAACTCTCTTCTTCTGACGTCAGCATAGGATTTCTGACGACTCTGAGCTGTCTTAAGTCGTTCCCTAATGAGTTTCACATCCTCCATTGCCTGATGAACAAGATCAGGCCCATACATCTGCATCTCACCTACTTCATACCAGCCTATTGGAGACCTACATCTCCTACCATACAATGCCTCAAAAGGTGCCATCTTAATACTAGAGTGGAAACTGTTGTTATAGGCAAACTCTATCAGTGGAAAGTGATCAACCCAACAACCTTTAAAGTCAATCACACAGGCCCTCAACATGTCCTCCAGGGTCTGGATGGTGCGTTTAGCTTGCCCATCAGTCTGAGGGTGGAATGCTGTACTTAAGTTCACCTGGGTACCTAAACCTTTCTGAAACGATCTCCAAAACTGAGAAGAAAACTGCGTACCTCGGTCGGATATAATGGAGACAGGCACTCCATGCAAACGGACAATTTCTGCAATGAACAACTTAGCATAATCTTCCCCCGAATAGTTAGTCCTGACAGGCAGAAAGTGAGCTGACTTGGTCAGCTTATCTACAATCACCCATATAGAGTCATACTGATTTCGGGACTTCGGAAGTCCTGTAATAAAGTCCATATTGATCATTTCCCATTTCCACAAGGGCAACGCTATTTCTTGGGAAGTACCTCCTGGCCTCAAATGTTCTACTTTTACTTGTTGGCAATTCAAGCACTTAGAAACAAAGTTAGCCACATCTCGCTTCATATTATTCCACCAAAACATAGATTTCAAATCATGGTACATCATAGTAAAACCAGGATGGACAACATACCTCGAGGTGTGAGCTTCATCAAGAATTCTTTCTTGAAGCCCGTCGACATTCAGAACACATAATCTACCCTGAAACCTCAGAACGCCATCACCACCAATTTCAAAAGACATCACCTTTTGTTGACCCACATCTTTCTTGATTTGCATCAAGATGAAATCTTCAACCTGCTTCTCCTTCACTTCATCACAAAGGGATGACTTAGCTAACTCATGAACAATCACTTCTCCGTCTTCGGAATCTAACAGTCGCACTCCCAGATTAGCAAGGCGGTGAATGTCCTTCACCATCTCTTTCTTTTCTTCTTTTATATGAGAAAGGCTGACCATAGACAACCTGCTGAGGGCGTCGGCTACAACATTTGCTTTGCCCGGATGGTAATGCAGGCTCATATCATAGTCTTTCAGAAGTTCCAACCACCGCCTCTGCCTGAGATTCAGTTCTTTCTGCGAGAAAACATACTGCAGACTCTTGTGATCAGTGAAGATATCAACAGGAACACCGTACAAGTAGTGCCGCCAAATCTTAAGGGTAAACACCACAGCCGCTAACTTCAAATCATGAGTAGGGTAGTTCCGCTCGTGCACCTTCAACTGCCTAGATGCATAAGCTACCACCTTACCATGTTGCATCAAAACGCAGCCAAGTCCCACACGGGACGCATCACAGAAAACCATAAAACCATCAACACCCTCGGGAAGAGTCAAAACAGGTGCAGTGGTCAGTCTATCTTTCAACTTCTCAAAAAACTATTTTCACATAAATCAGACCACACAAACTTTACCTTTTTCTGAGTCAGTTTAGTGAGTGGGGCCGCTATGGATGAAAAACTCTCTACGAACCTTCTGTAATAACCTGCCAAACCCAAGAAGCTCCGAATATCGGCTGGAGTCGTGGGTCTGGGCCATTTTCTCACTGCCTCAACTTTCTGGGGGTCCACTCTAATCCCGTCACTGGACACAATATGCCCTAAGAAGGCAATAGCATCTAACCAGAAATCACACTTGGAAAATTTGGCATACAACCGATGATCCTTAAGGGTTTGAAGAATGATTCGGAGGTGATCGACATGATCCTCTTTACTCTTAGGATAAATCAGAATATCATCAATAAATACAATGACAAACGAGTCAAGAAACTGACGGAAAACTCTGTTCATAAGATCCATGAAGGCTGCAGGGGCATTAGTTAACCCGAAGGACATGACAAGAAACTCATAGTGACCATATCGGGTTCGGAAAACTGTTTTGGGAATGTCTGACTCCCTAACTTTCAACTGATGATAGCCCGAACGAAGGTCTATTTTTGAAAAACATCTAGCACCCTGAAGCTGGTAAAAAAGATCATCAATCCTAGGAAGAGGATATTTGTTTCTAATTGTGACCTTATTCAACTGACGGTAATCTATGCACATACGAAGGGAACCGTCTTTCTTATGCACGAAAAGTACAGGTGCACCCTAAGGAGATACACTGGGGCGTATAAATCCCTTATCTAGGAGGTCTGCTAGCTGTTCTTTCAACTTTTTTAGCTCTGCGGGAGCCATTCTATATGGCGGAATAGAAATGGGACGGGTATCTGGCAACACATCAATACCAAACTCTATCTCCCTATCAGGGGGTATCCCTGGGAGATATTCGGGAAAGGTTTCTGGAAATTCATTCACCACAGGGACAGACTGAAGAGAAGGATTTTCAACTTTAGAGTCCTTGACTCGAATAAGGTGATATAAGCAACCCTTAGAAATGAGTTTTCGGGCTCTGAGATAAGATATAAAGTGCCCTTTGGGTGCTAAAGAATGTCCCTCCCATTCTATCATCGGTTCATTTGGGAAAGAAAAGGTAACTCTACGGGTCCTACAATCCAATATGGCATAGTATGAATGGAGCCAATCCATCCCTAAGATAGCATCAAATGCAACCATGTCCAACTCTATAAGGCCTGCCATCGTATCCCGACTACCAACAGTCACCACACAACCCCTATATACCCTTCTAGCAACAACAGAATCCCCTACCAGGGTAGAAATAGAAAAGGGTTCAGAAATCACACTGGGCTCAAACTCGAAACCAACAGCCACATAAGGGGTCACATAGGATAAGGTAGATCCGAGATCAAGTAACACACAGACATCACGGGAAAAGATTTGTAACGTACTGGTAACAACATCTGGGGAAGCTTCCGCCTCCTGGCGGTTGGTCAAGGCATATAACCGGTTACGACTGTTCCCGGCAGCTGATGTGGCGCCCTTCTGAGATGGGGGTGGCGCTGTGGAATTGCCCTGAAACTTCGCACCACCAGCACTCCTCCTAGCAGATGGACAGTCCCTCTGAAAGTGGCTTGACTGACTACACGAATAACATACAAGTGTGCCCAACTGACATTTCGCTGGATGATTCCTACCACAATTTTCACATCGCGGGTAAGTGCGATACTGCTGAGCCACACTACCTTGCGACTGAGTATCTGGTGCTCTAGATCCATGAGGAGTCTGAAAGCTCTGAGTCTGTCTGTCTGCAGGGGGTCTGGGCGCTGGTTTCTGACTGTGTATTATTCCAAAACCTCGTCTTCTTCGACCACCTATTTCCCCAGTTACCACTCTGTGGCTGACTCTGGTGCTGGTCCACAGATTTAACTCTCTTGGCCTGTCTGTCCTTCTATCTAGATTCAGCGATCTTTCTCTTCTTCTCTTCCACCTGCTGCATGTGGACTGTCAGTCTAGAAAAGTCTAACTCCCTATTCAACATTGCCCCCTGGCACTCAAGTACCAGGTTATCAGCAAGGCCGGATGCAAATTTCCTCATCCGAGCTCTCATATTGCTAGTCAATTCTGGTGCATAGCGGGCTAGTTGATTAAACTTCAAGGTATACTCCTGTACACTCATACTTCCCTGCTTCAGATTCATGAACTCTTCTGCTTTGGCCTCCCTCAACTCCAGAGGAAAGAATCTGTCAAGGAAAGCTTCTACAAACTCACCCCAAGCTGTAGGCCCAGCACTCTCATCTTTTGCATCTTCCCAGTCTGCATACCACTGATTTGCAACATCCTTAAGCTGATAAGTTGCCAATTCCACTCCTTCAATCTCATCTACATGCATTACCTTAAAGATCTTTTCCATCTCATCCACGAACTCCTGTGGATCTTCCTCCACCTTTGTACCAGTGAACTTAGGTGGATTCATCTTCATGAAATGTCCGACTCTAGTAGCCTCAGACATAACGGATGCAGACCCAACATCTTCCGATCGTTGAGCCTGGTTAGCTACCAGCTGTGTCAGCATATGGATAGACCGTCTGAACTCTGCATTTGAGATATCTCTCTGAGCAGTTGGTGGACGGTTAACATTAGTCCGCGGAGCCTGAGGTGGACTGGTTGGGACTGGAGGGACTCCCAGAGTAGGGACAGGTTCTGGCGTGGAAGCTCTATTACGGGTCCGCATCCCATGGGTGGGACGGACCACATCTGCCTGAGCACTCTGATCGATGTTGCGACGGGGAGGCATAGTCGTGTTTCTGAAATACAAGAGATCATTGATTAGGGGACAGTTTAGACTCCGAAGCACGAACTAAATCACAAAGAAGGGAAACATTCCTAAACGCCTAGTAGCCTCCTGTTTATAAGTGTGGCGCGCTACACACCCATAAACAGAACTCTACTCGACGCGATTTCGCAGACACCCTGGGACCATGAACCGTGCGTTGATACCAAGTTTGTCACGACCCGAGCCTAGGCCCTAGCCGTGACGAGTATCCCGAACCATGAAGGCCCGAAACACCCATTCTCTATCTGGTTATCATGCACAACATTCGTAATCATAATAAAATGCGGAATTGAAACTGAGTACGGAATACATGGTCAAGTTCTGCAACATTTCTGAATAATACTACCTGACATCAGTCTGCGAAATCTTTACTAAGAACACAAACATCTGTCTGAAAAGAAACTGGGACAAGGCCCCCAGTAAACCGAAAACATAATAAATAAGATAATGTCTGACATAATTAGGCCTTCCGAATAATAGAAGGCTCACCACTGCGAGATCAAGTCTGCAAATTTGAGAATGTTTACTGAGTAGCTGGACCCCTAGACTGTGCCTCAGGACCTGGAAGGGAGGGGGGGGGGGTCAGCACAAAAGTACTGGCACGCGAAGCTTCGCAATCCAAAAATAGTATAATGGAACATACATATATATATATACATTAAGTGAAAGCAATTTTTCATCAAGACATCATGTATAAAACTGTTTCCGAAAAATACATGGGCACTTTCTGAAAACATGTAACCCGCCTGTTCATTTCAAATCAAGATCTGTGTTTTACTTCTGAGTTAGGTGGTATTCCCCTAAAAGTCTGATATTCCACGGGCTGTATGGAATCCGCCATTGACTCGGCGGGGAAGCCCCCAACCCAAGTGTGCCGCAAGGGTTGGAGTGTCTGAGTCTGATACGCCACAGGACATTTAAGTCAGCGCATAATAGTATACCCGGGTCGGCAAACCACGGTTTTAGGCAATGAGTCGCTTGAGCTCAAGCCCTCTTCGGGGAACCACCTAACATCTCTGTATGCCCATTTTTAACCTTTTCTGTACATGCAATATTCTGAATGTCTAAAATCATAAAAGTCTGAAATGTCTGTTAGTCTGAGTCTGATATGACATTAGTCTGAATTGGTATCGTCATACCAAGACATTGCAAGTCATGATTTTTCTGAGCCATAATGTATTAAGCAAGAGCTTTCATTCAAAACATAGTTTAGACCACCAAAACATGTAACTGATGTAAAGGATTTCATATTCCGAAACTTAAAGTTCAATTCATGCAGAAATTTCATCAAACACCTAGTGGTCAAATGTCTTTAGCAAGTTCATGTATTCAAAATTGAAACACATTCATTCATATATGTATATAAACTGTCAAATCGCTTTGGAGATGGTCAAAAGACCAAAACAATGATGTTAAAACATCTTATACATAAATATATATACATAATTTAAAATCCCATTCTAAAATATGATTTTTTTTTATGCCCATGAGAATTTAGGAAAACCCCCGCGTACCTTTTTCTCCATGAATTTTGGGTGTCTATCGAAGCCTACGTCGAGGGGATTCCAAATCTGTAATTTGTTTCACGAACCCGCGGTTAAATCTTGAGTTGCTTGGGTTTTAATATTGAAACCCTAGGGAGAGTTCTTGAGCAAATTTGAAGAATATAATGATATTTTGGCTCTTTAGGGATTTAATCCCGTGTATAAGTTGATAGGAGAATGAGTATTTACGGAAATGCCATAAAAATCCGGATGGACTGAACATTTTGGCCGGGCGCGATCCAAACGAGGCCTTAGGCTCGTCCAAAAATTCTGAATTTTCTCCGAGACGTACTACAACCTTGCCCCATCGTAACGCAACAAAAAAATCCAAAAATGAAGGTCGGGAAGGTCGAGAAGTTGTATCCCGAAGGTTGCGAGCTAAGAATGAGTCTAAGTCATTTCAACACTTAGAAGAATTTAAAACTTAAGTCTAAAGCTCAGAAATTACAGTCTAAAACATGCATGAATTTTTACGGGGCGTTACAGAAAATCCAAGATGTAGTATAAGTCAAAGAATGTCTACTTCATTTGGATCGGATTTTGTAAAATTTCTCTTAGAAAATGAGCCTCAAACATTTAGGGAAGCGATGACATCTTCGGATTCATCCTTTTGGAAAGAGGCAGTCAATAGTGAGATTGATTCACTCGAGAAACCATACATGGGAATTGGTTGATATTCCTCCCGGAAATAAACCTTTAGGTTCTAAATGGATTTTCAAAAGGAAGATGAAAGCGGATGACACTATTGATAAATACAAGGCAAGACTTGTAGTAGAGGGCTTCAATAAAAAAAAAGGCCTTGATTACTTTGATACATACTCGCCAGTAACAGAGATAACATCGATACGAATATTAATAGCCTTAGCGGCGATATATGATCTTCAAATCCATCAAATAGATGTGAAAACCGCTTTCCTAAATGGAGAATTGGAGGAAGAAATTTACATGGAACAACCTGATGGTTTTGTGGTTCCAGGGAAGGAGAACAAGATGTGTGAACTTATCAAGTCATTATATGGACTAAAGCAAGCACCAAAACAATGGCATGCGATGTTAGACCAAACCATGTTGGCAAACGAATTCAAAATAAATGAATGTCATAAATGTGTTTATATTAAAGACACTCTAAATTACCAAGTCATTGTATGTTTATATGTGGATGATATGTTGATCATCAGTAGAGACATTTCTGACATAAATGCAACAAAGCGAATGCTCGTGAGCAAGTTTGATATAAAAGACTTTGGAGTTGCAAATGTAATCTTAGGTATAAGAATCCATCGAACTCCATAAGGATTGGCATTGTCACAGTCTCATTATATCGAAATGGTACTTGACAAGTTCAAGTATATGAAATTCTGTATTGCCAAGACTCCATTGGATGCGAGCTTTGCACTTCGAAAGAATGAAGGTGAAAGTGACTCGCAATTGGAGTATGCAAGAGTATTGAGATGTTTAATGTATATAATGAACTATACATGACCAGACATAGCATGCACTATCAGGGAATTGAGTTGGTACACGAGTAATCCCCAAAAAACTCACTGGATGTCAATGAAAAGAGTTTTTGGGTATCTTAAATACACTCAAGATTATGTTTTGCGTTATAATAAATATTCTGCGGTACTTGAAGGATATAGTGATGCAAATTGGATCACCGAATTGAACAAAGTAAAATCCACAAGTGGATATATATTTACTATCGGTGGAGGAGCAGTCTCTTGGAAATCATACAAACAGACTTGTATTGCTCGCTCTACAATGGAATCTGAATTTATTGCATTGGATAAAGCCGGTGAAGAAGCAGAATAACTCCAGAATTTCTTCGAAGATATTCCTTATTGGCCCAAGACAGTGGCACCAGTATGTATACACTGTGATAGCCAAGCGACAATAGGTTGGGAAGGGAGCATGATGTACAACGGTAAATCTCGTCACATACGATGGAGACATAATACCGTTATGAAATTTCTCTGTAGTGGAATTATCACTGTTGACTATGTAAAGTCAAAGGATAATGTGTCGGATCCACTTACAAAAGGCCTATCTAGAGAAGGAGTGGAAAGGACATCCAAGGGAATCAGTTTAAGGCCTAGGACAAGTCAGCATGGCGGTAACTCTACCTAGCAGACTGGAGATCCCAAGAGCTAGGTTCAAGGAGATCAAACAAAGTTGTGTCTGACAGGTTCAACATTTTCAATTACCCAATCCATTCTCATTATGTGGACAATGTATAGTAATCAAGGATAAGACTTAAAGTGAAAAGTTTTTTAATGATTATCTAAATTTGGCAGATTTGACCAAATAGCTTAATCTATAGGATTGAATGTTTAGAAATCGCTTATGTGAGGGCGAAATGGAAGCCGCTTCAAGAAGAATGTTAGTAAAGGCCTATTCTCTAAGCTTTCATGAAATCAGGACGTGTTCATGGCTGAAAAGAACAAAATCGTGAGAACCATAAAATGGTAAAAAGCTGGTTGTGTGACATGTGTTGTCTAGGTATACATTAAAGATCGACAGTTCAAAGATATCAAATATACCGATTGACCGAGTGCATCCGATGCATGTTCACTACGGAAAGTTCAAAGGGAAACCTATTTATCTAGATGCAATTAGTCTTTGCTTGATGATCACATACTTATTCGTAAAACTTTTACAAAAAATAGCCATTCCCTATTCATGTGGGGGATTGTTGGGTTAAATATGTATGAAAAAGGTGTGAATGGAAAATGGAGAGAAAAATGGTGGAAGAAAGGAGACACCAATTCAGAAGGTGTACTCTCAAAATTGGAAAGTTCACTAATTCTCCCACATTGGTGGGAGAAGGAAACTATGGAGTTTTATTTTTAATAGAAAGCACTTATTCCACATGTTAAGTGACGCAAGAAATAAGAAATGCCTCGCGCCGTCATTGTCGCTCCCTCGGCTCGGCTTTGGCTTTGGCTTTGGCTTCGGCTTCGGCTTTGGATCGATCGATGAGATCTATCTTTTTGGACAAACTTTATTTCAAATAAATTTAATCTGAATGCCAAAAGGAAAACGCACCAGTAATCCTCCGTTTATACATGCATACATATTTCGAAACAGTATTTTCTGCAATGATACACTGCTTCGAACTGATGCAATTTTTCAATGAAATGATGTGTCTGTTCAACGAACTGTTGTACTGTTTCGTGAATTGGTATGTCTGTTTGGAGAAAGACACGCTCTTTGGGTAAACAGACATGAATTTCCTGAAACATCACACCATTTAAGTAAATCAATGCCACCTTTTCGAAGAGGCATCTCACAGGCTATAAAACCTGCTTTCATTCACAGGTTTTAATATGATTTTTCTGCAATAAACTCTCTTCTTGTATTTACAAATACTCTGTGTGATTAGTCAATCCGTTAAGTGAGTTCGACGATATTCCAATTATTTGAGGTACCGCTACAGTTGGTCTGTTTGGCCATTTTATCCTGGGAGAAAAATTTCACAACCTCGGGTACAGTGAGGGAAATTATTTCCTTAAGGAAAGTCCGTGAATTCGGGCGACTTGACCATTTCTGTTTCATCTTGATTTCTGAAAATAAAATACACTTCTAAGAAAGATCACTTTGATCTTATGTGGAGTGTATTTTTTGTACTTCATTGAATTCTTGTTTTAAACTTGAATTAGTTGAAGTTGATGTTCTGCATATACAGATTCTGCGTACCCGTATAAGGAAATAACAATAAAAAATCAATTTTCATGACAATGCATGCGTTCTGATACATTATAAATTTTTACATGTGATTTTTGTTTCTTTATAGATATGATACATTCAACATACTGCATCTGATACATTTAATATACTGCATCTGATACATAAATTCAAGGCTAATGCTTTATGATACATAATACAACATATATGTGATTATGGTTCACTTTTATACTTGATACATATAATATACTTATTATGATACATAGATCTAATTTTGTCCAGATTTTAGATTTATATGATACATTCTGAAAATTGTATGTGAGTTTTAGTTTATTTTACACCTGATACATTAAACATTATGAGTATGATACATAACATAAGTATGAGATATATCATTACTTCTGATACATAGTAAATGTTGAAGTTGATCTGTATTGTTTTTTTCATCCGATACATTCAACTTTATTTGAACTTTATTTATGTCCCAAAAATAATTTCAGACGTTTTAATTGAAGTTTCTGCCATGGATGACATCTCCAATAAATTAACAAAGCTCAATCAATTTATTGTTGCTTTAGAAGAAGAACTCAGAAAAATCGAAGCTTTCAAATGTGAACTGCCCTTTTGTATGGTTCTCCTAAAGGATGGTCAGTTTTTTTTTTTCTGTTTTTTCAATTTTCTGAATTATTTTAGGAATTTAATTATTTATTTATTGTTTTTAATTATTGTTACAGCTATAGCGAGATTAAAGGAGGAAGCTTTGCGGTATAAAGGGAAGATAAAAGGCTTGTGATGGAAGAATTAAAGAGATATAATTGCTCAATTAGAATCGCATTAATTGCTTCATTATTTACTTTTTTATTGTTATTTTCTTTTTTTATAGTTAATTAGTTTGGTAGTTATGTATCTGTTGGTTGTGTATTCAGACCAAATTTATGTATCATATACGGGATGTTAAGTAATTAATATATAAGTTGGGAGAGAGGGTAATTAGGTAGCAAATTGTTGAGATTTATGTTGTTTACCTTTAGTTTAAATCCTTAATTATACTTATTTTTTATTTTTTGGTAAATATCTTTATAATTCTATATTTATAATATTTAATTTTTTAGCCAACTCCCCGCACCCGAATTCACACTCGGATTCACACTTCCGAATCTTAAAATTTATATTTTGATGAATCCAACTCTCGGATCCGCACCCGCCTCGGATACCCGCACCCGAGTCCGAGCAACTTAGGCTAAAAGCTTAAGCTTTCATAAAAGGGATACTATGTATTTTGTTGTCTTAGCAGTTTGATGTGTCTTGCCTGCAGAAATGGGCAGTTGATCTAAATCGATATGCTTGTGATAACTTGAAAGTGAACCATCCGGAGACGGAGGTAATGAGTGATGGGATGTTATGTTTATATATCTTTTTTTTACTCATTAAATGAAGAAGCTGTATGTGTTATGCAGGTAAGAAATGAGTATGCTGCAGATTTCTTATTGCTTTTGAAGGAGTGGGAGCAGCTATGTGCATCCTGCTCTTTGTTGAAACACAATACCCACCCACACCCTTTGCTCAAAGTAGGCGTTGAGGATGAGGAAGATGATAATGATGGTGGGGATGAGGATGAGGGACTTAGTGATGATGAAGGAGGTGAAATTTTTGAGGTGCAAGAGCTTTTACATGTTTGCTATGGAGACCCAAAGGAAATAAAGAAGCCCGGCCTTTACTTTATGGTATTTATTAAGCATGTTTAACTTGCCTACTTTACTGATAGCTCTTTGGTGTATATTATATAGACTACTCCTGGTGAATACCTGAAGACTTTGTAGATAAGTTATTGGTTTTCTGTCTGTTGCTGATGTCATTTCCACTAACTGCTTGTGACTAGGTACGTTGGAAAGGTTATGGCCCGGGTGAAGACACTTGGGAGTCAATAGAGGGCTTAGAGTATGCAATTCCAAACTAAGCAACAAATTGTGAATCCATGTTTTGCATTTGTAGTACATTTGTCTAATG
This sequence comes from Capsicum baccatum var. pendulum, assembly GCA_030864225.1. Taxonomy (NCBI): domain Eukaryota; kingdom Viridiplantae; phylum Streptophyta; class Magnoliopsida; order Solanales; family Solanaceae; genus Capsicum; species Capsicum baccatum. Next base: position 265,276,018 of record CM061550.1, on the reverse strand, counting down.
ATGAATATTTCCCTATAGTGGTTGCCGAAACAAAATAAAGGACTCTGTGATCAAGGGCTTCAAAGCAAGTGTTTTGGCGTTACCTGTAAGTTGCCTTCCTCTGTTTCTTTGTCTCTTTTCTAGTTCTGAATCTCCATAATATGAATTATTTTTCTAATTTCAATGCATTGATTTTAAATTTTTTACTGGCTATATTTAGGGAGAAGTAGACGTCATATGTGGGGGGCCTCCTTGCCAGGGGATTAGTGGATTTAATCATTTTAGGAACTCAGCGAATCCTTTACAAGACCCGAAAAATAAACAGCTTGAAGTATCATGAGCATTGTGGAGTTCTTGAAACCAAGGTTTGTATTGATGGAAAATGTGGTGGACTTGGTCAAGTTTGCACATGGTTTCCTTGGAAGATATGCCTTGAGCAAGCTTGTCGGAATGAACTACCAAGCACGGATGGGAATGATGGTTGCTGGGTCATATGGACTTCTACAATTTTGTATGCGTGTCTTCATGTGGCGTGCTCTTCCTTCAGAGGTAAAGAAACAATTATTTCGATATGTTTGTTTTCTTGTTCTTCTCTTTGGTCCACTTAAGTCTCTTCTGGTCTTGTAGAAATTGCCACAATATCTGTTGCCCACACATAATGTTGTTGCGAGGGGTCTCACTCCTACAGAATTTGAGGTAGTCTACAAAATTTGTTATAATGTCGCACAATCTTTCAATATGCTGTTGGCTGAATATGATTTTAATTTTAATATAGATAAATGCAGTAGCATATGAAGAGGGCCATAAATTCAAGCTAAAGAAAGAACATTTTCTCGAGGATGCACTTTCAGATCTTCCTCCTGTATGTAATAGACTTTACCGATTTGTTAAACATAAGCTTTGTATGCTATGTCCCCAGAGAGGTGCTTTGGAGGTGCTTGGAGGTGAGTGGAGCCCCGCAGACATATATCAGAGCAATTAAAGACATGTATGAGGGAGCAAAAACACAGGTGAGGACGGCGGGAGGAGACTCAGAGCACTTCAACGTCTTGACATGATTACATCAGGGATCTACTCTTAGCCCTTTTTTGTTTGCTTTGGTGATGGATGTGTTGACGCGACGTATTCAAGGGGAGGTGCCGTGGTGTATGCTTTTTGCGGACGATATAATTCTGATTGACGAGACTCGAGGGGGTGTGAATGATAAATTAGAAGTGTGGAGACAAACCCTGGAGTCTAAAGGGTTCAGGTTGAGCAGAAGCAAGACAGAGTATTTGGAATGCAAGTTTAGTGACGTAAGGCTGGAGGATGAGGTGGTAGTGAAGCTGGAATCACAGGTGGTTTGTAAGAAGGATAGTTTCAAGTATCTCGGGTCGGTGATCCAGGGTAACGGGGAGATTGGCGAGGATGTCTCGCACCGTATTGGGGCGGGATGGATGAAGTGGAAGCTCGCGTCGGGGGTGTTATGTGATAAGAAGGTGCCGCCCAAGCTTAAAGGCAAATTCTACAGGGTGGTAGTCCGTCTGGCCATGTTGTATGGAGCGGAATGTTGGCCAGTTAAGAATTCCCACATCCAAAAAATGAAGGTGGCAGAGATGCGGATGTTGCGCTGGATGTGCGGGCTGACTAGGGGGGATAGAGTTCGGAATGCGATTATCAGGGAGAAGGTTGGTGTGACACCAGTGGAGTGCAAGATGCGGGAAGTCCGATTGAGCTGGTTCGGACACGTGAAGAGGAGGGGCATGGATGCCCCAGTTCGTAGGTGTGAGCGTCTAGCGTTGGATGGTTTTAGGCGGGGTAGGGGTAGGCCGAAGAAGTACTGGGGTGAGGTGATTAGGCGGGACATGGAGCAGTTACAGCTCACCGAGGACATGACCCTAGATAGGAAAGTCTGGAGGACGCAAATTAGGGCAGAGGACTAGGCCAGTTGGGGGTCGCTAGTGTAGGGAATTACTTGTTGGGGGTAGTATTCTGATTATGATTTTTCGTATTCCTTCTCCCTTGTTTAAGTACGAATCTGGGTGCTTTCCTCTGTTTTCCCTCTGTTTTCTTTCTGTTTTTATTTTTTTTACTTATGGCTGCCGTATTTATGTTATGGATGTTATGTTGTGTAATCTTGTAACCTTGTTCGGTGCTTTACTTTGTATTTGTGTGGTATCTGGTGTTTTGTGTCTCGAGCCGGGGGTCTATCAGAAACAGCCTTTCTACTTCTTTAGAGGTAGAGGTATGGACTGCGTACATCTTACCCCCCCAGACCCCACCAGGTGGGAATACACTGGGTTTGTTGTTGTTGTTGTTGTTGTTGTTGTAAGCTTTGTATGTTATGTGTTCCTTATTTATGCAAATAATTTTGAATTCTAGGTGGAAAATGATGAGCGAAGGGATGAAATGCCATATATTGATGAGCCTAAATCCGATTTCCAACGTTTTATAAGATCAAGGAAGAATAGTCAGTTCATTTAAGCTTGTGGTTCTTTGTAATATCTTGGTAATCATATTTTAATTGTTTTGCTGTGACAAGAAATTATTGTGGTAAAGTAAATGAATTTTATATACTTGATCTTACCCGAAATAGTTCAGTGTTCTATTATACATCTAGACCTTCTGATATGTCAAATAGTGGTGTATTACATCTTCACATTTTGATTGCATATTTATATTATAGGTACTTTGGGTACTGTTTTGTATGATCCTCGGCCCTTTCAATTAAATGAGGATGATTATCAACGTGTATGTCAAATTCCCAAGCAAAAGGTATTAAACCTGTTATATCATGCTATTTGTGGTTGTGATGTGAATGTTATTCCTGGGGTTGTTGATTCCCTTTTCCTTGATTATAGGGTGCGAACTTTAGGGACTTGCCTGGGGTTCGAGTTTGTGCCGACAAAATTGTTGAATGGGATCCAGATGTGGAAAGAGTATCACTTGCTTCATGAAAACCTTTGGTATGATTTCTTTGTGCAGTGTCATTTTGGTGGTTATTTTTGTTTCTTGTGATTCTTCAACTCCACAGGTTCCTGACTATGCGATGTCTTTTGTTGGTGGTACTTCGTCCAAGTAATGATACAAAGTTTTCTTTAGTTGATTTTAGCTTGTACTACCCCTGACCTACCATAGTGCTGCTAATGCTACAATCGTATTTCCAATTGTGCAGGCCATTTGGTCGTTTGTGGTGGGACGAAATTGTTTCAACAGTTGTTACGAGAGCAAAGCCCCACAATCAGGTATACCTTTGCTTTGCAAGTTGTCTCTAAGTTAAATTTTGCTTCTTTACTTGAGCATAATCTGACGCTCTTTGTTGTTCTTGAGTTCCTTTCAGGCCCTACTACATCCATTGCAGGACCGAGTACTTAGCATTCGTGAAAATGCTCGGCTGCAAGGCTTTCCTGATTACTACAAATTGATATGACCTATAAAAGAAAGGTAAAATGTTTAAATCAAAAGAGGCCACATCATGGTGCATTTATGTGATCTATCTCTCGATGACTCTTCCATAAAACAATCATCTTGCTCTTGTTTACATGTTCTTACTAATACACATTGTAGAATATAATCTAGCTTGAATTGAACTCCTGAAACTACTTGTCAAACATGCAACGGCATAACAACATGCACAGTGTAATCCACAAGTGTTGGTTGGAGTGGGTAAAATGTATACTGACTTTACCCCTACTTTTGTGGGGTCGAGAGTTTTCTGATATAGAGAAATTTGATCTATTCATCTTCCAGGAGTATATTTATGCCCTTATCAAGATTTATATCCTATTTTTGGTTGTAAATGTCTTTGGATTTCTTTCACCTGACGTTTGATTTGAACCGAAGACCGAGGATTTGAGGGTTATCAAATGCTACATAGTGCTATAGAGTATTAAATGATGACATAACAGAAGATTAGATTTGCATTAAACCAAATCTATTTCATTTGCAGAGACATGTTTGTTCGGTTATATAAAGTTTGACTTGAATTAGTTCCATGTTTCTTAGGTACATACAAGTAGGAAATGCAGTTGCAGTACCAGTTGCCTGAGCGTTAGGGTATTGTTTAGGGCTGGCGTCGAAAGGATTATCTGGAGAAAAACCTGTACTGTCATTGCCACCTAATTTTCCTTGTCTCGACGAACTGGTCACCAATCTGGAATCTCTAGATAAACTTTAGTTATCTGTCCAGGCAGTTTAGGGGCTGGTTATTCTAACTTTTATCATTCATTAGTTTGGTACAAGCAGTTTTTGCAATGCAAGTTTTGCATTATAACTTTATATTTTTGTTAGTTGCAAAACTAGGCCAATGTCAAACTTTGAAGTAGGCATCAAGTTTTTGTATGTATTGTTCAGCATTTGGATTCACAGCTTAATTGCTTTGGTGTAAATGAATGCAATTGTATTCAATGGTATATGATTTTGATTATTTAACCTACATATAAGGCTTTTTCATTTCCAAATTATGTTCAAGACAAGCTGGCTCCACTAATTTTGAATAGTTTTAAGAATTTGACTTTATGAAGAGAAGTCTTGGAGTAATTGGTAAAGTTGCTGCCATATGACTAGTAAGTCATGGGTTCAAGCCTTGGAAACCAAGCTAAGACCACATAAAATACACTCTTGTGGTGGAGCCCTTCTTCGGACCCTGTGCTGTCGCGACTCGAGCTAACCCATGACCTGGCATAACACTAAGAATATTGAATGAATAATAATGTACTGTCGGAAACCAAACTAAAATGAATCGATAATCATAGCAAAATCAATACTAAATATCAAAACTAGAATTGTTTGAAACACTCAATAAGCTGAAAACATAACTATCTATTTGAAAGCCTCTAAATCATAATGAGTTGTTGCGCAAGCCTCAACTAACTCTAACTGTCAGAATTCACAAAAACATTGAAAAAATATATTGATAACTAGTCCCCAAATGATGAGGACTCACCAAGTATTGCTACTGATGTGATGTGGGAACGTACTAAGTGTGATCTGAGTGTTGAGCGCTTGAACCTATATTATGAGACAATATAGCACAGGAAAAGTATATGATCAGTACTTTGAATGTACTGAGTATGCGAGATAATTAATGTAAACTGAACATGATGCATGCAACAAGTATGAGCTGATGCAAGACCAAGTATAAACATGAACTGTATAGTAAGCTAAGTAACAAAATACAAGGTAGTAAAATCTGAAATGGAAACATAAACTGTGGACTATAGGAGTTAACATTAACCGATATTCCCAATCTAAGTTGACCGGGGTCCAATCTATAACCTTAGTTGGATGGATGTTCAGTACCTTGCCACGAGTACGAACATTGATTAGCGTGGATCCACTTAATTGATGTACAAACGGACTAGAGTGTCAGTCCTAATCTGACGGGTGTCCCCTTATAACCTACAATGACACCATAGTTCTGGAACTTAGGGACTTCTGCTAAAGGTCCCAACCTAATTGATGGAGGAGCCTTCATCCCTGCATTTACTCGGTGCTAAGTACTACTTCCAACCGAATGACTCTGATCTTTGAAATGAGTAATATAGTAATATTCTAAAAAATAACAATAAGTGGATATTCTGAAATATGTCCAATAACATGTAACATGGTGAATAGGGCATTCACAACTGCATGCACTATTTCCTAGGTATCGGGTGTTCATAATGCACCAGCTCTAAACATGACAATATTAAATTAAACATCATGAGAATTTCACAATTCCAACCCAAAACTCAATAATTTATCAAATAAAGGAGATTTAATGATTCTAAGTATGGAAAGATACTTAAACTTATGGTGAAACACATGTTCATGGTTAAATTCAAGAAATAAACTGAGAAATTATGGAACCCATGCTTGCCATGGAACTGTAAACATTATAGGTGAATATAACTTGAGAATTTAGTGATTTTTGGAACTCAATAGGTGAAAGGAGATCCATTACTGAAATCCCACATACCTGGAGACGAAATTCTTGAAGAACTCGTTGGAAGTTGAAGAACTGTAATTTTCCTTTGGAGAAGAAAACCGTTACTTTCTCTGTTACCCCTCTATGTGTTTGATTGAGTTTTGAGTTAACGAGAGATTTGGAGAAATTTAGCCTTATATTCTAGACTTAGGATAGATAAAATGACATAGTTTTGAGGTTAAAAGAGTGGAAAAAGACCCAAAATCCCCTTTTAAAATGCATAGACAATTCCTGGGAACAGTCACGATGACTGAGGCTATGACTCGTAAGGACTGACCACGAGTCGTGACCATAGGATCGAAATATGGGTTCTTCACTTTATGACAACGAGTCCTTATGATGACTCGTATAGTCTGACCACGAGTCATAATGAAGAGCCGTAGTCAAGGGACTAAATTCTTTATTTTCTTACTGTTATGACGATGGCTAGTCCTGACAACTTGTATAGTCCCACAATGAGTAGCTGTCACTAGACTGAATTTCTGATTCTTCACCACCGTGACGACGAGTCTGCCTGACGACCTGTATACAATGTGTAGTACCCTGCACTTTTTCCTATCTCAATTTAGCTTCTAGAATGTCAAGGGTTAGATTAAAAAATGAATAACCTTTGATACATATAGAATTTTCCAGTTCTAGACCCTCTAGTGTGTAGAAAATTGAATTGGCTTTCCAACGATACCAATTTCGCCTAAATTCGATACTCGGTTGAGAAGTTATAGCGTTTTTAGTAATACATTGTGGCAATTTGACAAGCACCACATCGCGGTGAATGATGATTCCGCAATTGTTAAATTTTAGTAATACTAGTTCCCACTCGTCCTTTTTCTAGTAAGGCAACGCAATTTCAGTGCATCACGACAATGACTAAAATGGGACTCGTTCCTTTTCCAGTAGCCCAATGCGATAGCTCCGTGTCACGTTGATGTGCAAAATCGGTCTCGTCCCTTTTCCAGTGAGCCACCGCGATAATGGCACGTCGCGGTGGGTGGCCAAATTGAGATTTCCAATTTTTCGAGTTAAATTTTAAAAGGGTAGTTTGGTCTTTTCTCAAGTCCCAAATCGTGTAAAACACAACATTAAGCTCATTCTAAGCATTCTATGCCTATTTTTCATCAAATCTCTCTCAAAGAAAATCCAAGAGCTCAAAACTTGCTCTCTAAGAAATTTAATTTCCTCCATTATTCTCCCAAGATCTCAAGATTAAGGATTCTCAATTCAAGAACTTCAAGAATTCATCTTTGTAAGCTTAAATAGGGATCCAAAATCAAGTGTTCTCATCAATTAAGGTATGCAGAATTTATGAACAAGGATATTCTTTCATACTTGTGCCCAAAACTAGTCTTTAAATTTCAAATTTACATGATTTTATATGAATATACATTAGTTTCAAATTAGGGTTCATACCCATTATTGTTATTTGCAAGATTATGAGATTTCAAGTGATTTATAAGTTGAATTGCATGTCTATTTTCGTATTTTCATACGTGTTGTAGTAATTTCCAGTTTTTGAGTTGAATTATCAATACTTACATTATCAAGCATGAACATTATGATGTTTTGACATGAATTTGATGCCTGAGTCATTAAGCCCTAATTGAGTATTGCTATTTCAAGACTTATTGTTCTATAAGCACCCTATGACTAGATTATTTTTAGATTTTTGATAAAGAATTAATCTTTGATCTCAATAAGGAATCCACTTTACAATTTCCGATTACAGTTTAACTTAGCAATTATACAGTTGGTTTTCATAATAAACCACTATACTAGATTTTAAAGTGGATTTCAACAGAATGAGCATACAATTTAAAGGGAGTAGTATTTAGCACCGAGTTGAGTATGTTCTCATACCCCAGAACTACGACCCAACGTAGGTTCAGATTATCTGATTATTTCCATTTCTATATGGATGACAGATACAAATGTGATCACTTAGATTAGGTTATACTCCTTGACAAGAGAATGACACCTCTCCCCAGCGTGAGGTTTTTCCATAAGGAAACTAGACATTGGACTCTACGGTAGCTCATATGGTTTATGTCGGTTAGAAGAACCTCCCTAACAGTAAAGGTTTTCAGAAAAGTTTTAAAAGAATCTCCCCATAGTTTACAAACTATAGATTTCATAACAGATAATCCTTTCGAAAAAGCTTTTACAAACTAAGTGTAAAGACTCACAACTTTATTCAAACCTTGTTTTACAAAAGATATTAGCTATGGGATTTTAGATTCTCAGATTTCAGATACAAAAGTGAGTCTTTTCTGCACTAGAAAATATGATTTCAAGACAGAATACCAGTACTGCTTTTAGAAACTAAATTTTATGACTCACTAAATTTATGCAATATGCTTTGCTATTCTTGATTATGATTTATAGTTCTCAGATATTCCACTTCAGCAGGATGGGGATTTAGCAGCAGCCAGAATTTAAGACTTTATGAGAATGAATCCACCAGAGTTCTTTGGGTCAAAAGCAGGTGAGGACCCGCAACATTATTTTGATGAGGTGAAGAAGATCACCTAGATTATGCATGTTTCTGAAGAAGAGAGTGTGGAGTTAGTATCCTATAGATTTAAGGATGTAGCGTATGATTGGGTAGTTATGTGGAAGAATGGTAGAGGTGAGAATGTATCTCCTATGAGTTAGCAGGTATTTTGGGATGCTTTTCTAGACAGGTTCTTTCCGCATGAAATGAGAAAAGCTAAGATAGAGGAGTTTGTGAACCTGAGGCAGGGCTTGATGGCAGTGAAGGAGTACTACCTTAAGTTAAACTAGCTGTCTAAGTATGCCCCTGATACGATGGTTAATCTTAGGGCAAGTATGAGTAAGTTTGTTATTGGAGTATCTGGTTTGGTAGTCAAGAAGTGTAGGACTGCCATGCTCATTGAGGACATGGATCTTGCTAGGTTAATGATTCTTGCCTAGCAGATTCAGGCAGAGAAGTTGAAGGGGAGGGAAAAGAGAAATAAGAAGGCTAGAACCAGGCAATTTGAGATGGTCAAACAAAGTACAAAGGGGGAAATCATTCGCAGTTTCAGAATCGTTCATCCATGCCAGCACCATCTTCAGCTAGTGCTCTTACCCCTAGAGCTAGACAGGAACAGTGGGGTAATACTTCTATGTCCAGATCTCAGAATAGTGTGAGTGGAAAACCCAATTATCCCCCATATGCTAAGTGTGGTAAGAATCATCCTGGTGAGTGCTTGTTAGGGCAGAAAGGTTGTTATAGTTGTGGTAAGTTGGGACATGAAATCAACGAGTGTCCGCATGCTATGTAGGGAAATAGGGATATTCATTCCCAAACTCAGGCTACTAGTGCACCAGCTCTTCTAAGTCACCCTGTTTCCCCTCAGGGCGTATCATCTAATACCGGTGGCGGTCAGCACCAGAATTAGTTCTATGCCTTACCATTCCATCAGAAGTAGGAGAGCTCCCCAGATGTTGTTACTGGTATGCTTCATGTCTTTCATCTTGATGTTTATATTTTTTTAGACTCTAGGTCAAGTTTCTCTTATGTGACCTAATTATTTGCAGTGAATTTTGAAATAGGTCCTGAAAAGATCCTTGAGCTCTTCTTGGTTTCTACCCTATTGGGTGAGTCAGTTGTTGCCAAACAAATCTATAGAAAGTGTCCTATCACCGTTCTTCATAAAATCATGTTAGTAGACCTAATAAACTTAAATATGGTTGACTTTGACCTTATTCTTGGTATGGATTGGCTCCATTGTTATTATGCATCCATAAATTGTCGCACCCTAGTGGTGAAGTTTTAGTTTCCAGATAAGCCAACCTTTAAGTGGGAAGGTAATTCAGTGTCTCCCAAGAGTCATTTCATATCCTATCTTAAAGCTAGAAAGTTGATATCTAAAGGGTGGATCTATCATTTAGTTTAAGTTAAAGACACTAACTCTGAGACTCCAACAGTTCAGTTAGTCAGTGTAGTCAATGAGTTCCTGATGTCTTTCCTGAAGATTTGCCAGGGGTACCTCCCAATAGGGAAATAGAATTCGGTATTGACCTTCTCCCAGACACTCAGCCTATCTCTATTCCTCCATATCGTATAGCTCCAACCGAGCTTAAAGAGTTAAAAGAACAACTCAAATATATTTTAGATAAAGGTTTCATAATGCCCACGAGCTACCCCAAGAACATACACATACAAAATTCCACTAACCATCACATAAATAAAAACTTGGACCAAATCTTACTTCATACTTATGGCCTTATCTAAACAAGCGTACTATGATCTTCCATCAACAAGGAATAATTACTCACCACCACTATCATTGCATAAGGAGGAGTCACAAAAAAGGTTTGAACATAAGATCTAGAGGCATGGAATGATACTATATGAAGCTTGACACTCATCTGAGGCCTGAGGAATAGCAAAACAACAACAGGGACTCACCAAAGCGCTCTGAATTTAGGGTATTCATGGATATAAGCTGAATCTCGCCAATCATTTGGAGTAAAACATGAGTTATAGAAATGAAGCACATTATAAAGCGTGAGTACATGATTCTCTATCATATGTATGAACGTGAACTGATCATAGAACTAAATCGTAAAGCATGAGTAGGTATTAGGATCACTGAGAAATACTGAGATATGAATGGGTTGAGATTCACCCTTACTTTTAGATGTTCTACATCATCATGACATCACTATAAGAATCTGAGAGTCTTACTTGGTTATTCGTTTAGTCATATCCCTCTTAGCTTCAAGCCATCATCTTAAGTTTTGGGAGGTACCTTACTAGACTTTAAACTTAACTCCACTCACTACACTCTGGGTTCTGAAATATGACAATACACAAAATTAATAAAACTTAACCCAAAAGACCACACATGAGAGTGGAATGCCCACTGCTAATACTACCTCCTGAGCCACACTCTATCATTCTGTAACCCCTATAGTCATCATCTATTACTCGAACACTTACTAACTTCGAATCTTTATGAGTATCCCCAAAGTTGAAGTGCACACCCTTTAGTGACTCTAATTTTATTTCTATTAGCACAACTTTCAAGGACTCGAGCTTAGATTATAACACCTAACATAGGTATCACCAAGTCTTTAATGAGCCACTCTATTTCTATCATTGTCTACCAACATAGTAATTTCAAACTATTTTCCTCTACCATGAGAATCAAGCTCATATCAAAAGGCTCAACACTACCAATCAAAGAACCTTAACTTGGCTATTTAGAACCCTATCTACCATCTAGTTAGTCTTTTTCCACCTAGCAACTCAATAGTACCAGTAGCCACACACAACATGTAATAGCCTTAGAAAAATACTATAGCTTCATACCACCTTGGGCATACTTCTACAATACATATACAACATCATACTTCATTACGAATCAAATAAACTTAGGCACTTGCATAAACTGTTCAAGCCTATAGATCATTTCCATATAACTAGTATCATTAACCAAGGAATCATCACATCCACCTCCTTGGCCATCAATTGTTTCAAACTTAATGTCTAGTGCTAAACATGATTTACAACCAACCTTACACACAATCCCCACTTAGAAACTGTGAAATAAACATCAAGAAACACTAGTACACTAGAACTTCAAAACCACAATAATCGATCATGACCTTATGATTTTCCTTGTCATAATCCATTAGCACGTACTGTTTCAACATATCAAGCTTACAAATCTAATCCCACGAAACATGTATCATCAATATCTTGCCACTATTCACTACCACACCATTTAAATTCAAGCCTATAGTCTAGCATTAATCATTTACCACCAATGAAGAGTGCAACATAATATAAATATACTGATCCTTCAAATTGGGATATTCTAACCAAATAATTCAAAAATCTACTACATACTTTCTCACAAGTAGTATTAGTTTACAACTACCAATGAGAAGAAGGTCAAGGGGTAAGGTCACATAATATACATGATCAACCTTAAGCTTATATTATAACCATACAATATTATCTACTTATACGACTTTCTCACACCACACTTACTTACCCCAATGGGCCTTTAGAATACCTTCAAATACCCCATATGACAATGAGTCTATACTTACAACCTACTGGCTAATCTAGCCATTTTCATTCATAGCCTATAAAGGATTTCTATAACCACCTTAAATATCCACTCTGGGCTTTTTCTCTATTTTGAAAGGAAGAAAACAAATAATATTCTGAGTCAACACTTCCTCTATGGACTACCATACAATCCATAAATGGTACTACCACATTAGTCTACCACCACGAAAGGGTAAATCAGTCTCAATCAACGGTTATTCAACTATAAATATTTAATCACAAAAGTCACCCTCACTCTGACCTCTAACCTTGTGACTTCATATCATAAACTTCTTGGTATAATTTCACTACCAATAGGTCATGACACCGATACTCTAACTTATACTACTACTTGGGTGGAAATACAGTTCCAACAAACACAAGAATAACAAGATGAACAACAAGTTGCTAGTGAATCAAAATAGGCCTTACACGGCTTCACTAGACGTTGATTTTTGTGTTTTGAAGAAGAATAAGATAAATGACAAGGCAACTATGCTAGTGAATCGAAATAGGCCTCACACGACTTCACTAGACTTTTGCTTTCAACGACACAATGATGTCAAGATTACAAGAGATAGAAGCTTGATACATAATATTCAATGATTCAAGAATACACATCTTACTATTGTCTTAAATGAATGCCTCATAAGAACGAGGAAACAATTTTACACTAGGGAAGTCCTCTCCTTTCTTTTGTGGAACTTCTGAAATTTTTGCTAGATAATCGGAGAATATCTGGAACACCAAAGTGAGGAAGAAATTACGATAACTTTTCTTTTCGTATGGGTGACAGCATAGCACGAATTAGAGTATGAAGGAGGAACATTCTGACTCTATAGCACGAACTAAAACATGAAGAAAGAGAGATATTCCTAAATGCCTAGTAGCCTCCTGCTTATAAGTGTGGCGCACTACACACCCATAAACAAGTCTCTACCCGACGTGATTTTGCAGATACCCTGGGACCATGAACCATGCTCTGATACCAAGTTTTTTATGACTTGAACAGAGGCCCTGGTCGTGACGAGCATTCTCAAACTTAAAGGTCCAGAACACCCTCTGTCTATCTGGTGATCATGCACATAATTTATATGATCAAAGTAATACGGAATAGGCATAATAATACGGAAACATGGTCAACAGTTTAAAATAGTTAAAGGCTTGAAAACATACCCAACAATATTTAATAAACATCTACAATAGTCTGCGAAATCTCTACTGACATACTATCTGAATAACAGGGACAAGGCCCTCAGCAGACCAAAAACCATACTGAAATAAATAACTAAATGACTAGGCCTTCCAAAGCAAAGAAGGCTCACCAACTGAATTCTGAGACAACCCTGTCTGTAGACTCTACTGAGGATCTGGAACCCTAGACTGTACCTCAGTACCTGGAAGGAAGGGGGGTCAGCACAATTGTACTGGCACGCGAAACAATCCAAAATAGGGTAATTGAACATATATATATAGATATAATACGTAATAGCAAATTTTCATCAAACATTATGCATAAAACAGTTTCTGAAAAATACACGGGCACCTTCTGAAAACATATAACCTGTCTGTAAATCTCAAACTCTGATCTGTGTATTACTTCTGAGTTAGGTGGTATCCCCTACAAGTCTGAATTCCACGGGCGATATGGAATCCTTCATTGACTCAATGGGGAAGCTTCCAACCCTAGTATGCCGCAAGGGTTGGAGTTTCTAAATCTGATACGCCATACGACACTTAAGTCAGAGTATAATAATATACCTAGGTCGGCAAACCATAATTTTAGGCAATGAGTTTCTTGAACTCAAGCCCTCTTCAGGGAACCACCTAACATCTCTGTATGCCTATTTTTAACCTTTTCTATACATGCAACATTCTGAATGTCTAAAATCATGATAGTCTAAAATATCTATTAGTCCGAGTCTGATATGGCATTGGTCTGAATTGGTATCGTCATACGAAGACTTGAAAGTCATGATTTCTGAGCCATAATACATTAAGATAAATCTTTCATTTAAAACATAATTTAGACCACCAAAAACATGCAATTGATATAGAAGATTTCGTGTTTCGAAACTCAAGTCAAAATCATGCAAAATCTTCATCAACATATGGTGGTATAGTGCCTTTAGAAAATCCATGCACTCTTTCATTACATGCATTATGAACATTAAACATTCATGCTAGATTCCTTCTTTAGTGATTTAAAATTACCTTTAAATCATAACAAGAGTTCAATCATTTCATATAGTGCTTTTCAGGGATGCATTGCAAAACAATTCATATGCTATGAGAAATTTGAAAAATTCACGAAAGAGGGAATTCACCAAAAATAATGCTCTCAACAAGAATTCATTCTTAAATACATGGTTTCATATATTCATATTCTCAAATCACTTTGGGGAAAATCAAAAGAGCAAAACAATAATGTTAAAACATTTAATACATGAATATATACATAGATTCAAAAACCCCATTCTAAAACATGATTTTTCTATGCCCATGAGAATTTAAGAAAACCCCGCGTACCTCTATTTCAGAAAATAATGGGTGCTTCTTGAAGCCTGTAGATTGGGGATTCCGAATCTTTAATCAATTTTGAAAACCCACAGTTGAGTCTTGATTTATTTGGATTTTTAGTTTGAAACCCTTGGGAGTGTTCTTGAGAATTTTTAGATGAATGTGGATGTATTTTGGAGAATTGGGGACTGAATTTCGTGTTTATGGCTGAATAAGGGTGGGAAAAGAACCATTTTGCATCAAAAACGGAGTGTTTAAGTCCCTTGAAACCATAAGATATGCGCCACATATAATATAACATATATTTACATAGGCTCCGCATATGATATCACCTATATTTACGTAGGCGCCGTATATGCTATCGCATATGTTTTTCAGTGGCCATGTGCGATTGGTCAGGCGACACATTCTACTTTGAAAGGCCATAACTTCTTGTTCAGATGCTTGATTTTAGTAAAATTGGTATTGTTGGAAAGTTAACTCAAAGACCTATCATTTGACACATAGTTGGCTCTTTAATTTGACATATACAGAGAGTTATGGTCGATGGAAGCTGACACAAATTACAACGTCCACTAAAACTTAATCGATCAAAATAGTTTCAACTCGTCCTTGAGTTGAAGGACCTCTATGGTCTAAATTAATGCTCAAATGGATTCACATACTACATAATTGATTAACATGCCAAATTGGCATAGGATTTAAGGCTCTGGGATTATCAATGCGTTAGAGTAATGGTTTTTATTCTAGCCCAAAATACGGGGTGTTACACTGGGGTTTTGTCCCAGTTATTCTCTAGTTATTAGTAGTAAAGGCTTGTCAAACTGCTAGATACATTTTCAAAATATTCAGTATTGACTGTTCAGATAGATTTTCCATATTCTAGTTTTGATAGTATATCTATATTCCCTCATTTTGAGATTCAGACTTAGTAGAAGGCAGACAGGGTCATCTTAAGGCTAATCATAGTCTTGAGCACCGTGTAACATCTCGAAAATAGATTTTGGGGCGTTACATAATGAGCCGTCGTCACTGACAGCTTTAACAGGGCCTCAGTAAATAGGCCATAACTTTTAATTCCAATATCGGATTTAGGTGAAACTAGTGGCGTTAGAGAGCTAATTCAATTTCCTATCTGTTGGTGGGTCTAGAGATCAAAAACTTGGGGTATTATATACGCATAGAGGGAGCTTTGATGCACTAAGATTCCCTCATTTTATTCAATGAGATTCATAATCAAGTTAAGGGATCTTGCTACATGTTATCAAGTCAGACCATCTAGAAAAGTTTCTTCTTGAGGCTTAGGGCCATTTGACCATGATAAATATTTGATTTCTACTGGATTTGAATTTGAAATGCGTGTTTGGTCATAAAATTTTGGAAAATTCTGAAACTTAACTTTAAGTTGAGGTTTAGAATTTGAAAAATAAGTTTTACTTGTTTTCACTTTTACTCACAAAAATTCAACACAACTCCAACTTATATTCATGGCCAGTACAACTCCAACTTCAACTGCATGCAATTTGATTTTCATTGCTAAACGCCTACTTAAATTTTGTTTCGCTTGAGTTACACATTCTCAAGTTTTCGAAGAATGCACATACTTGGGAATCAAAATTTCAAAGGATGATATGAACTCATGCACCATAGTACATCATGAATCATTATTTCATCAATAGTGTCATGTCAGTCATCTAAAATCTGAATCTCAATGATTAATAATCACAGAACCGCTATAATATTTGTCATAACACTTAGTCAAATATACGTATACCATCTTCTCAACTAATCTAACCAAAACTACTAGTATTTGTACCTAAAGTTATTTGAGTTGTACAATAAATTTGCACTGTTTTAATATTGCAAATCTTTGGTAAGTTCTATTTTTTATAGCTCATCTAATATTCATATTCTGCTTTGGTTTGGATATTTTCATGATCAGTTGATTTGGTTATGTGGAGCAATGTGCTTAAATCTGCATGAATCTTTGGAATTGGAACCTTATCTTTGTGAGGCAGAACAATTTGTCATTGTTGCTTGGACCTACACCCTTTGAGGCGTGTTTTACTAAATTAACCATATTAGTCATCTTTTATGTATTTATTTAATATCAACGGTAGAAAACAACAAAAATATAATAAGCTTCTCTATATTCATAGGATAAGTAAATTGAAATAACTATTTTTATCATCTAAGTTAAGTAATATGAAAGGGAGGGAGTACCATATTGAAGGTACTTTTAAATGGTTAACCGTAACCTAAGATAGTTGAGAGGAAAAAAATTCATTACCTCAAGAATGTTTCATATCTTCCCATCACTTATGTTTATAGACAATTAATATGTTTTGATATTGATAGTAGATAAAATTATCTTTGCTCACCAGCTGCATAATAGGGTAAGATTAACCTTGTTCTAAATGCAATGATAGTGTCACCCTACAAGCTCACAAGCATCAAATCAGAAAGATACATCTAAAATACTGTCTTTAAAGTACTCTTTTTCCCTTAGGTACTTGGAGAATCCCGATTAGGTACTTGGAGAATACCAAATATATATGAAAAGGTTGTTTTCGTTATTCAAGATCTTTTCAACAAAATATGCTCCAAGTGAAATAAGAGCAGTATATGAGCATGTACTTTAACTTAACATCATTTTGCATTTATGAATTTCAACTTTGAATGTGTATAAGTAGACACTTAAACTTATATGAAGGTAAACAAGTAGACACTTAAACTTATATAAATTTGAACAAGTAGACACACACGTCCTATATGGTATAATACATGTAGAACGCTAGGTGGGACATGAATTGACCACGTAGGACACATATGTTTTCTAATTCAACTTTAAATAGTTTTTATTTGATTCTCTAGTTTATTATTGTAGGACAATCATGGAAGGCTTTTAATTTATGTCTATTTCTCTAGTTAGAAAATCAGCATATCAAAGTATTCATGCTTTAACTAGAGCGACTATTTCTATGTCTGGTTTGATGGAATGAGGACCTGTCACCATCTTTTATTTCTATTTTTGATGTACTCGCTTTGAGTCCGAAGCTAAAAGAGATAGTTTTCAAGTCCAGGATCCAAAACAATAGTCCCTTTTTAATGTAACAAAACAGGACAGTTTACTCGAAATTGGAAAAACTATCATTAACACCATTTGACAAACTTTTGTTGAGAGCAAAAAACATATTATTATGGTTTGCCCAAAAATGGGAAAACCATATTTTCATAATTTTTTTAAAAATAATTTGCCCATTTGTGGGCAAACTACTTTAATTTACGCAAACTATGATTCTTCAAACATCCGATTGGTAATTGATTAAACATCACACGGTTAATATTTCTGAAAAGATTCTTATTTATATGAATATTTTGTCACTTCAATTTTTTAGAAATCATACAATTTTTCACTAATAAATAAGTTTTGTTGGTCAAAGTTTTTAACAAAGATGGTAAACAAGTATAAATTTAATCCCAAATTATGACGAATGATATCTTTAGTCATTTTTCATAGTTGAGGGGTAAAATTTTTATTTACCATTTCCCCAGTTTTCTATTGATTGAGAAAGGAAAAGATCTGCATCAAAATTCTGTAGAAGAATTCCTTTTGTCAAACAATATCGATGCAATGGTAAAAAAGAATTTCTAGTATCCTTCTCAGGTTTTGGTCTAGTTTATTATATTCGTTTTAGCTTGGGAATTATTGGTCTAATTGATTGATAGTATTTTTAGACTAATTAAATCACTTTAACTTCTGTATAAATACATGTTTTTTTAGGTCAAATCCATCGATAGACACGTAAAGTTGCAGCGATCTTTCACTTTGGTACCTCAACTAGACAGTGTTCATTTTAGGCTCCTAAACCAGTCATCCACTGTGTCATTTTGACACTTTTACCTGACATGATATGACGAGTGTTACATACTCGCCATGAGGGCATGAAACTTCTTATAGTTTTAAATAATTTTTAAATTAATTAATTTAAATTTAAAAAATTATAAATTAAATAATTTGTTTAATATAACTTGAATTAAATTAAACCCACCCACTCCATCCCTCACTCCAACCACCTTAGATCATCTTGTGCACCCCACATCCACCCCACCCACCCCTCACTCCCCCCACATCCCCAATCATCTTTTCTAATCTCTCAACCCCCAATTACCTATTGAACCCCCAACTGTAACACCCCGCATTTTGGGCTAGAACAGAAACCGTCATTCCTTCGCGTAGATGTTCCAAAAGCCATAAATTCGATGTACATATAGTGTTTCAATCAATTATGTAGAGTGTGAATTTATTTGAGCATGAGTCGAGATCATAGAGGTCCCTTAACCCAAGGACTAGTTGAAAGCTTTCCTATCGTTCGAGTTTTAGTGAGCGTCAAAACTTGGGTCAACTTCAATTGGCCATAACTCCTTGTATATGACAAATTGTGTGGCCTACTGTAGATCAAATGAAAGGTCTTTGAGTCATCTTTCCAACTCCATCAATTTTGCCAAAATATGATATCGGAGCAAAATGTTATGCCCATTTTACTCCAGCATATCAGCCTGGCAACTGAGTGACGATGATTCTGATGGCTTGTTACAAATTTGATGACTTTTCAGAATACATTGTCATCCTTAGGTAGAAACCCATCAATTTCATCTCCCAGGTGATGACAAAAGCTGATGGCTTGTCAGCCTTAGTCGTCAGCCGAGAATTTCAGCAACTGGGAAGTGATTTTGTAGGGGTATTTTGGTGTTTCCCTCACTCCAAAAACCTTTCACACGAATTAAATCACCCCTTAAGTGTTATTAATCAACCATTATCAGTTTTACAATATCAAAACCTTCCTCTTCACTCTCAAAATAAGATCAAATTAGGATTTTCTCTAAGAACAAGAAATTCAAGAAAATCAAGCCTTAAGTTCAATATCTCCAAGAAATAAATCAAGATCCGGGTTTCATCTATTAGGATCTAGGTTCCATCTTTTAGATCTTATAATTTAAGGTACGTGGGGTTTATGCTAAAAACTACGTGGGATTGAAAACACTAGAACATGATTTAAAGATTTTCAAGCATGATTTTAGAAAGGGGTTTTGAGATATAAGATTTTATTATGCATTATGAATGTTTAAATGCATTATTGATTTGGCCCTTAGGCCTTCCCCCCTAAGTTGATCTACATGTATACGTATATGTATAAAATTTGAGGTTTAAGATTGCTTGAGAGCATAAATTATGGACTCCCTCTCTTGTGATAAATTAAAGATTTTGTTTTTGTTGGAAAAGAGTTGAAATACATGTCTGTGATTTGAAAGATGTTTTATCAATGTCATAATATTTGAAACATTGATTTAGAATTACTGAGAGGGTGTCTTGAGATAACTATGTTTTGTGTTAAAGAGAAGAATTGCATGAGATAGAGACTTTGGACATGATCACTATTGTTTGTTAAATTATTGATAAAGAGAATTGCTTGCATGGTTTTACATGAATTTTAAAGCATGAGTTCCTTGAACGAATTGTTGTTATGGTGGTCCTGAATTTCATAATTTGAAAACAGAGATATAAATTGATATAAATGGCTCAGAGAATGTGACTTGCAAGTCAATGGTATGACGATACCATATATGTGTATATGCCATGACAAAGTTAAAGATTTCAGAGTATATTTTCAGAGCATGCATGTTTAAAGAACTAAAAATGGGCATAAAGAGGGTTAGGTGGCTACCCAAAGAAGGCATGAGTTCAAGTAACTCTTACCCTGAAACCGTATTTGTCGATACGGGTAGATTATTATTGTACATTGGCGATGGCCGTGTGGCATAGTAGATTCAGAGACTCTGACTCTTGCGGAACACTTGGGTTGGAGAATTGGTTGTTGAATTAATGGAAGATCCCATATAGCCTATGGAATTACAAATTATAAGGCACACCACCTAGCACAGAAGTAAGACAAAGAGTGTCACATATTTCAGATGTTTTTACAGAGTCTTTTAAAATGCCCATGTGATTTCTTACTATATGATATGTTTATTAACTACTTTAAATTGGTCTCATATATGTTGAATATAAATAATTATTTTGGATTTGCTTTGCGTACTAGTAAATCTGTATTGACCCTCCTTCCCTACCTCACAGGTTCTGAGGCTCAGTCTAGGGGTCCAAATAAGCAGTAGATAATTCAGACAACAGATCAGATTGTGCATTGGTGAGCCTTCTCTATTTCAGAAGGCTTGTCCTTTCAAATTATGTCATCTATTACAATTTTGGTCTACTGGGGGCCTTGTCCCAGTTTTCAGATAGTTGTTAGATTTTCATATAGTAGAGATTTCACAGACTATTATAGATGTTGTTATTTATTTTTAAATTTTATTCCTTGTTATTAAACTTAATCCAGAGTATGACCATGTTTCTGTATTAGATCATAATTCCAATTCCATATTTTCTTTTATTATCTGAATGGTGTCCATGACTACCAGATAGAGTAGGATGTTCTGGCCTTCATGGTTTGGGATGTCCGTCACGGCCAGGCCCTAGTTCGGGTCATGAAAAACTTGGTATGAAAGCACAGTTCATGATCCCAGGGTGTCTGCAAAATCGCGTCGGGTAGAGTCTTGTTTATGAGTGTGTAGCGCACTACACTTATAAGTAGGAGGCTATTAGGCATTTAGGAATATTTTCCTTTCTTCATGTTCTAGTTCGTGCTATGGAGTTAGAATGTTCTTCTTTCATACTCTAATTCGTGCTATGGTGTTTCCCATACGAAATTAAAGTTATCCTAATTCTTTCCTTACTTTGTTGGGCTTTGATATATCTTATTATTGCGGTAAATCAAGTGCAAAAGTTTAGAATTTAAATGGTATGGTCCTTTCTTATTGATGTTATATAAGATTTTAAAAATTGTGCAAGGACTTGAGAAGAGTCCGTTAGTGCTTCAGAGTGGATTGATTCTAGTACAAATTTTGGTTTTGATGAAACCATGCTTTTCAGTCTGCGACATTAAAGGTATTCAGTCCTTTTAAAAAATTTATGTTGCAGATGTCATGCTTAAGAGGTAATGAGGTGTAGATGAATGTTGGAACTGTATTTCCACCCGAGTAGTAGTGTAAGTTAAAGTATTGGTGTCATGATCTATTGGTAGTGAGATTAGACCAAGAAGCTGGTGATATGAAGTCATAAAGTTAGAAGTCTGAGTGAGGGTGACTTTTGTGTGAATAAATAATTTAGTTGAATAACTGATGTTTGAGAATGATTTACCCTTTTATAGTGATAGACTAATATAGTAGCTAGTAACATGTGTGGATTGTATGGTAGTCTGTAGGGGGAAGTGTTTGACTTAGATTTTTATTTATACTGGGTAAGATGTGTATTCTTAGATCATTGAATATTGTGTATCAAGTTTCTATCTCTTGTAATCTTATTATCATTGTGTTGTTGAAACCGAAAGTCGAGTGAATCCATGTGGGGCTCTTTCGATTCACTAGCATAGCTTCCTTGTCACTCATCTCATTTTCTTGTTAAAAAAACATCAAAGTTTATTGAAGCCGTGTGGGGTCTATTTTGATTCACTAGAAACTTGTTGTTCATTTTTTTTTCCTTGTGTTGGTTGGGACTAGGGATTTAGTGGCGTAATGCCAAGAAAACTGGTAAGGGCAATTTATTGAATATATGTATGGCCCAATCTTTTTGCATGGGATTGAGTTGGTAATGAAGTAATACATCCCTGTGTGTTAGTTTAGTAGAAGGTAAGGTAGAGAAGAGTTATTAGTTAAGGAGAATTGTTGTTTACTTAAAGTATGAAAAGAGTTGTTGACAGTGTTTGTTGTGCAAGAAAATTATAGGTTATTGATGAAGGTACTTGGTGGATGAGTGGTGTTAATTTAGATGCCCCTGAGATTGAACGAGGGAGTTTAGTTGGGACTTATAGAGCTATGAACTAAGTTTAGTTGTATAAAAGGGAAGATAGTAATGATGTGTAGAAAGAGGTTGTGTTAGCATTGGTTGTTATACATGAAGATACCGCCTTACATGGTAAGTTTAGTTTTATGTGTATTGTTATATCCCCGACTCTAGAGTAAAGTGATTTCATTTTATACCCGAGTGTATATAGTGGTTCACAAACTTAGAGTAATGAATTAAACCCATGGGGATATGATAGAACGAGTAACCAAGTTAAGTGTTCAGATGCTAATAGATGTGCCAGTAAGTTGTGGAATTGGACATGAGAAAGAACGATGCTCAATCTATTTTTATTTCAGCAGTTTACTTCAGTTATTCCAATACATACTCATGCTTTATGTTTCAGCTTCATGATCATAGTCTGTGTTCATGCATATGATAAAGAATCATGTACTCTCCCAGTTCCTTGTATGATGAGTTCCCAGTTTGTTTAGCAGTCAGAATCACTTTCCGTAAGTTATGAATTCCAAAAAAATTCAGGTTATGCAGGTCATGACTCTTGTGCCCATGTGATACACTTAACGATCAGTGAAAATTTAGATTTATATCAGGTACGCCCTTAGATTAGATCTCTTTAATGAATCTATACCGTGAGTGCTCTATTCCTCAAGACTCAGTCGGGTATCAAGTTATGATTAGTACTTCTCTCATGTTTCAAATGTCAGTATTCCAATTTTTTAGTGACCTTTTTCCCTTAGGTCGAGATAGTGATGATGAATAGTTGTCTAGATGGAAAATAGTAAACATTTCTTGTTGATGAAAGATGGTTATGTGCTTATTTGAGTTAAGGTAGTAATTATGGAGTAAGATTGACCAAGTCTTTGATACAAGTCAAGGTTAGTTGAAGTTTTATGTGTTATATTTGGGACAAATTATTGTGTGCTTGTTTTATGTAAGTCCATAAGTTGAAAAAATTTTGAGGTTAAGTTTCGTGTATGGCTAGTTAGTTGAGAATATTTTATGTGTATCGTCTGAATAGTGCTGGGAAGTTGTTATGGATAGAAGTAGTAGAGAATTTAAGAAAGATTCTTTATGAGTGCTTGTTTAGAAGTGCATAGGTGGTTATGAAGATAGGGTTAAATGTCATGTTTGTATACATACGAATGGATGATTTGAGTGTTTGTGAATGTCTAATGCGAAGTTGAAGCTGTTTACTGGAGTGGCAATAAGAATTATGCAAGGGATGAGGAATTGTGAAATGCAGGGTGTACTAAATTCATGATTCAAACTAGTGCTACATTATTATGTGGTGCGTTTTGTGATTTTGAGTTATGCTTGAAGATGGTGAGGGGATTTAGTTCCGTTTAGACATTAGTAAATGGAAATATCAGCGGCCTTGTAAGAAAAATAAGTGGAATCAATGAACATGGTGTTTAAGGGGAAAGTATAGTCGAGAGAGTATTTTAGAAGTATGGCTAACCTTGAAAGTAAGAAGTTGCATTTCCTAAGGTTTGGTAATTCTATCCTAGTTTATGAGTTACATGTCTATATTCCACGCTATAGAGTAGTGTCAATGTTGTGATTCCGTAGTTGAATGCCTGGTGTAATTTGTGCCCAAATCCATTGCTCCCTAATGCTACTAGAACTTCTTTAGAAAGAGTGTTGAGAGATAATCTATTCCATCCATGCAAAGTGCTAATCCAGTTCAGTCCAAGCATCATGTTTCAGATTCAGCTATTTAGTCATGACTCAGTTCATAAGAGTTCAACGCATAATCCTAAATTTTCTAGAGTATTTTAGATCAGACAGTGTAATACCCTGATACGATATAAGTCCAATTGTCTCATGATTTATACTTGCATAAGTTGTCACTCCTCAATTCAATATGTATGATTAGATCATGAACACTCCAAGGAAATCCTAAACTCTCAGCATGAATCATCTCCTTAAAGCAAGTAAGTCAAGTCAACTAAGAATTCAGTTTCATGATAGAAGTTTAAATTTTTCAAATAAGTTATATCCTTTCTTAGAAGAAACATCATCTCTACGTCATTCCATACCTTTAAGCCTCAATGTTCCTACCCATCATTGGGGATGAATGATCCCAAGGGGGAGATTATGTAACACCCCACATTTTGGGCTAGAACAAAAATCATCATTCCTTTGCGTAGATGTACCAAAACCCATAAATTTAATGTAAATATAGTGTTTTAATCAATTATGTAGTGTGTGAATTTAGTTGAGCATGAGTCAAGATCATAGAGGCCCCTTAACTCAAGGACTAGTTGAAAGCTTTCCTATCATTCGAGTTTTAGTGAGCGTCGAAACTTAGGTCAAATTAAATAGGGCATAAGTCATTGTATATGACGAATTGGATGGCCTATATATTTAAAATGAAAGGTCTTTGAGTCCTCTTTCCAATGCAAAGAATTTTACCAAAATTCGATATCAGAGTAAAAAGTTATGCCCATTTTACTACAGCATATCAGCCTGGCAATTGAGTGACGACAATTCTAACGGCTTGTCACAAATCTGACGACTTGTCAGAATATATCGTCAGCCTTAGGCAGAAACCCATCAATTTCAGCTCCCAGGTGATGACAAAAGATGACGGCTTGTGACAGATCTGACGGCTTGTCAGCCTTGGTCGTCAGCCGAGAATTTCAGCAACTGGGAAGTAATTTTGTAGGAGTATTTTGGTCTTTCCCTCACTCTAAAAACCTTTCACGTGATTTAAATCACCTCTTAAGTATTATTAATCAATCACTATCAATTTTACAACATCAAAAACTTCCTATTGACTCTCAAAATAAGATCAAATTAGGGTTTTCTCCAAGAACAAGAAATTCAAGAAAATCAAGCCTTAAGTTCAATATCTTCAGGAAACAAATCAAGATCCGGGTTTCATCTCTGAAGATCTAGGCTCCACCTTTTATATCTTATAATTTAAGATACGTGGGGTTTATCCTAAAAACTACATGGGCTTGAAAACACTAGAACATGATTTAAAGATTTTCAAGCATGATTTTAGAAAGAGATTTTGAAATACAATATTTTAATATGCATTATGAATGTTTAAATTCATTGTTGATTTGGACGTTAGTCCTTTTCCTGTAGTTTGATTTACATGTATACGTATATGTATAAATTTGAGGTTTAAGATTGTTTGAGAGCATAAATTATGGACTCCCTCTCTTGTGATAAATTAAAGATTTTGGTTTTGTTGGAATAAAGTTGAAATGTATGTCTATGATTTGAAAGATGTTTTCTCAATGTCATAGTATTTGAAACATTGATTTAGAATTATTGAGAGGGTGTCTTGAGATAACTATGTTTTGTGTTAAAGAGAAGAATTGCATAAGATAGAGACTTTGGACATGATCATCATTATTTGTTAAATTGTTGATAAAGAGAATTGCTTACATGGTTTTACATGAATTTTAAAGCATGAGTTCCTTGAACGAATTGTTGTTATGATGGTCCTGAATTTCATAATTTGAAAACAGAGATATAAATTGATATAAATGGCTCAGAGAATGTGACTTGCAAGTCAATGGTATGACGATACCAGATATGTGTATATGCCATGATATATTTAAAGATTTCAGAGTATGTTTTCAGAGCATGCATGTTTAAAAGACTAAAAATGGGCATAAAGAGGGTTAGGTGGTTACCCAATGAAGGCATGAGTTCAAGTAACTCTTATCCTAAAACCGTATTTTCCGATACTAGTAGATTATTATTATATGTTGGCGACGGCTATGTGGTGCAGTAGATTCAGATAATCCGACCCTTACGACACACTTGGGTTGGGGGTTTGGTTGCTGAGGTAATGGCAGATCCCATATAGCCCATGGGATTACAGATTGTAGGGTATACCACCTAGCACAGAAGTAAGACAAAGAGTGTCATAGATTTCAGATGTTTTCAGAGTCTTTTAAAATGCCCATGTGATTTCTTACTATATGATATGTTTATGAACTACTTTAAATTACTCTCATATATATTGAATATAAATAATTATTTTGGATTTGCTCTGCATACTAGTACATTTGTATTGACCCCCCTTCCCTACATATCAGGTTCTAAGGCTCAGTCTAGGGGTCCAGATAAGCAGTAAATAATTCAGACAGCAGATTAGATTGTGCAGTGGTGAGCCTTCTCTATTCTAGAAGGTCTGTCCTTTCAGATTATGTCATCTATTACAATTTTGGTCTACCGTGGGTGTTGTCCTAGTTTTTAGATAGTTTCAGATTTTCATATAGTAGAGATTTCGCAAACTGTTCCAGATGTTGTTAGTGATTTTTGGATTTCATTCCTTATTGTTAAACTTAATCTAGAGTATGACCATGTTTCCTTATTAAATTGTAATTCTGCATTTTTTTACTATATGAATGTTGTGCATGACTACCAGATAGAGTAGGACATCCAGACCTTCATGGTTCGAGATGTCTGTCACGGTCAGGCCCTAGTTCGGGTCATGATACCGACCCCATTATTAGTGAATGAATCCTCAAAAATGAATATTGAAGAAATTTTCACAAAATGAAATGATGATATGGGAGGAAGATAAAGGAATTAATTTTATCTTATTAATCAATTGTTTGATGTTCATTTTGAAAAATGAAAGTTAAAGAATTATTGAAAGCCATGGGAGAAAGAATGATGGAAGGAGGAGAAAAGTATTGTTACAGTAATGGAACAAATAAAAAGAGAAAAGAGATTCCGCCATGAAAAATGGGAGGGGGAGAGGGTTGCAACATTATTTTGGGAGGAGGTGGGGATTTCTACATCAAAGGGTGGGGGTACTTAGAGAAGATAAGCTTAGGGTGGTGGTGCGGTGGGGATACTTGGAGAAGATGATATTGGGGGAAGGGTTATTTATTTATTAATTTTTTATTTAAAATTTAAGTTAATTAATTAAAATTTAATTTTTTAATTATAATTTATTTAAAATTATTATTTTACACAAGAAGACACGAGTCCTTTTTAACTGGTTGTACATGTTGTCAGCAATGTGAGTATTACGTACACTTTATAATATCAACTTTTCACGAGCTGAGGCTACCCCCCTAGTCACGACAACGGTACTTACAGTCACAAGTGACCACAAGCTAACTCATGAACTGGTACCTGCTGTAAGAAATAAGTATACTGATAAGAAAAGACATGTGTGAAAAACAACTAATAATGCCATAAGGTTTAAATACTGAAATTATAACTAAATTCGCAAGTCTAGAACATATGCGAAAAGTACTGAAATCCAACTGAGAAGTCTGACGAACTAACTGGCTGTCTGAATGTTTGAAAAGCCTCTAACTGACTGACTGTGGAGTTGATGGGACAAACCCTCAACTAACTCCAACTGACTATAATAAAGAAAAACTAAAAAAATTGAATGAAAGATATACTTGTCGTCAAAATATGAGGATTCACCACTACTGGTGCTGCTGTAATGTTGAACTATCTAAGCACGGTCTGGAAATTGTGCATCCAAACCTATGATATAAGACATCATAGCGTGAATAAAGTATGCGGTTAATACTTTGAATATACTGGTATATAAGATGAGGTTAGGCTGAATGCATGAGTTAACTGTGCATAAAGTAATGACTGACGAAATAGCATGAGATAACTGGGTATGGATGCATGAAAAATGAAATACTAAGAATGCAAGACCAAACATATTGTGTTTTTGAAATAATTTGTAAACTGAATTACTGAAATCTGATGCCTGAATAATTGGAAGTTTGTATGCTATGGTCAAGCAAACCTGAACTGAATTCTGTAATGAATACTGAACTGAGACTGTGGGAAGTATCATCTAAATAACCGGCCACTATCTGAGCTAATCGGGATCCAACCTGTACCCCAGCTAGAAAGGTGTCAGTACTGTGCCAC
The DNA here is from genome assembly GCA_030864225.1 of Capsicum baccatum var. pendulum. Lineage (NCBI taxonomy): Eukaryota > Viridiplantae > Streptophyta > Magnoliopsida > Solanales > Solanaceae > Capsicum > Capsicum baccatum. Next base: position 265,247,710 of record CM061550.1, on the reverse strand, counting down.
GGGTACTAACACTGATTGTGTGGATCCACTCAACTGGCGTCCCAAAGGACTACGGAGTCAGTCCTAAACTGGCAGGTGACATCTCAGAGAATGTCAGTCCTAAACTGGCGGGTGACATCTCAGAGAATGTCATTCCTAAACTGGCGGGTGACTTTTCATAATCCTACGCTGGATACGTAGTTCTGGATCTTAGGGACTTCTTCTAAGGACCTAATCCTAGATGGCGGGTGAACCCTCATCCCTGGGTTAGCTTGGTGTTAAATCCTACTCCCAACTGAACTGACACTGATTACTGGACTGAACTAAGCTCAGCTAAACAAATAACTGATTGAATGATAATGCTCATAGTATATATTAAATCATTCTGAAGATACTGAAATTTTGTAAACAATTATGTATCAGATGTTCATAACCCACCAGAACTGAATGGAAATAACAATAAGGACATATAAAAGCTTTGAAACCATAGTAGGGAATTATTGTTCAAAATCCAACACTTAGGCATTTCATCAAACACATGAGAGTCCTGAACTTAAGCATGGGAATGGGTAAATCATGTGATAATAACATAATTACAATACTAAAACCACGAGTTAGGAATTTAACATGACAACCTCATCATTTAAATGTGTAAAGGCTCATTCCATTGAAAATACTTGTAAACATAATTTATACTCAAAATTCGTAAGAGCTTTATGGAGATAATTCATCATAAACATGTATAATTCATAATTTAAACGTAAAAATGGATTCTTGGACTCCATGGGTGAAAAAGGCCCATGGATGAACATCACACATACCTTAAACCTTAAATCTTGAAAGAGAAGCACAAATCTTTAAGCTTTCTTGAAGGTTTTTGGAGTTGGAAACTTGATTTCTTGGTTTTCTTGAAGAGGAGGTAATTAAATTTGATGATCTTGGGAGATGGTTACGGTTTCTTTGAGAGGATATTAGAGAATATGGGTAATAAAGTCCTAACTGAAGCTTTAAGTCATGTCATTACAAATTGGGTCATTGGGAAAATACGTAACTGCCCCTCAGGAAATTAAGTCCGCAACTGGAATACGGATTGGAAAACCACCGCGACGCGATGAAGGATTCATCGCTATACCCACCGTGACGCGCCACTATCACGGTGAGGTTCTTGAATCAAAATCCAAAAATGACCCAACCTTGTCCAAAAAATTGAAAACTTTCCCGAGACATACTCCTTGTACCCTTGAACATAAATTAACTCAAAAACCTATGTCTTAGAGTCGGGAAGACCAATTTAAAAGTCCTCAAAGTTAAGAGGCCAAAAATAAGACTAATTCCCCAACACTTGGTGAAATTTTCAGGCTTTAAGCCTTTTATGCATGCACTAGGAGCTGAATCTGAGCTAAGAATAATATAGGCTATTATAATATCTCCCCCTTGAGAACATTCATCCTTGAATGAGGCTGATTCAGCTGAGGATACTAGGGAAACTGAGATCATATACTGAACATGCACAACTGAAAGCATGATACATGACTGAATCTGAAACATGATGCGTGAACTGAATATCATGAACTAAACTGATTCCTTGAATAAATGTAATGACATAAGAATGGTTATAAGACTGAGATAAAAATGAGAGAGTCAACTTATGAGTACCCGTTGCCTCAGGCTGGAGCTAGTTTTATGAAGAAAAGTTGAGAGGATTAGGACATGAAAAGTTAGGATATTATAACATCTCCCCCTTGGGATAGTTTGTCTGCCAAAGGATACTGACTTGGCTGAGATACTATGGAAAGACTGACATAATGCACGAGGCACTTATGAACCGAATCACGAATGAATATCTGAATCTGAATCATGATGCATGAATTGAACTGAATTCACAATTTACATGGATGCGTATAAACTATCTCTTGGAATGGCAATATTCATGAAACTTCTAATAGTAAGACTAGACCGGAAGGTGGAAAAAACCATAGGAACTTATCTGTCTGACTGCTAAACTAAATTTCTAGTTATACGGACTAAATTATATTAAAATCTTATACTCAACCAGAGTATTTCTCAACGCTCCTTCTAAGAAGCTATAATAACAGTACGAAGCAAAGAACTTTGGCATGATCTGAATAAGATATATAAGTAAGGACTCTTAATATGGCTATAACTCTGTAACCTGGAACATAGGCCTATGAAATATAAACTAGAATTTCTATGCCTTAGACAATGCATCTGCTACTCTCAAGCTTATACATACTCCCCACACACTCCTTCAACTATACATTATGCTTTAATACCACACTTTACTTAAGGCTACTTAGAACATTCACATGGGTACTGATAACTTTATCTATTGAAGTCTGAGCTGAATTAAATTCTCTTACTAGGTCCAAGCCTACTCGAATCTACAAAGTGCACCCATAACACTATAATACTAGTTAAAATCATGAATTTAATACACCCTGTTCTTTTAGAAGTTGTCATTCAAGAGTAATTTTTCTTACCACTTCAACAACTAAATTCAACCTCTTACTAGGAATGCACTAACACACAATGCACCCATCCACTTATATACAAAAATATGATGTTCAAGCCTATCATCATAACCACACATGAACTTCCGAGCAAACCACCCATCAAACCATCTTATTCGTACTCTCTAATAATACTATCATTAACAACTTCCATGTGCTATTCTTAAGAAAAATACACACAAAATTTTAACTAACCATGACATATATAAAAAACATGGCCTCAAACTTACTCCACACTTATAACCTTAGATCAAACAAGCATACAAAAATCTTTTACAAAATATGAAACATTTACTCTCTCCCATCTAAACAACTGTTCATCACCACTATCATTTTATAAGGAAAGGTCACTAAAAGGTTAGAGCGTGAGGAACTGAAGCATGAAAGAATACTATGCATAACATGGATGCTTAACTGAGGCCTGAAAAATAGAGTATCCACGCCGTGGATTCATTACAGAGATAAAAACTGAGGATATACATGACATAATCTGAATTTTACTGATCATTAAGAGTGTAGCATGAGTACATGAGTCATGAGCTACATGACCTGAGTTGAAGTTCATAAATTTCATGGAATATGACTCATACATCTGAGTAAAGTTGATGTAATACCCCATACTTTTTCTAGCTCAATTTAGCCCCCAAAATGTCAAAGACTAGATTAAAAAATGAATAACTTTTGTTACATCTGAAATTTTCTAGATTTAAACCCTCCATTGTGCAGATGATTGAATAAGGTTTCCATCGATACCAATTTTTCCCAAATTCAATACTCGGTTGAGAAGTTATCGCATTTTTAGTAAAGCAGTATGCCATCTGGGCAAACACCGCATCGTGGTGAGGGTTAAATTCCCATTTGTCAAATTTTAGTGGACCACCACAATAAGATTGCGTCGCGGTGGGGTCAAATTTCTCAATTGTCAATTTCCAGTGGCTCACTTCGATGGTGGCGCATCGTGGTGATGGCCCAATTGGTATTTTAGTACTGCACCGTGATAGATCTGCGTCGCATTGAACTTCCAGTTCCCACACATTCATTTTTAGTGAGCCACCATGATAGTGGAGTGTTGCGAAGTCATGCAAATTCAAAAAAGTTCTCTTATTTTCAGTTCCGATTAAATTTTAAAAGGGGCACTTTGGTCAATTCCCAAGCCCCCAATTCATCCTAAACAAGGAATTAAGCATATCCTAAGCACTTAATACCCAATTTCATCCATTCTATCTCAAAGAAAAATCCTAGAGCTCAAAACTTAAGCTCCAAGAAATCAAATTTTCTCCATTGTTTCTCCAAGAAAAACTCAAAATTTAGGATTCCCAAATCAAGATAATCAAGAGTTCATCATCAAAAGCACAAATAGAGATTCAAGTTCAAGATTTATTAGGAATTTCATCAATTGAGGTATGTGGGGTTTATGAACAAGGATTCTCTTTTATCCTTGTGCTCAAAACCAAGTTATTATTTCAAATTTATATGATTTTGAATGATTATACATGAGTTTTAGATTGGGATTCATACTCCTTATTGCTATTTGCAAGATTATGAGATTTCAAGTATTTTAGAAGTTGAATCGCATGACTATTTTCATATTTACATGCCTATTGCAGTAAATTTCAGATTTTGAGATGAATTGTCATTAATTACATTATCAAGCATAAACTTTATGATATTTTGACATGAGATTGATACATGGGTTACCATCCCAAGATTGAATAGTATTATTTCATGAACGATTATGCTTTAATCATTAAATGATCAGTATATTTTTAGTTTTTTATTAAAGATTTGATCTTTTGATCATCAAATAAGATTTGGAATCCAGTTTATATATTTATTACATATTACAAAAATTAGATTAGCATTACTTACAAATTGAATTAGATAAAAGCATAATTGATTTCATAATAAACCCTTATGCTAGTTTTAAATTGGATTTCCAACAAAATGAGCTTACAGATTAAAAGGGAGTAGTATTTAGCACCAATCTAGAAGTGTCGGATTAGCATAGCCTAACTTCCACAGAACTACATAGCCAATGTAGGTACAAATTATCAGATTATTCTAATTTTTATATGGATGACAGTTACAAATGTGATCACTTAGATTGGGTTATACTCCTTGAAAAGAGTATGACACCTCTCCCCATTGTGATATTTTCCTCATCGGAAAATAAGTCGTTGGACTCCATGTTAGCTCACATGATTTATGTCGGTTAGAAGAACCTCTATTGCAGAACAATTTTTAAGAGAATTCCCTACAGAAAGAGTAATGGAAATGAATAACAGAAAAGATTTTAGAAAACTACAGCTAAAGGCTCACAACATTATTCATTTTATGCTTTACAGAAAGATATTAGCTACAGATTTCAGCATTAAGATGTAAAAGTGAGTCCTTTCTACACTTAGATAGCATGATTTACAGATAGATCACTAACACAACTTTTAGAACTAAATGTTATGACTCACTAGATTTATTCAATATGCTTTACTACTCATGATTACAGATTTCAGTTTCTCAATTACCCAAGCTTATTTGAGTCATTTACATTTGGCATGCATTGTTTTACAAATGATAATGATTATGGATAAACTATTTTTATGTGTGCATTTCAGCCCCATATACTCAGTATATCCTCAAAGTACTGATCCACATATACGTCTATGTGCTACATTGTCTCATAATATAGGTTCAGGTGCTCAGTTTCAATAGAGTAAGTGATTTTGAGCATCTCTATATACGTCCTGACAGTCAGTGAGTCCTCATAGTTTGAGGACTTAGCCACAGGTAGTAACTGCGAATGTTTAGGGCAACCATCAGGCTATAGTTCCACTTTAGCAGAATGGGGACTTAGTAGCAACCAAAATTAGAGACTTTATGAGAATGAACACACCTGTAACCCCCTGAAATCAGGTCTCGAGATGTCACACAGTGCTTAGGATCACAAGTGACCCCAAGCTAACCCTTCTACTGGCATAACTCATAAGCAACTGAACAAAAAGTATAAATCTATACAAATCTGCAGAAAATAACACTTTTTTGAATATGATAGATACAAAACTAAATTTACAAGATTACAACTCTGCTTTTACAACCAAAACTAAAACGAAACACATCATGTAAAATCATGTGTCTTCATAAAATAATATAAATTTTGAGTACAAGAATGAAAGGATGTTCTTGTTGAAAAACCTCACATACCTTAAACTTGAAGCTTTGAATGAAATCTTGACCTTGGCACTCTATTCATGAAAATAATGAGTGTTTCTTGTAGCCCTCGGAATGGGGATTTCAAATCTCGAAGAATTATTGAAAACTCATGGTTGAATCTTGAGATATTTGAATTTTTAGATTGAAATCCTAATGAATGTTCTTGGTGATTTTGAGAGAAAGTAAACTTATTTTGGTGTGATGGGAGTTTAATCCCGTGTTATAGACATATATAGGGGTGTTTTTGGCACTTGGAAGTGAGGTATGCGGCGCATTGCTTATCGCACACATTTAAGCATGCCCCGCATTGCTTATCACACACATTTAAGTTTGCACCGCATTTTTTATCCCACACATTTAAGTATGTGCCGCATTGCTTATCACACATCTATTCCAGTAGCCTTGTGCGATTGGTTAGGCGACACACTCTACTTTGCAAAGCCATAACTCCTTTCTCGGGTGTTAGATTTTGATGAAATTGGTATCGTTGGAAAGATAATTAAATTATCTACAATTTGATAGGTCTTGGGATGAAAACTTCCATGTATATTAAGAGATATTCACGTTTGAAGTTGACCCTTGTAGAATCGAATGTCAAACTTTGGATGAATCAATTGGTCTTAGCTCAACCTTGTTCTATGTCATTGCAATAAACATTTTCCATCTCTAAACTACTCCCATAGGCTAGGATAATGATCATGCAAATAGTATTCATATGAGAATCACTTGGATTAGAGCTTAGACGCGCAGAATTGACGGTTAGAATTCTAGCACGAAAATACGGGGTATTACATTATCTCCCCCTTGGGAACATTCGTCCTCGAATGTGGATAATTAACCTGAAACACAAGGAATATTAGTCTTCAAGATATCATGTTTAACTTATAGAACTGAATCACTGGATCTCATGAATAATGAGCTACTGAACTGGTCTGCAAGAGCATGAATCCTCAAGAAAAATAACTATATGGCTAAGATAGAAATGAGAGTGTCAACTTATGAGTAACCATTACTTTGCACTGGATCTGATCTCATGAGAAAGGATGAGAGGTTTATTACATGAAAACTCAGGGTATTACAACATCCCCCTCTTGGGATCGTTCATCCCCGAATGATAATAATTTGATGAAAATACTAGGAAAAGACTGTGATACTACACAGGATACTTACGAACTGAATCTTAACATAATATCTGAAACTGAAACTGATGCATGAACTGAGCTGAATTCATAATTTAATTGGGCACAAACACATTGCCTCTTGGAATGTACATACGTATAAGACTGCGGATAGTAAGACTAGCTGAAAAATTAAGAATCTATAGGAGCTTGTCTCCTTGCTTGCTAAACTAGATTACAAGCTATATGGACTGGATCATACTGACTACCCATACTCAAATAGAGTATTTCTTTAGCACTTTTCTATGAAATTCTATTGACATTAGGGAGCAAAGAATTTTGGGCATGCTTTGAACAAGACATTTGACTAAAGAATTACAACATTGATATAACTCTATATCATGGAATATAATTATATAACTCATAAACTAGGATAGGATTGCTAGACCGTAGGCAAAACAACTTCTTACTTTCAAGCTTAGCACCACTTCTCACTTGCTCTCTCAACTATACTATTCCCCTTAAATACCATACTCATTTGATTTAACTTATAATTCTCATATTGGCACTGCGAAATCTTTCTACTAAGGTCTAAACTAAACTAAGTTCTCTCACTATGATCAAGCCTAAAACTAAATCACAAGATACAACATACCAAACCACTATACTATTCTAAACCACAAGGTTCAATATTCTATATCTTTTTAGAGCTCACACCCTAAGAATAACATGGCTTACCACTTCAATGACTAATTTAGAACTCTTGATATGGATTCACTAGTGCATATTGCATTCATCATCTTACACCCAACATGACATTCAAGCCTATCATTAAAAATCACATATAACTTTAAGGCAAATACCCCTAAAGGCATACTTCGCATATTCTCTAAACCTTTATCAACAATAATTTTCTTGCACTATTCTTAAAAACATACACATAATTTCTAACTAACCATGACATGTATCAAAGACTTGGCCTCAGTCTTACTTCACACTTTAGTCTTAGATAGAAAAACATAAATAATCTTTCTTAATGAGGGTCATCAACTCTCTCACATCTAAACCATTACTTATCCACTATCATCACCACTATCTTAACATAGGAAGAGGTTACCGAAGGGCTAACACATATGAATCAGAAGCACAAAAATGACAATACATAACATTAACACTTATCTTTTTCCCGAGGAATAAATTATCAAAGGCATTGATTCATTAAAGAAATCTAAGCTAAGGACATGCATGATATAATGCAAACTTCACTAGTATCATGAGTTTAAAAACTGGTCATACTCTGAAACATGAGTTTATACTTATCATGAGCTATTCAACATAAGACTGAAGTTCATAGATTCATAAGAGATAACTCGAATCACAAAGTGAAGCTGTTACATGCTTGCTAGAAGCTTAGAATGGGCTTGAGCACACATAATAGGTATAAGCATAGGCCTGTGGCATGGATTTGTCAAGTAAGTGATGGATTTGGTGTTCTAATGAATGAAATCCAAGGAATACTCTAGAGTAAGAAGGGATCACTATCTCATCATAACTCATTATTGACATGTGTCACGATCTAATTCTCAAAACTCGGTTTGGTTCTTCACTAACCATCTCCCCCTTAGGTCAAAGCTGGTATTCTAAGTATGATGGTCTATTCCATATCCTCGAGATTAAGCCATAATTTCATCATTCTATTATCTACACATAAATGCTAAACTCACAAGAATAAACTAAGTTCAAACTTACCGACTTCATTCTTGAACAACCCATCCATATGCCATCCTTAATTCCTAGCTTCAATAATCATCATCAAAGACTTACACTCTCATTTGCAACTATATCTACATCTCTAATCACATAATCATAGCCTACCAAGATCACACTTCTATACTTATATTTTTCCCAAACCATAAGAATAAAATCATACTAAAAAGACTCAACATCTTCAATCATAACTCCTTAACTTAGCTATCAAGAACAACATAAATTATCTAACTAGCCTTTCTCCACCTAGCAGCTCATCGTTACTACTAACCACACAATATGCAATAATCCTCAAAAAAATAATGCAGCCCCATATCACCTTGGGCACACCTCTACACCATACTTAATTATGAACACATGATCTTATACTCTTGCATACACTATTTCGGCCTACTAGATCGCCTCCATATAACTAGCATCAACAACCGAACCATCAATTATTCGAACTTAATGTCTAGAGCTAAACATGATTTACAACTCAATCTCACACATAATTTTCACTTCAAAACTATAGAACATAGCATTAAGAAAAACTAGTACACAATGATAATCGATCATAATCATATGGCCTATATTATTCATAATTTGTTAACACATCCTCCTTCTTCACATCATTATTATTAATCCATCTTCACACTTAACTTTCATAGCTCTACAAATTTCAACTAAACTTCCTCTTGCAATGTCAGGAAAGCCTAAATTAACAATCCTCAATCACCAAGTACTTCCATCAAAACCTATACTTTCCTAGCACAACAAATACCATCAATAACTCTTTTCATACTTCAAGCAAACAACAATCCACCTTAACTAATAATCTCCTTCTCTAACTTCACTAAACTTACAAACAAGGGTATATCACTTCATTACTAATTCAATCATAAGCAAAAATCCAACTATACATATTCAATAAATCACCCTTACCACTATTCTTACCACTACACTTCTAAACCCACAAGTTCAACTAACACAAAACTTTCAACTAAACATTACTACTTTTGTCACTATACAGAAACCCATATTTTCAACTAATACCAGAACAACAAGATAAACAACAAGTTGCTAGTAAATCGAAATAGGCCTCACACGGCTTCACTAGACTTTGGTTTTGATTAAGAAAATTATATGAATAACAAAGCAACTATGTTAGTGAATCGAAATAGGCCTCACACGGCTTCACTAGACTTTGATTTTTCACAAACATAATGATAACAAGATTACATAATACAAGAGATAGAAACTTGACACACAATATTTAATGATCTAAGAATACACCTTACTCTGTCGTAATTAAATAACTCATAAGAACAAGGACATAACTTAAATTTGAAGGACTTATAACATACTAGAAGGCTCCTCTCAAGCCACTTTATGAAACTTTTGCCAGCAAATATAAGAGCATTATATGGGGAGAAAATTGGAACTTGTTGATCATGATACTTCAAGAACATATATAGAGAAGTATAGATTACCATTATGGATTATGAGGAGAAATTCGAAAGAAAATCTGACTCAGGCTTTGTGCATGATTTCTGCAAGCCTGATAAAGCACTTCAGTTTTTGAAACTTAAAAGTACTGACAGAATACTTTTTAGCTCTCTTACAGTCCCATAACTATCTATAGAGAATGAAGCTCAACTGTTTCTGATACCTTGGAAATAAGGTAGAGATGGACTAACTAGAGTAAGATGAGAATCTGTATAAGTTTCTTGGAGAACTTTTCTATAGAACAATTTAATACTTGAAAGAATAGAGACATTTCCTAAATGCCCTGTAGCCTCTAAAAGAAAATTACAAACATATCCATACCATTATGCAAGACTCTACTAGACACGGCTTCATAGACACCCTAGGACACTTGAATTCTGTGCTCTAATACCAAGTTTGTAACACCCCAAAATTAGGTCCTGAGACGACACACGGTGCTTAAGATCACAAGTGACCCCAAGCTAACCCTTCTACTGGTATAACTCATAAGCAACTGAACAAAAAGTATAAATCTATACAAATCTATAGAAAATAACCCTTTTCTGAATATGATAGATACAAAACTAAATTTACAAGATTACAAATCTACTTTACAATCAAAAATGAAATGGAATACATCAACTTCTACTGACTGTCTATGAAGCCTCTACTAGTACTGACTGTAGTTACCCGGGTTATGACTCTTGACTAACCCAACTCAATACGACTGAGTAAAGAAAATACAATACTTCTTGAACTGTATAACTAAATCAAGCCCTTGAATCAAAGGGACTCATCACCTACTAAATAGATGCTGCAAACTGACTGAATCTAAAAATGTACACTATACCTTGTACCTATATTCTAAGAAAATGTAGCCCACATACGAATATGTGGGTCAGTACCATGGAAACATACCGAGCATATGGGGATGCAAAGCATATATAAAATAATATCTTAATATCATCACAGTTTATAAAATTATGCATGCTGATATAAATGACTCACTTAGCTCAAATGAAAATCATCATAATCATAAGAGAGTAAAATATATTAGGTGAAACATATGAGTCATCATAATAAATCTCAATTCACTTCCATCTCGATTCCAAATCATCAAAGCAATCAAATCTCATAACAATTCTCTTTGGAATATATGTTCATTAAATATTTTGAAAATAATGACTTTCTCAAACTCAGTCTTTCAAAATAATATTCTTTTATCTTAGATAGAAGAATAAGACTTTTCATATTAGATAGGAGAATCCACACACACACATTGGGAGTCTCTTATAACCGATATAAACTGTGAGCTACATAGAGTCCAATGTATAACCCACGTTGGGGAGAGCTGTCCTATCCTTGCCATCGGAGTAGGACCTTAATCATTCATTCACTAGTGATCACTATATCATTCAGCCTTAGGCTCACATCCTACGAGGACACATAGTACTAGGGAAGTACCAATCACAGCTATACCTCCCACTCGGTGCTAAAGACTACTCCCAAACTTAGCTTCAATTATTTTTCAAGAAAATCCACAACAACACAATTCAACAATTCATAATGGGAGATATCATGCTACCACTTTTTCATAATCAATCAAACTGTGGATTTCTTTTCTCATTCGAGTTCAAAAAAACTATTTCAAGACCAAAAGGTCAAATCATTCTCATCTCAAGGTGTATATAACACATAACTTCTTAAAAATTCATAATTTCGAATAGGGGATTCAAAACCCATAATTCAAAACTTGAGCAAAATATTTCAAGATTTATACTTTATGTAGTAACATGTATAATTCATACCAAAATCTGGAAATTCAAATTAAATCATCAATATTCACATTAAGCTCATGGAATTCATCTTTAAAACATCAAAATATCATAGTTTCTTTAACAAGAATATTTCCTTCTCAAATTCACAAGTAAAGCATGTAAAATCATGTGTCTTTATAAAATAATATAAATTTTGGGCAGAAGAACGAAAGGATGTTCTTGTTGAAAAACACCACATACCTTAAACTTGAAGCTTTGAATGAACTCTTAACCTTGGGAATCTATTCGTGAAAATAATGAGTGTTTCTTGTAGCTCTTGGAATGGAGATTTCGAATCTCAAAGAATTATTGAAAACTCGTGATTGAATTTTGAGATATTTGAATTTCTAGGTTGAAACCCTTATGAATATTCTTGGTGATTTTGATAGAAAGTAAACTTATTTTGGTGTGATGGGAGTTTAATCTCATGTTATAGACATATATAGGGGTGTTTTTGGCACATGGAAGTGAGGTATACGACACATTGCTTATCGCACACATTTAAGTTTGCGCCACATTGCTTATTGCACACATTTAAGTTTGCGCCGCATTTGTTATCACACACATATAAGTATGCGCCATATTGCTTATCGCACATCTATTCTAGTAGCCTTGTGCGATTGATTAGGCGACACACTCTACTTTGCAAAGCGATAACTCCTTGCTCGGGTGTCGGAGTTTGATAAAATTGGTTTCATTAGAAAGCTAATTCAATTATCTACGATTGGATATGTCTTGGGATGAAAAATTCCTTGTATATTAAGAGATATTCACGTTTGAAGTTGACTCTTGTAGAATCGAATGTCGAACTTTGGATGAATCAATTGGTCTTAGCTCAACCTTGTTCTATGTTATTGTTATAAACATTTTCCACCTCAAAACTAATCCAAAGACTAGGATAATGATCATGCAACTTGTATTCATATGAGAATCACTTGGATTAAAGTTTAGATGCACAGGAACGACGGTTAGAATTTTAGCACGAAAATACAGGGTATTATACCATCATAGTTCTTTTGGTCAAAAGTAGGTGAGGACCCACAACTCTATTTAGATGAGGTGAAGAAGATCACCTAGATTATGCATATTTCTGAAGAGGAGAGTGTATAGTTGGCATCCTATAGATTGAAGGATGTAGAATATGATTGGGTAGTCATGTGGAAGAATAGTAGAGGTGAGAATGCAACTCCTATGAGTTGGAAAGTGTGTTAGAATGCATTTCTAGATAGGTTATTTCCACCTAAAATTAGAAAAGCTAAGTTTGAGGAGTTTATGAACCTGAGGTAGGCTTAATGACAGTGAAGGAGTACTGGCTTAAGTTTAATCAGTTGTCAAAGTATGCCCCTGATATGATGGATGATCCTAGGGTAAGTATGAGTATGTTTTTTACTGGCGTATCTAGATCGGTAGTCAAGGAGTGTAGGACTGCTATGCTCATTGTAGATGTGGATCTTTCTAGATTGATTATTCATACTCGGTAGATTGAGGTAGAGAAGTTGAAAGGAATAGAAAGGGGAAATAAGAAGGCTAGAGTAGGGCAGTTTGAGTATAGTCAGGCTAGGTCTCAAAGGGGAAATCATTCACAGTTTCAGAATCGTTCATCTATGATAGCACCATCTTCAGCTATTGCTCCTGCTCTAAGATCTAGGCAGGATCAGTGGGGTAAGTCTTCTATGTCCAGATCTTAGAATAGTGTAAGTGGAAGACCCAGTAATCCTCTATAAAGTTTGGTAAGAATTATCCTGGTGATGCTTGATGGGGAAGAAGGGTAATTATAGTTATGGCAAGATAGGACATAGAATTTGAGAGTGTCTGCATGCTGAGCAGGGAAACAAATATGTTCATCTCCAGATTAAGACTACTAGTGCATCAACTCCTTTAGGTTGCCCAATCCCTCTTTAGGGTGCATACTCTAGTACCGGTGGCGGTCAGCACCAGAATTGGTTTTATGCTTTACCATCCTATCAGGAGCAGGAGGATTCACCAGATGTTGTTACTGGTGTGCTTTGTGACTTTCAACTTGATGTTTATATGCTGTTAGACAACAGTTGTGAGTTAGTTGGGGCCTGTCCCATCAAATCTTTTATTTAAGATGTTTATAGGCTTTCAGACACTTTCATTTAGCAGTTATTCTATAGATATATTCAGTATTGATTAAGTTTTATGAACCTTATGGCATTTTTAGTTTTACTTCCATATATGTTTCCATAATTATTATTCAGTGCTCACACTAGGTAACATTCATGGATTTGCTTGTGGTCCTTCGGGATCATAGGTACCGTGTGGAGCCTAGGGTGTAGTCTCGAGGCATTACAAGATATCAATATCTTTAACATATCCTCCGTACTTGGCGGGCATCATCATCACATCAATGTAAATATCTATAGTAAAGAACAAGCCCCACAAGGGCTAAAGTAAATAACAAACCCTACAAGGGCTAAAGTTAATGCAATCCCCATAAAGGGTAAAGTAAATAATAATCCCCACGAGGGCTAAAGTAAATGCAAGCCCCACGAGGTATAAATTAAAGTACAAAACCCATGAGGGCTAAAGTAAAAGAGAAGTAAGGAGTAATATACCTTCATATATCATCATTCGACGTCAAGGACAATTTACCAATAGGTATATGAATACATATAGTATGAATATTACAATGCATTACCGGGTTCAACAAGGTTAGTAGTATGGCCTCTCATAATGTCAGTTGATACGCCCAAATTATACCTCTCTTATGAGAGAGTAAGTAGTCATTGCCAAATATATAACCCAACTAGGTTAGGGTCAAATCCCAGAGGGAATAAGGTGTCACTCAAGTCTATTTGTGATTAAAATAACTGATAGATAATGGTTTTCTTTAATTGGGGGTTTTATCAATCAAACGATAATTAAAGTTTTGAATTTCTTTAGAACTCAAAGCTAAAATTTCAATGGTTTAAATCAATGATAAAGAGAAACTAGGGTTGTGATCACTATGATTAGTAACCCCTCATTGAATGATAGTTGTAGTACTGGATTCTCATGACTTATGGGAAACACCAAATTATCAGTTTAGACAGTCCCTCTAAGTGTTTCTCAACCTACCTAGATGTTGAACTCCCTAATTCTCTCGAACTTAGAAAAATATTCTATTCATACTGATTTTATCTTGAGTTGATCAATCTTGTTACAACATTAATCATTAGATGAGAACTTAACCTTCCCAAATCCTCATTGATAATTCACTACCTTTAGTTTATTTCTCAGTTTGAGCAAACCAACATAAGGCGGGATCTATTGTTTGCAACCAATAGATAACTATCATTACAAAGGAATTATCAAGATGTCCCCACAATCACTCAAACCCTAAAAAACTATTAAATCCATGGAGGAATAATCATAGATCCCACAACCCCAGTTGTGGGTTTTAGCTCCACATGATATAGAAAGAGATAGCAACAATTGTATTCATCATTCAAAGAAATTAAACTTACAAAAGATGAAGTTTGAGGTTCATTCTATTCCAAATTCAAGAAGAAGTTCCCACAACCCAATCACAGAGTTGAAAATTGAATTCTAAGTTAAGAGGCCAAAAAAAGGTGACTTTGCCTTTTGGAATAAGTTCCAGATACTGAATGAAACCCTAAAAGCCACTATTTATATCCGTACTTTAAGAAAAAATCGAAATTAAAAATTAACCTTTTTCTCCTTTAGCTGACGGTCTGATAGCTTATCACAAAGCTGATAGCTTATCAGAGAATGTCGTCAGACCTTCTTCAGTGTGACGCCAAATATGATGGCTTATCAGGAATTTGGAGACTTATCAGAAAATGTCGTCAGAACTACTTCAATTTTCTTATGTTCTATTTCAGTGTGACGACATGTTTGACGGCTAATCAGAGATCTGATAAGTTTTGAGACATGTCAGACATTTTTCTATTTTCTTGTTCTCTGTCTCAATGTGACGACTTGTCTGATGGCTTATCAGAGATCTGATAGCTTATCAAACCATGTCGTCAGGTGAAGTTTTCAAAACTCAATTATTTTCACCAAAAACATCCTTCTTGATGTAGCTTTCATATATTTCCATGCATCCTGACTTTCCTACAAAATCACATGAAATATGATAAAAAAACAGCAGTAGCTACTTGAGAACTTAAAATTATTTTATGTTAAAAATCTTAAATGTTCTAACAGAAGGCTAGAACATCATCAATAAATATACCTTCTATATCCCTTAGTATCATGACTCACAATATTAGCACAAGAGGGCTTTCTAGCATAAACACTAGTGTAGTTACTAGACATAAGCATAAAATGAGTAATAACATAGCCCAAGGCCCAACATAGTAGTCTAGTCAATGATTCAAATGATAACATAGTCATGGAATTGCTTTATAGCATAATCCGTAGCTACTTAAAGAATTAACAATAATTTAGTCAACAACCACATACATTGCTTCTAATAAAATCACCATAATTCATTTACCGGGGTTAGCCATCATGCTCCCAAATGCATTATCTAAGCATTTAACAAGCGTCTAGGATATTCAATGGAACTATATAATCCAAGCTTAAGGTGGGTCAAGTTTCCACTTCTAATTTTCCAAAATTTCACTTCAAGTGTAATATCTACCCAGGCTAGGCTAGGTTTCTAAATCAAACCTTAGATGTTTGACAAGCCACAATAGTCCTATGGTAAAGGTCTTCCTCAAGCACTAGTCTTAACTCAACCAAGGAAACTAATGCAATACCACAATTTAAGAAACTAGGGTCAACTTACCCCTAATCATGAGTGACAAGGTCATTCCCATATAAGTAAATCAACTAGATCATTCTCATGCTATCAATGAGACACTAAGTCCAATTAACCAAGGTTCTAGCCTACAAGTCAAGTATCCTATACTTATGAGTTCAAAACAACCTAAATGATTCATCTAATCCCAAATGTTACCATTTATCAATCTAACACCTAGAAACACTCCCAATCTGACAAGATATCACAATTATAGTACAACATAGCTCAATCTAACAAGAGGTAAGCCTAATCTACCTCAAATCCAAAGAAAGCTCATGGTCCGCTAAATATTTATTTTTCCCTTCAGAGAAGCTTCTTCAAGGTACCAATATATCAAAACTAAAATCTACACATCATTATGAGAATATCAATGCGCATATTGCACCCTTGTGCTTTGAGTCCAAAAATGATGCCAAAAACCTCAAGTGGGTCCCACATATGGAAAACATGTATCCGAGATCAACCCAATGTTCATGCACCACTAGGGAATCATAGCCCTCAATAATTAGGTGAAAACCAATCATATTTGGGCTAAAATCAAGCCCTTAAGCAATTTGGCAAATTTAAAAAACACGACTGCACTTTGAAGCTGGTCAAACAAATTATCAATGAGAGGCAGAGGATAACAGTTCTTCACCACCACCTTACAAAGCTGCTTATAATCCATACCAATACACAAAAGTCCATACTTCTTCTTCATAAGCAATATAGGGGAACCCCAAGGAGACACACTTGGTCTAACAAAACCCTTGCCAAGAAGATTTTAAAGTTGAGAATTCAGCCCCTTAAGCTCAGTAAGAGCCATATGAAAAGGTGACATAGAAATAGGTAGGGTGCCAAAATCGAGGTCAATAGCAAACTTAATCACACTGACAGGGGGAATACTAGGAAGGTCGGTAGGAAACTTATCGAGAAACTCATAACAATAAAAACAGAGTCAAGCAATGGACTCTCAACACTAGCGTCATAAAATAAGTGAGATAAGACTCGCAACCACTAAAGATAAGTCTTCTAGCACAAATTTAAGATATAACCCTCACTAGCTCATAGCTAACTGCTCTCCACATGACTGGGGGTACACCGAGCATAGCTAAGGCAATAATCTAGGCAAAATAGTCCATGACTGCATGATAGTAGGATAATTAGTCCTTGCCAAAAATCACATCAAAATCCACCATAATCAGGATAGTAGGTCAACATAAGTATCAATATCACTGACAGTCACAAAACCTGATTAGAATACATTAATCAACTACTAAGGAATTACCCATGGAAGTAGATACACACAATGACACAAAAAATAAATAAATAGACAACTCAAACTATGGTGCATAATAAGCATATATATATATATATATATAAAATAGATCGGAGATTTAATAAAGCAAGGGCCAACTGGCAGCATATCAAAATTATACTTATATCTACAGTATTCAGAGTCTAAGCCTTAGGCCTATCAGCTACTGTATATAACTAACCATGATCGTCACTTGGATGGGTACCTAATCGAACTCCTATCCTACTTGTCTAAGGACCACCTCGAGCACCCTGGTAACCATCATCCTAACCATAAAAACAAGCTCTAACTAAGGAGAGTGGACTGCTCTAATAGGGAATAACTCTAAGATGAACCAACTATCGACCCACCACTAGGGAACCCACACAAATAGGTGACTAGGAAACCCATAAACAAATCAAGAAATCTGAGTAGAACCACAATCAACAGATCTAGCAGACCCAAAATTATCACCATATCTACACTGACCGTTGTCAGTAATCTATGAGCTGCCAGAATAGGTTGACTCGATTGACTCTGAGGCTACAAAGATGAATGCTAAAGATATCTACTCTGAGAAGGCATGCGATTGGAAAGACTCAACTCTCTAATAAAGAAGCAAACTATCTCATACTTTGCAACTGTCATGGAACTATACTCTTATCTGGGAAACTAATCTCAGAATCGATCTCTAAGGTTGTGAGGCATATACTTCTCCAAGATCATCTGGGCGAACTAAGTCTATGTAAAATAAGAAAATCCATTTGGTCTAGAATCCATAAAATCTCTCCACCAATGATAAGCATACAAATCTAACTAAAATATGGCGTAGTCCACACCACGAGTCTCACAAGGCCCAACCACGAAGCCTATTCTCATAGCAGTTAGGAACTTAAATGTATCCTCTCCAGAAGCACCATAAAATCTTGGCAGAGCTAATCTTAGAAATCTGCCCAATATCTTTTGCTCTTTGGAAAACATAATAGTCTAGGCCACCACTGGTTAAGAAACTACTGGTGAAAGAGGAATCTCAACTCTGGGAGCCACAACTACTAGCTGCGCCCCTGCCTCTGTACCACTATGATTCATAAACTATGCACCATCTAATGACACATCATAAATAATACCCAACAACTAAACTAATGCATCTCTAAGCACTACTGAACAAATGAACCCTAGTAGAGCTTGGTCTAATTCCCGGTCCACCACTGAATGTAGCAAAAGAATCTCGGGCTCAAGTGCAGGAATAGGGTCTGTAAAAGCAGCCTATAATGGAATCTAACTGAGGACACATCTCTAGACTTTCCACAACCTTTAAGTCATCCATGTTCAATAATAGAGTAGGATTCTCTAGGCTTGATCTCGAGATCCTCGTATCGCGTAGAGTTAGCATGTGTCTTGGCCTTCTATAGAAGACTAAAGTTAAGAGAATATTCTATGAACTACCTCAGACTCTTGGCATAATATGAATAAAATAAGTGAAGGACTACTAAGAATGTTACATAGCCTCCCAAAGATAGGAAACAAATGTCAATATTCCGATCTACATAACTCTATTAGACACTTGCTCTTGTACCAGCAATACCCAGGCTCTGATAACAATTTGTCACAACCCAATTTACAGGTCATGATGGAAGCTACCAATTCCCACCAGTAGGTAAGCCAATACCATAACCTGGAGCTAACGCAATGGGTTAATTAGTTAAGAATTGCCCAACTAGGACAAAATCAATTAACACGAGATATACATAAATAATGCTCTACTATAAAAAGATAATCAACTAAGTATACCTATCCCACGATCTAGTAATATTACTACAAGATCACCAAAATATGATAGTAAAAGAAATACAACCCAATAATCTTCAATAGTTAATATATCTGTCTTGAATACAAAAGACTGGATTAAGAGATTGAAGGAAATTGGGTGACTCAAACTCCAAAAGTTTACCCTATCTTAAAAAATCAATCACTACATGAACCACGATCAAGGCAATATCTAATACTTGAATCTGTACCAAAAAAGATATAAAAGTGTAGTGTGAGTACCAAAATAATGGGTACTCAATAGGCAGCATCATCAATCGACTAAGCTAAATCATGATATAAAAATGATAAAGTGCACCATAATCATAAATAAGTAAAGGTACAAAATTGAACTTAAATTATTTCTATCATCACTGTATATAATAACTAAGTAATTCGGAATAACAGTATAACATAAGGCACCAACACGTAGCAATTTTGTTGAACATCACAAGTATGGAATATCAGAATCACAATAAGACATAAGGAATCAATGCATGCCCGTACAATCGTGCATAAGAAATAAATGATTTGGAATCATAAAGCAACACAAGTGAAATCACAAGCAAATGCATGTAAAAAGTTGGCGCCCATACAACAACTAGTGCATAAAGTAAAGAACCCATCACGACATCCCAAACCAACGGAGAGCACATTCAAAAGAGTATAAAGGATTCAAATCATCAATATATATATATATATATATATATATATATATATATATATATATATATATATAACTAAATTTATCATTATCCTTAGTTTTTAACAATTCCCATCAAATGACTATTTGCCATTATTCATAACCATCACCAATAATCATAATTAAATAACAAATACTAATATAATTGTATAGGTATCTATCTCATCAATACACCCTATTTACTTATTATTAGATAGCTAATTCTTATTACTAAACCGCTTATTCGCTAGTCATTATATAACCTCTAGTCATTATCTATCCACTTTCATCACATAATCATTATTTATGGATTAATGACTAACCATTATTCACTAAATAACTAATATCTATCATCTATTCAAGATTCACCACTAGATCATATTCACCAAATAATCAATATTTATATCTATCCATCATAATCCCACTAGTCACCATCTAGCAAAAGACCACTAATCACCATTTATACACTTATTCATCTCTCAACTAGAATTTATTATTAACTAGAATCATTAATTATAGATTCTCATTAAACAATTAGTCAACATCATAAACTTAGTCATCAATAACAACTAATCTATAACACCTCATATATTTTGGGCTAGACTTTGAAGCGTCGCTCTTACATGTGTAAAATATAATCCCATGGTTTACTTTTGAATTCATGTGTCATAATAAATATCCTAGTGTGTGAAGTGCTTTTGAGGTGAAATATATTCATAGGAATCACTTTGAACAAAGTTGAGCTAAGAGCCTTTGATTCATCCAATGTTTGGTATTTAATTCTACAAGGGTCTAATTTGAACATTTATACCTTTTTATATACGTAGAATTTTTCATCTTAAGAGCACCCAAATGATAGATAATTGAGTTAGATTTCTAATTATACCAATTTTGCCTTAATTCGATACCCGAGCGAAAAGTTATAGCCATCCAAAGGTGTGTGTTGCCTAACAATTGCCTAAGGCTACTAGAATGGGTGTACGATTGGCTAGGTGTCGCCTAACTTTGCTTGGGCGATTGATTGGGCATCCCCCAAGTCATTTTCCATCACCAAAAACACATTGTTTTGACTCTAATCAAGGGTGTTGAAGTTATTTCACAGCCTTAAACCATCCCTAATCACTTTCAAATATTTTGATGATGTATTAAACATATTAAATTAATTCTCGTAACCCTAATAAATCAGTAAACAAATCAAAAACCCTCTCCCATTCCTAAGAACAAATCCAAGTGTCATCTCTCAATAATCAAGAAGTTAAGTTCCAAAGTACTCTCTAAGGATTATTTCAATTAAGGTATGTGGGGTTATGAATAAGGGTATCCTTTCACCCTTGTGCCCAAATTATATAATTTTGAGAATTTATTTACTTGTTTTGAAGTAGGGTTCATACCCAAGTTTCTATATTCTTGAAGTATTTGATTATCCTGAGATTTAAAGTTCTAAGTTTATCAAGAAGTGCTTATGTTTTAACGTATGATATTTCTATTATGCATGAAATTACACTATATTGACTTGATATCGTTGAAGTATTTCAAGATTGTTATTGAGCATGAAGTTTTGTTATGGATTGACTTGAGTTTAAAGCATGGGTTTTTAAGCCCTAAGTTTAAGTATTGATATTTCAAGAAGATCATTATCTTAAGTTTTATTTGATGGTTTTATACCAAGATTTAAAGAAAGATGGATGTTATGATCCTAAGCTAAAAGATGGAATCCACATGTATTCAGTTTGATTTTAGTTTAAAGTAAAGAGAAGCATAACTGGTTTTCCTTATAAACCCCTATGCTATTTTAAGGTGGATTCCCTCAATAGAGAGCATATAAGTAATATGGGGTAGTATTTAGCACCGAGTTGGGTATGATTCTAAGGTCTCATGCCCCAGAACTACATGCCATCGTAGGTTTTAATACCCATAAATAGGGTCAGTATAATGATAACGCTAGATAGGTTCTATTCCGATGGCAAAGGTAGAACAACTCTACCAACGTGGGTAAAAGATGTTGGACTCCATGATATCTCACATGGTTTATGTAGATTAGAAGAACCTCCCAAAATAAAGAGTAAAAGTATAGCTTTTAAAAACTAAGTGTTATTGCTCACAAGATTTATACAGTATGCTTTATTATACATGATTTAAGATTTTCATTTTTCAGTTATTCAAGCTCAAGGTGAGTCATTTACACTTAGCATGCATTATTTGAAAGTCTATGAATATATTAAGTTATTGTTTTACTTATGCATTTACCCCTACATACTTAGTACATTCCAGAGGTACTAATCCATATATATGTCTATAATGTAGGTACAAGTTGTAGCACGCACATCTTAATCAGACAGTTTGCAGCTTCCAGTCAGCAGGTGACGAGTCCTTTTGATTCGAGGGTTCTAGTCGATCATAGTTTGAGTAACATCTTATTTTCTTTATTCAGTCGTGTTGATTCGGATAGATGGGGGTCATTTCTCGGCTACTTATAGTCAATACTAGTAGAGGGCTTATAGACAGTCAGTATAGTTTATGTATTTAATTTCAATTTTGTTTTGTATAACTAGAGTTGTAATTGTTTTATACAGTTTTGTATTGAACCTACTTAGTAAATACATCTTTTCCACTTATTTCTTTCATATTAATGTATCTTATTTAGTTTCTCATAAGATATGCCAATATAAGGGTTAGCATGGGATCACTTGTGGTCCAAAACATCGTGTGACATCCTAGGGGTAGTCTCAGGGCATTACAAACTTGGTATCAGAGCATAGAGTTCAAGTATCGTAGGGTGTCTATGAAACCGTGTCTAGTAGAGTTTTTTCAAATGGTACGAAGATGTCTGTACTTTTCTTCTACAAGGCATTTAAAAAATATTTTCCTTCTTCATGCTCTAGATTATGCAGTAAAGTTGTTCTCTTAGAAACTTCTGTCGGTTTATGTGTAATTCCATAATTCTCCATATATAACCTTTCAAGATAACCTGAGTACTCGATTCTAATTCCTCCCAAGATGATGCTCTCAGATTTACTATCAGTAACTTTAGCAGTCACATAAAGGGCTTGATAGGAGCTTGCTAGTCTATTATAATTCCCTCAAGTTGAAAGCTTATGTCCTCATCCATATGAATTGTTTAGTTAAGACAAAACAAGATATGTATTCAGATTCCTTATTAACTTCTTTTATCTAGATAGAGCTCATGAGAGAAGATAGTATGAACTCGAATTATTAAATAGAGTTCGCATTTGAGGGATATTATGACTTTGAGTGTAATGATTCATAAGTAGTAGAACCTTCTTATCGTTGGAGGTAGGTTTTAAAAGTGTAGTGACAATAAAGGTGGCAATGGCGGTTGATGGAATGTATATAGATGAACTTTTGGATATGATAGAGTTAGTAGTGAGGTTATAGGTCCTTGTGTGTTAGTTTAGGGGTAATAATTATGGTACATGTTCCTTGGATGAAGTTAGAGAAAGAGTTATTAATGGTATTTATTATGTTAAAAATGTATAGGTTATTGATGAAGTATTTGGTGGTTGAGTATTGTTAATTTAGGCTTCCCTTAAGGTTGCAAAAGGAGTTTAGTTGAATCTTATAGAGCTATGAAAGTAATCTAGGTGTATAGATGGTTAAATAGTCATAATATATTGAAGAAGGATGTGATAACGAATTTTAATAAAGTATACCATAGGTATGATCGATTACTATTGTTATAACGTTCTAGTGGACTATTCTTTCTTGGTATTTAATTTTATAGCTTTCAAGTAAGAATATTATGTGAGGTTGTGTTGTTAATCATGCCTAGCACTAGACACTAAGGTTGAACAATTTATGACCATCAAGGTGGAAATAATGATTGCTTGGTTAGTAATGCTAGTTATATGGAGGTGAACCAGTAGGCTTGAAATGGTGCATGCAAGAATTTAAGGTTATTGATTTGAGATTAAGTATGATGTTGTAGGTATGATTTATCTATATAGGCGTAGAATTACTTTTTAAAATTATTAAAGAGTGTGTGTGTGGTTAGTAGTACCCTCGAGTTGCTAAACAGGAAGAAGGCTAGTTATATAGTATATGGTGTTCTTAATAGCTAAGTTAAGGAGTTATGGATAGGTGATGTTGAGTTTTTTTATATGATTTTGATTCTCGTGGTTTAGGGAAGAATATAAGTTTAGAGATGTGATAATGTTAGGCTAGATGGAAAAGAGGTAGATTATGTGTTTATTAAGGTAAGCATGTTGTCAAGAAGGGTGTAAATATGTGATGAGTACTAAAGCTAAGGAAAGTTAAGGATAGTATATATTAAGAGAGTGTTCAAGGATGAAGTTAGTATAGTTCATTAGAAGTTTGGGAATATCCATGTTAAGTTTTAGAATCTAAGTCTGAATCTGAGATGATTAAGCAAATAGAAAGAAGAGCTGAAGATCTAGAGAGTATGAACTCGGGGTATGGTGATACTTATAAAGATTATTAGTTAGTAAGTGTTCAAGTTATTATATGATGGATATTGGGCTATAGAAAGTTAAGAATTGTATCTTAGAAGGAAGTACTGGCAGCGAGTTCTATACTTTCAGATGTAGTCTTTCAGGTTGAGTTTATTATTTATGTGTGTTGTTATATCTCGAGATCTAGAATAAAGTGGTTGCAGTTCACTTTAGAATTTATTAAGGGACCACAGACTTAGAGTGATGGAAAAAAACTAAGGGGGAGATGATATAATAAGAATCAAAGTCAGGCTTTCAGATTCTAGTAGTGATGTCAGTGTGTTGTAGAAAATTTGTAAGAGAGAAAGATGCTGACCCATTCTTAGCTCATTGCAAATTTTTGTACTTCAGTCATCACGATATCTACACATGCCTTACATGTCAGCTCCATGATCATAGCTCATATTCATGCACTTTCCATAGAATCATGTATTCTTCCAGTCCCTAGCATAAGGAGTTCTAATTTACTCAACAGTACAAATCATATTTCATGAATTTATGAACTCCAAAATCAAGTCATGCAGTTCATACTCATGCTTCACAATATGCTTAGTTCCTAGAACTCATGGCCTTAGTTAAGTGTCCAAGTTATGCATAGTATTCTTGTATATTCTAGCTCCCCATGTTCTAATTCTTCAGTGAACTCTCCTTGTGAATTAATAGTGATGATGAGTAATTTTTTATATAGGAGAGAGTAAATGTCTCATGTTGGGGAAAGATTGTTGCATGCTTGTTGAATCTCAGGTTATAAGTGTGAAGGGTGATTGAGGAAATTTTTTTTGATGTACATCATAGTTAGTTGAAATTTCATGTGTGTTTTCTTAAGAATAGTGCAAGAAAGTTGTTATTGATTGAGGCTTAGAGAATTGATTGAGGCTTAGAGAGTATGAGAAAGATGCTTTTATGTGATATTTGCCAAGAAGTTTCTATGTTGTTATAATGATAGACTTGAATGTCATCTTGGTATATAAGTGGGTGGGTGCATTGTGTTCTAGTGAATTCCTAGCAAGAGGTTGAATTTAGTTGTTGAAGTGATAACAAAATTATCCTAGATATGAGAAGTTGTGAAAATGATTGGGGTATTGAATTCATGGTTCAGACTAGTGTTATGTGTAGTACTTTGTAGAGTCTAATAGGCTTTAACATAGTAAGAGAATTCAGTTTTTCAGTACATAGGATTATCAGTGCCATGTGAAGATCATAAGTAGCCTCAAGTGTAGTGCAGTATTAATAGGGAACATATAGTTGAGAGAGTATTTGAGGAGTATGTCTAAGCTTGAAAGTGGCAGTTGTATTGCCTAAGGCCTAGTAATTCTAGCTTATGTTTCATAGGCCTATGTTCCATGCTACAAGGTAATAGCTATATTAAGATTCCTTGCCCAGATATCTTATTTAGATCATGCCCAAGAATTCTTTCCTCCCTAATGTTATTAGAACTTCTTGAAAACAGAGTTGAAGAAATACTCCAGTTGAGTATAAGCTTTCAGTATAATTCTGTATATATATCCAACAATCTAGTTTAGTAGTCAGACAAACAAGTTACAGTTGTTTTCCATCTTCCCGTCTAGTCTAACTATCCAAAGTTTCATAAATATGGATATTCCATGAGGTAATTGTTCACATACATGTAAGTTCAAATTCAGTTTAGTCCATGCATCATATTTCAGATTTATCTATTTAGTCATGACTTAGTTCATAAGTTCTCAATGCATAATCTTAGTTTTCCAGTATTTCAGATCAAACAGTGTAATACCTTTTCTATGATCTTAGTCTCATCGTCTCAGGGTTTGTACTTGCATAAGTCATCACTTCATAGTTCTATATGTATGGTTGTATCATGAACACTTTAAGCAAGTTCTAAACTCTCACCATGAATCAACTCCTTATAGTAAGTAAAGTCACGCCAACTCAGAAATCAGTTTCATAATGAAAGTTTTAATATTTCAGCTTAGTTATATCCTTTCCTAGAAAACATATCATGTCTACATTATTCCATACTTCTAAGACTTCAATGAGTTCCTATCCATCATTCGAGGACAAATGATTCTAAGGGGTAGATAATGTAACACCACGTATTTTTTGGGCTAGACTTTGAAGCATTGCTTTTATGTATGTAAACTATAATCCCATGATTTACTTTTGAATCCATGTGTCATGATCTTTATCCTAGTGTGTGAAGTTTTTTCGAGGTGAAAAATGTTCATAGGAATCACTTAGAACAAAGTTGAGCTAAGAGCCTTTGATTCATCAAAATTTTGGTATTTGATTCTACAAGGGTCTAATTTGAACATTTATAACTTTTTATATACGTGTAATTTTTCAACTCAAGACCCACCAAATGATAGATAATTGAGTTATATTTCTGATGATACCAATTTTGCCTTAATTCGATACCCGAGCAAAAAGTTATGGCCATCCAAAGGGGTGTGTGTTGTCTAACAATCGCCTAAGGCTACTAGAATGGGTGTGCGATTGTGTAACGCCCCGATTTTCTGAACCGGAGTTCAACACGATGCTCATGACCCCAAAGGACCATAAGCTAACTCATGACTGATATCTGTACCTGTAACTGCATAATATACATATAAAATGCGGAAACATGAACAAAGAGGGCGTAATTTTCAATATTGAATAATAAATTATCAGAAATAAGGTGGTATCACAGTACCAAAACAAAACTGAAAATACTAAAGTCTAAATCTGAAAACTCTATAATCGTCTGAAAGCCTTTGAACTGTCTGAATAAGGAGTTGAAGGAATATGTCTCCAACTAACTCCCTAAACTGAAAATAAACTGAAATACTAGAATAATAAATGTAACTATCATGTCCTCAAAAGATGAGGACTCACTGCTTACTGAACTGCTACTGATGATCTGGAATCTATACCTCAGAACCTATAGTGTACCATAAAAAAAGCTCCACAGCGCAAATACGTCAGTACAACATAAGTACTGAGTACACGTAGGGGTAGGCTAAATGCATGGGGTTTATATGCATGAACATGCTGACTAATATGAACGTGAGAATACATACACACATACATATGTAACTGCTACTGAACTCGTAGAGATACTGACTACTTGAGTTTGAACTCTGACAATATGAGTTTCGTGATACTGAGATACTGAATGACAGATAACATGGATGACTATATATAACAGTCCTAATTCTGGGAAAAACTATCTGAGTTCCAAACTATATCTGAACATCTAAGTCTGAGATCAGTCCTAGCTAACTAGTGATCTCTGAAACTGATAATGATAATACTCAACTGAATCTGAAATTGAGATCAAGCTTGTCTGCCGGGTGACCTCTAGATATAATGATAAACATCTGAATATGGGACCAAGACTATCTGACGGGATTGTCCAGGAATCAATGGAACTATCTGAGTTCCTTATTGAGATCAGTGACTGTATCTAACAGTTTTGATTCCTGATTTCTACTTTGAAGACTGATACTAAAATTGTAACTGTAACGGTGACTGTGGGAGCTAGTATCCTAACTGACATGCCCCGATACTGTACTGGTGAGGTCTAATATTTTTCCTGATTGGAAGGGTGTCAATTCAGTGCCACGGGTAGAGACCTCTATTATGGTCAAGCCTCTCTGATGGGTGACCCTGAACAGGAAATCAAGCCTAAGGCAATATAATAGTCAAGTATAGACTTAATCTAACGGGTGACTACATTCCTACGCTGGCTACACAGTTCTGGAGTACAGGGATTGCTGCTAACGACTCTTCCTTTATAACGGGAAAAACTGCCATCCCTGCACTCGCTCAATGCTAGTCCCTACTCCCAACTAAAAGACTTTAAAAATATTAACTGTGTTGAACTGATTTATAAATTGATTAACTGAGCTAATAATATTTTCTTAGCTAAACTAAGCTAAATTCACTGAGTTCCGTTGACTGACGGAAAAGCTACTTGAGATCTGAGGTCTGACTGAGAGTATTGAAACTACGGGGACTACTGAACTACTGAGATTTCTGAGTTTTTCTGAGTCACATGACTAAATAAAATCTATGGAGCATAGCTTGACTGAGGATGTATTGAAACATGGCACTAGCTCTAGGCACACAGCTATAGTTTTCAGGTACAAGTACCCCCAGGACTCGATGGAAAGAAACTGACACACATGACTGACTTGATCATAAGAGTAGAGTTCATAATTCACAATATCATAAGTAAGGATTTCATAATAAGAACGATTCTCAACAAACTATCACATGATTGGGAATGCACACAACATGTATATACTTGCATGGCTTCAATAACATGGTCATTCCATATCACAATAATATCATGAGCATCTCATACAACATCTTCAATTCAAGGCAATAGCATGGGGATCACGTTGAACATAAACTTAGAACATGGAATAGTCATTTAGGACTTATTATGTCATAAAAGCATGATTTTTATTTCCTTAGGTATTTTCACAAACACCTTACATGCACATCTTAGGCATAGGTGGATTCATCAAGATTAAAAATATTCAACCACCAATTTCATATATTTATACATTAAATACCACCATATCCTCACACAAAACATACAAAGATCTCATCTTAGGTATCATCAAACTTCAACCACATGAAAATCAACCACCAACAACATAAACATCATAATACATAATTTAAAAGATGGTTCTTGAGCTTCATGGATGAAAAGAGTCCATGAATCAAATCACGCATACCTTAGAAGGAAGATTCTCGATGATTGATGGAGGAATTTCCTTGAAATTGGATCTTCAAGCTTAATTATACAACCCTAGTTGTTTTTCTCTTTTAGTTCTCTTGGATGATGAACTTAAGATTTTAGTAGGGTTGTAATGTAATTAGGAGTTATATATTTCGTAGGGTTAAGTTTAGGGACGTGTAAGGAGTGTTAAAAGACTTAATTACCCTCAAAATAACTCAAAACGAAGTGTTTTAGTCACTTAAAATCATAAGATATGCGTCGCATATGATATCACATATATTTACATAGGCACCGCATATGGTATCGCCTAAATTTACATAGGCGCCGCATATGATATCGCCTATATTTACATAGGCGCCGCATATGCTATCTCCTATATTTACATAGACGCCACATATGCTATCTCCTATATTTACATAGGCGCCGCATATGCTATCGCATATGCTTTCCAGTGGCCATGTACGATTGGTTGGGGCACTCTACTTCGCAAATCCATAACTCCTAGCTCGGGTGTTGGATTTTGATGAAATTTGTATCGTTGGAAAGCTAATTCGATTATGTATAATTTAGTGGGTATAAATATGCAGCAATTCCACATTAACATCGAGTTATACTCATTCAAATATGACCCTTATGAAATCAAACAGTAAAACTTGATGGATTCAAAAACCTTTAGCTTGTATTACCTTAAGTGACTCATATGAACATGCTTAATGCATCATAAGCTATATTATCACTAGGATACTCATTGTAAGTCATGTAATCAAGTAGGAATCACAGGATAAGAGATTTCATATGTAGGAAAAATGGTTCGTCTCCTAGCGCTTAGAAACATGCGGGGTATTACAAATCTCCCACTTGGGAACATTCCTCCTCGAATGGAAATTAACTGAGGCGGGAGAGATGATAAGATAAAGTACGTACAAGACATACACTACTGAAACATGGGTTCATGACTGATATGACTTAAAGCTGAGCACAACATACTGAACATGCATATCTGATGCATGGGAAGCTGATTCATGAATATAAGAATGAGAATTTTAATGAAGTGAGTTTTCTCAAAATGAGAATACATATTTGATGTACAACTGAAAGACTGAATCCATGCATATCTGATGCATGATTACATGACTGATATGATATATAAATGTATGAGTGAAGAAATTGATAAATAGTACTTTCTCTACTGAACACGTATATCTAATGCTTGAATATCTGACTGAGCTGACTCTTGAAAGCTTGACTGATTATACCATGGAACTTGACAACTAATTTATAACGTAAACACGAAGGCATCAAGAAAAGGTGGGGTATCTCTACCTTGGGACACTATGTCCCTCTAGGAATGTTTACCTTGCTGAGATACTGGGTTAATACACAGGGCATCTATGAACTAGATTATAACTTAACTTCGGGGGTATGAAACTAATGCATAAGATGGACTGAACTTTCAACTACTAGGAGGTTCTACCTTGAAATATTTACATTCTCTGAGATTTTGGATAGCATGAATAGATGCAAGGATGAGAAAACAAGCTATACAAATCTGACTGCTCACTGGCACGACATGAATACTGAAAGAAGAGAAATTGTTCCTAAAACATCTTATAGCCTCCTGTACATAAATGTGGCGCGCAACACACCCATGTATAAAACACTTCTAGATGCAGCTTTCAGACTTCCTAGGACTCTGTTGAATCTTAGGCTCTGATACCAAGTTTGTAATGCCCCGATTTTCAGAACCAGAGCGCTAAACGGTGCTCATGACCTCGAAGGACCAAAAACTAACCATGACTGATATCTGTACCTGTAACTACATAATATACATATAAAATGCAGAAACATGAACAAAGAGGGCGTAAGGTTCAATCTTGAATAAGAAAATATCTAAAATAAGGTGGTATCACAGTACCAAAATAAAACTTAAAATACTAAAGTCTAAATCTGAAAACTCTATAATCATCTGAAAGACTCTAAACTATTTGAATAAGGAGTTGAAGGAACATGTCTCCAACTAACTCCCTAAATTGAAAATAAATTAAAATATTGGAATAATAAATGTAACGATCATGTCCTTGAAAGATGAGGACTCACTGCTTACTAAACTACTACTCCTGATCTGGAATCTGCACCTCAGAACCTACGGTGTAACTTAAAAAGAAAGTACCATAGCACAAATGCATCAGTACAACTAAAGTACTAAGTATACGTGGGGGTAGGCTAAATGCATGGGGTTTATATGGATGAACATGCTGCCTAATATGAACGTGAGAATACATACATACATACATAACTGCTACTGAACTCATAGAGATACTGACTACTTGAGTTTGAACTCTGACAACATGAGTTTCGTGATACTGAGATACTAAATAACTAATAACATAGATGACTGTATCTAACAGTCCTAATTCTGGGGAAAACTATCCGAGTTCTAAACTGTATCTAAACATCTAAGTCTGAGATCATTCGTAGCTAACGAGTAATCTTTAAAACTGATAATGAGAATACTCGACTGAATCTGAGATTGAGATCACACCTGTCTGCCGAGTGACCTCTAGATCTAATAATAAGTATCTGAATATAGGACCAAGCCAATCTGATAGGATGGTCCAGGAATTAATGGAACTATCTGAGTTCCTTATTGAGATCGATGACTGTATCTGACAGTTCTGATTCCTGATTTCTACTCTAAAGACTGATACTGAAACTGTAGTTGTAACTGTGACTGTGGGAGGTAGTAACCTAACCGGCATACCTTGATAATGTACTAGTAGGGTCTAATATTTTCCCTGATTAGAAGGGTGTCAATATTGTGCCATGGGTAGAGACCTCTACTGTGGTCAATCCTCTCTGACGGGTGACCCTGAACAGGAAATCAAGCCTGAGGCAATATAATAGTCAAGTATAGCCTTAATCTAAAGGGTGACTCTATTACTGCGCTGGCTACACAGTTCTGGAGTACAAGGATTGCTGCTAACAGCTCTGCCTTTATAACGAGAAAAACCATCATCCCTGCACTCGCTCAGTGCTAGTCCCTACTCCCAACTAAAAGACTCTAAAAAGATTAACTGCACTGAACTAAACTGATTAACTGAGCTGATAATATTTTCTTAGCTAAAGTAAGTTGAATTCAGTGAGTTCCATTGACTGACAGAAAAGCTACTTGAGATCTGAGGTCTGACTGAGAGTACTGAAACTATTGGGACTACTGAACTATTGAGAATTTTGAGTTTTTCTGAGTCACGTGACTAACTGAAATCTATGGAGCATATCTTGACTGAGGATGTCTTGAAACATGGCACTAGCTCCAGGCACACAACTATAGTTTTCGGGTACCAGTACCCCCAGGACTCGATGGAAAGAAACTGACACACATTACTGACTTGATCATAAGAGCAGAGTCCACAATTCATAATATCATAAGTAAGGGTTTCATAATAAGAATGATTCTCAACAAACTATCACATGATCGGCAATGCACACAACATGTATATACTTTCATGGCTTCAATAACATGGTCATTCCATATCACAACAATATCATGAGCATGTCATACAACATCTTCAATTCAAGGCAATAGCATAGGGATCACGTTAAACATAAACTTAGAACATGGAATAGTATTTAGGACTTATTATGTAATAAAATCATAATTTCTATTCCCTTAGGTATTTTCACAAACACCTTACATGCACATCTTAGGCATAGATGGATTCATCAAGATTAAAAATATTCAACCACCAATTTCACATATTTATACATTAAATACCACCATATCCTCACACCAAACATACAAAGATCCCATCTTAGGCATCATCAAACTCCAACCACATGAACATCAACCACCAACAATATAAACATTATAATACATAATTTAGAAGATGGTTCTTGAGATTCATGGACGAAAGGAGTCCATGAATCAACTCACGCATACCTTAGAAGGAAGATTATTGATGATTGATGGAGGAATTTTCTTAAAATTGGATCTTCAAGCTTAATTATGCAACCCTAGTTGTTTTTCTCTTTCAGTGCTCTTGGATGATGAACTTAAGATGTTAGTAGGGTTGTAATGTAGTTAGGAGCTATATATTTTGTAGGGTTAAGTTTAGGTACGTGTAAGGAGTGTTAAGAGACTTAATTACCCTCAAAATAACACAAAATAGAGTGTTTAAGTCACTTGAAACCATAAGATATGAGCCGCATATGATATCGTATATATTTACATAGGCGCCGCATATGATATCGCCTAAATTTACATTGGCGTCGTTTATGATATCACCTATATCTACATAGGTGCCGCATATGATATCGCCTATATTTACATAGGAGACGCATATGCTATCTCCTATATTTACATAGGCGCCGCATATGCTATCGCATATGCTTTCTAATGGCCATGTGCGATTGGTTAGGCGATGCACTCTACTTCATAAATCTATAACTCCTAGCTCGGGTGTCAGATTTTGATGAAATTGGTATCGTTGGAAAGCTAATTCGATTCTCTATAATTTGATGGGTATAAATATGCAGCAATACCACATTAAAATCGAGTTATACTCGTTCAAATATGACCCTTATGAAATCAAACACTAAAACTTGATGGATTCAAAAACTCTTAGATTGTATTACCTTAAGTGACTCATATGAACATGCTTAACACATAATAGGATATCTTATCGCTAGGATACTCATCGTAAGTCATGTACTCAAGTAGGAATCACAGGATAAGAGATTTCATATTTAGGAAAAATGGTTTGTCTCCTAGCTTAGAAACATTCGGGGTATTACAGATTGGCTAGTTGTCACCCAAATTTGCTTGGGAGATTGATTGGATGTCGCCTAAGTCATGACCAGTGCCTAAAACAATCCGTTTTGACTCTAATCAAGGGTGTTGAAGTCATTTCACACCCCTAAACCATCCCTAATCACTTCAAAACGTTTTGATGATGTATTAAACACATTAACTTCATTCTCTTAGCCCTAAGAAATAAGTAAACAAATCAAAAACCCTCCTTCATTTCCAAGAACAAAATCCAAGTGTCATCTCTCAAGAATCATGAAGTTAAGTTCTAAATTCAGAGTTCTCTCCAAGGATTCTTTCAAAAAAGGTATGTGGGGTTATGAAAAAGGGATCCTTTCACCCTTATGCTCAAATTGCATAATTTTGAGAATTTATATACTTGTTTTAAAGTAGGGTTCATACCCAAGTTTCTATATTCTTGAAGCATATGATTATCATTAGATTTAAAGTTTTAAATTTATCAAGAAGTGCTTATGTTTATGTTTTAACTTTATGAGATTTCTATTATGCATGAAATTGCACTATCTTGACTTGATACTGTTTAAGTATTTCAAGATTGTTGTTGAGCATGAAGTTTTGTTATGAATTGACTTGAGTTTAAAGCATGGGTTTTTAAGCCCTAAGTTTAACTATTGAGATTTCAAGAAGATCATTCTCTTAAGTTTTATTTGATGGTTTTATACCAAGATTTAAAGAAAGATGAATCTTATGATCCTTAGCTAAAAGATGGAATCCATATGTATTCATTTTGATTTCAGTTTAAAGTAAAGAGAAGCATAACTGGGTTTCCTTATAAACCCTTGTGCTATTTTAAGGTGGATTCCCTAAAGAGAGAGCATATAAGTAATATGGAAGTAGTATTTAGCCCTAAATTGGGTATGATTCCAAGGTCTCATTCCCAGTACAATGTGAATGCCCATAAATGGGCCAGTATAGTGATCACTCTAGCTATGTTCTATTTTGATAGCAAGGGTAGAACAACTCTACCAATGTAAGTAAGAGACGTTGGACTCCATGATCACTCATATGTTTATGTTGGTTAGAAGAACCTCCCAAAAAGAAGAGTAAAAGTACAACTTTTAGAAAATAAGTGTTATGGCTCACAAGATTTATACAGTATGCTTTATTATTCATGATTTAAGATTTTCAGCTTTCAGTTATTCAAGCTCAAGGTGAGTCATTTACACTTAGCATGCGTTATTTGAAAGTCTATGAATATATTAATTTATTGTTTTACTTATGTATTCACCCCCATATACTCAGTACATTCCAGAGGTACTAATCCACATATATGTCTTTGTGCTACATTGTCTCATAATGTAGGTATAAGTTGTAGCACACACATCATAATCAGATAGTTAGCAGCTTCTAGTCAGTAGGTGATAAGTTCTTTTGATTCGAGGGCTCGAGTCGGTCATAGTCTGAGTTGCACTTTGTTTTCTTTATTTAGTCATGTTGATTCAGGAAAGATGGGGTTATGTATCGGCTACCTATAGTCAATACTAGTAGAGGCTTCATAGATAGTTAGTATAGTTGATGTATTTAATTTCAGTTTTGTTTTGTATAACCAGAGTTGTAATAGTTTTATACAGTTTTGTATTGAAC
Organism: Capsicum baccatum var. pendulum; assembly: GCA_030864225.1. Lineage (NCBI taxonomy): Eukaryota > Viridiplantae > Streptophyta > Magnoliopsida > Solanales > Solanaceae > Capsicum > Capsicum baccatum. The sequence goes on along the minus strand of CM061550.1, from coordinate 265,211,697 downwards.
CTACTTAGTAAAGACATCGCTTCTGCTTATTTCTTTCAGATTTATGTATTTTATTTAGTTTCTTACGAGTTATACCAGTATAAGGGTTAGCTTAGGATAACTTGTGGTCCTAAGCACCGTGTGACATCCTGGAGGTAGTCTCGGGCCATTACATAATTATCACCATTGCTAAACCCATTATCACTCTCCACTATAATGAAATAATCATCCCTATTAATAGCGACCAATGCCACTATCCCTCTTTATCACTAAGGATCACAAATCTACTAGTCACTCTTAGCCACTTAAGTAATACCTTCCACTAAGCATCTTTCATCCTTAAATCAATAACTATACCACTTTATACCTTAACTCATTAGAAGACTATATTCTGCATTTATCAACAATTGGACATCTTTCCAAATTTTCATTAGAAACCAACATTGACAAAAGGTCCCTTTCCATTTTATTATTATCACTAGACACGTATCAACCATATTCTCTAGATACTATACTTTAACTAAACAAGGTTCATTAATTAGTACATTTGATTTCTAGCCATCAAGTAATATAGTAATTTAATAAACAACTATTCACCAGATAGCTTATTCCAATAGCCAGGTTTTAAGGCACATTCTAGGGGTCCTGATAAGCAGTAGATTTCTTCAGATAGAAGTGCAGGGTCTAGTAGGTGAGCCTTCTATATTTTAGAAGCCTAGTTATTTTCAGACATTTATTATCAGTTATGGTTTTGGTCTACTGGGGGCCTTGTCCCAGTTTTTCAGACAGTTATCTTTAGATCATGTAGTAGAGATTTTGTAGACTATTCCAGATGTTGTTAGTGATTTTTGAATTTCATTCCTTATTGTTAAAATTAATCCAGAATATGACCATGTTTCCATATCAAATTATATTTTTGCATATTCTTTTATTATGTAAATGTTGTGCATGATTACCAGATAGAGTAGGATACCCGGGCTTTCTTGGTTTGGGATGTCCGTCATGGCCAGGACCTAGTTCGGTTTGTGACAATTTGTAATATTGGGGAACTCTATGTTATGCAAAACAATCGGCACCTAAACATAAATGTCCTTGTTCCAAAGGGAAGATGTCACACCACACCTTCTCATAGTACTTACATCAGGTTAAGGAAATCTTCACTCTCTCAAAAACCTTACACTCTTCCAAGAAGTATGGAACAAGTAGAGGATATCGAGGTATCCCTAAATGGTCAACCATAGGAGGAATGATGTAGTTTCTCTAGCACCAATCATCTAGCCTAAGGAGGCATATCGGAACCCTAAAAATGCTTACCTTTCCAAAGTAAACGTTTCTTCTGGATCAGCATTGTAAAGCTTTGTATACCCCAATGGTAAATAGTCACCTCGTGTGAGTTCCTTCAAGGCACTCCATGCTTGGTCAGACTTTATTTTGATATCCCACCAAATCGACGTCGAACCTCAAACATATTTAGTGGCACACTTAGCTTTTTTGAATTCATTCATATCATAATCCTCAAAGATCCTTTCACACCTCTATTCCTAATCTAGATACTCTTCGGGACTTAAATATCTTATGAATATGGGTAGGTAGGAAGATCATGACTCCTATTATACCCTCAATTTCGACCTTGGTTCCCGCTTCCACAAGTTTGGGCACTAGAATAAGAATAATAAGATATAGTACCCTTAGACTTTGGAGATGCATACTCTCTTCTTTTATTGGGACAACCTCCACTATAGCTAATATAACCATTCGCACCACTTCGACTTTGATAAAAAGTACTACAAGGTGAGGAATATGAATCTTCATACTCCACATGTGAACTTTCACCATACCTCTTAAAAGGTTTATAAGAGAGAAGATTATACTTTACATTGTTTTGCTATTCAGATTAGGAAGTGTAATACTCCTTACATGCCCTATTTTCCTCATAAGAAACCTCTCTAGGCTCTTCATCATCTCCATTCTCACTATAAAAATAAGGGTCATTATCTATCTCACATTCTCCTTTGTAATAGTATCCCCCATTCTCATCTATATCTTGATTATAACTATTTTCATTGCCCCCATAATCTCCATCATCTTCGTAGTCATAACTATATTTACCACAGTCATAGTAGCCTATGTCGTAGTCATAATTATCCGAGGCCACTGAAGACATGTTCTCCTTATATCATCCTTACCTATAAAATTAACAAACAATATTAGTAGTAAACCTCACCAACACTCATAATAATCCTACCTTTGTGATCCTCAAAATTGGAGCGATGAATGTTAAAAGTTGCTTATACTTCGATGGACAATAAGATGTCAATCTCTTCTTTGTGGCCAGAATAGATTTTTGTTTGATTGACTCAAAGAAATAAAAATCTACTTATGGACTTGAACCAAAGAAGTTACAACAAATTAAAACTAGAAAAGCGCAAAAGAAATAGGATGAAGAAAGAAAATGGACTCAAAAACTAATTCACAACTAAGTAGGATGATTACTAGTTATAATTAGCATTTAGAATCAAGAAAAGAAGTCCAAGAATCAAAGAAAAGAAACAAAGAATCTAAAAATGAGCTTAATGAAATTCAGTCCACAACAAGGTAGATGACTAGGATGGTAGTCGTTACTTGGTGACACCTTATCACTCTTGTAGTCAACCTTAGGCTATATTTAGATGAAGACTTGGTTGATAAGTTGTCACTTAGTTGATAGCCTGTCACTCTTGTCGTTAACCTTAAGTAGAATAAGGGTTGGGCTATCTTTAGGTGACTAGTTGGTTGATAGGTCATCACTTAGTTGATGGTCTGTCACTCTTGTCATCAACCTTAGGTAGAATAAAGGTTAGGTTGTCTTTAGGTGATGACATGGTTGATCGGTCATCACTTAGTTGATGGCTTGTCACTCTTGTCGTCAACCTTAGGCAGAATAGTTGATCACTTGATTCCTTGGTCCCACTTCTTCTAGTACTTATACTTTTTGGAATATTCCTTATCACAAACAAGTACAACTCTTTTTTCTTCAATTCCTTTGGATAAAACCCTTACTTTTGTAGCTTCTTCTTCAACAACATATGAAGAACTTGAAGAACATTCAAATTTTGACTCCAAATTAAATGAACTCAGAATTCGATAAAATTTGAAACTCAAGCTCTTTTCAAGCTCCCGAGAAAACCCCAATAGTTTTCATGCCTCAAAACACACCCAATAATTTCAAATTTTGAAACCCACTTGGAATTTCTTAAAACTTAAGCTTCAACAATGGTGGGTTACTCAATACTTATTGGATCAAGCTCAATTCTTAGATAATGACTCAAATAGTACTAGAAAACACTATTCTAGCACTAGAAACACAAAAGACACAAAAATCAAAAAATCAAAATTCTAAAAATAACCAAAACGTGAACAACACTTTTTTTTGTGATTTTCAAGATAACAAACCCAAGACTAGAATCGTGGGAATGATCCTAAGCTCGGCTCTAATACCAAATAATGTGATACAAGCCACGAAGACTCGAATCTAGATGCAGAAAAGTAAAGATAGAAGGATAGGATAACTAAAATAGGAAGATAAACACAAAATTGATAAGGAAAGGGCAATCAACGGGTGTTTCAAACCCTAAAACCTCCCTTAATGGATTAACAATTAGCACCTAACTCTTAGTGACCGCAAAGGGGATTAGATCTCCCTTACAACCAACGTTTCTATTCAAGGTTCAACATCGGCTTTTTCAAGCACTCATCACTCCTAATGGAGTTTCTATGAATACATCATGTAAAATTAATCATCAAGAAACTAAGGAAGAAAAGACCTAAAGCTATCTATTTACAGTCTAGTACAAGGCCCAAAAGTGACCCACGAGCAAAATTACAAAAATAACCTCAAGGGTGATTTTCAACTGATGACTTCGTCACTAGCGTCACTTTAGTTGTCAACCAAGTGATAAGTTGTACTTTAGTCGTCACCCTTAACAGAAGGTCGTCTTCAGTGAATTCATCAACAAGGTGATAACTTATCAACCAAGCCGTCACCTCTAGGAAGAATGATATTTGTTCCTTCTTTCGCTCCCTAGCAATCAAGCACACATGATATTGTTGGTTTAGGAGCTCAAAGAAGATCCTCCAAGTGTATTCTTGAATTGTTTGGTTGATCATGGTTCGGACCTCCTCAATTTGGCCTCAAAAAATTAGTTCAAAAGCTTTCATGGCTATTTGGCTTACATCATTCTCTAACAGACTAATTCAGATTCAAACGGGTTGTCAATTTATGTATAGTGTAAGACATTGTTACCATTATTTAGCCTCTACAAATCAAGGCGGCTCAAGCAAATTGTTGAAAATTACTACTTTCAATCTAGGAACTGAACAATAACAGAAATTGAACTTCACAAAATTTCAACCAAAGAGCCAAACCCTTAGCTACACACCAAGCAAAACTTGGTTGTTTTAAACAAAACTTAGTACCTAAAGAAAACCTATCCTTTTAACAAACTGATATCCACTCTTTGTTTTTATTTTTTTATTTTCTCCGTCCATATATTTGTAACCCATTGTTTAACCACCAGGATACTTAAGTAAATGATTCAAATTTACAACTTCCACCACAAGAATGAACAATAATAATACAACAAAAATTGAATGCAAGTTCCAACCAAGGAACCGTAATCTAATAATACACCAAACAAAACCTACATTTTGTGATATGCAATTTTTTTTTACCTTTTCCACAAGCACATATCTTTTCTTTGTTTCCTTTTCCCTTTTTTTTAAAATGAAAAAGAAAATATCATTAAAGGCACCAAGAAGATGCAAAGGGATTAAAAAACAAGGTTTTTCAGCTGTAGGGACTTGCCTGGGGTTCGAGTTCGTGCTGGCAAAATTGTTGAGTGGGATCCAGATGTGGAAAGAGTATTACTTGCTTCAGGAAAAACTTTGGTATGAATTCTTTGTGCAGCGTCATTTTGATGGTTATTTTTTCTTTCTTATGACCCTTTAACTCCACAGGTCCCTGACTATGCGATGACTTTTGTTGGTGGTACGTCGTCCAAGTAAACATACAAAGTTCTCTTTAGTTGATTTAGCTTGTACTACCCTGGACCTACCACAGTGCTACTAATGTCATGATGGTATTTCAAATTATGCAGGCATTAGGTCGTTTGTGATGGAACGAAATTGTTTCAACAGTTCTTACGAGAGCAGAGCCCCACAACCAGGTACCTTTGTGTTTGCAAGTTGTCTCTAAATTGATTTTTGCATAATCTGATGCTCTTTGTCTTTCTTGAGTCCTTTCAGGCCCTACTACATCCATTGCAGGACCGAGTGCTTAGCATTCGTGAAAATGCTCGGCTGAAAGGTTTTCCTGATTGCTACAAATTGCCAGGACCTATAAAAGAAAGGTAATGTTTGAATCAAAATCGTGACCACATCATGGTGCATTTATGTGATTTATCTCTCAATGACTCTTCCATAAAGCAATCATCTTACTCTTGTTTACATGTTCTTACTAATACGCATTGTAGAATATAATCTAGCTTGAATTGAACTCCGGAAACTACTCATCAAACATGCAACGACATATCAACAACATGCACAGTGTAATCCGTAAGTGTTGTTTGGAGAGGGTAAAATGTATACTTACTTTACCCCTACCTTTGCAGGAAAGAGAGGTTTCTGATATAGAAAAATTTGATCTATTCATCTTTCAGGAGTATCTTTATGCGCTTATCAAGATTTATATCCAATTTTTGGTTGTAAATATCTTTGGATTACTTTCAATTTCAATTTGATTGAACCTAGGACGGAGGATTTGAGGGTTATCAATGCTAGGTGGTGCTATATATTATTACATGATGACATGGCAGAAGATTAGGTTTTTGATTCCAGAGACTTGTTTTTTCAGTTATATAGAGTTTGACTTGAATTAGTTTCATGTTTCTTAGGTACGTACAAGTAGGAAATGCCATTGCAGTACCAATTGCTCGAGCGTTAGGGTATTCTTTAGGGATGGCGTTGGAAGGATTATCTGGAGAAAACCCGTACTGTCATTGCCACATAATTTTCCTTGTCTCGACGAACTGGTCACCTATGTGGAATCTCTAGATAAACTTTAGTCACCTGTCCAGGAAGTTTAGGGGCTGGTTATTCTTACTTTTATCATTCATTAGTTTAGTTCAAGCAGTTTTCACAATGAAAGTTTTGCATTAAAACTTTATATTTTTTGTTAGTTGCAAAATTAGGCCAATGTCGAAGTTGGAAATAGGCATCAAGTTTTTGTATGTATTATTTACTGCTGCATTTGGATTCACAGCTTTATTGCTTTGGTGTAAATGAATGCAATTTTATTCAATGGTATATGATTTTGATTATGTAACTTGCATGCAATGTTTGTTTCATTGCAAATTATGCTCAATTTCATTGCAATCTTTGTTGGGTTCGAAATCGAGAGGGCATCATGCGGAAGTTTTTAGTTTGCAAATTATAAGACGATAAATCAGATGACAAAGAAAACAATACTAAAAAGTATTAAATTATTATATGTTTTGGTCAATCGCCTGCATATAATAAAACATAATAACAAAAATATTAAACCAATTGGAGAAATCTCCCCGTAAACAAAGACTCTTTAAAGGACTACATTGTGGATGCTATATGTGTTATGGTATGAGAAGGGGTCTTCTATTTATAGATGTGCAAAATCTTTCCTCCAAGAAAGAAGTTAGCCAAATATGAAAAAGAATTATATTTTTTCTTTCAGGAAAAGTAAAAGTAATTATGTTAACTTTTATTTTCCTTCTAAGAAAAAGTAAAACTTAAATATAGTAAGAAAATCAGGAAAAAAACCCTAACAAATCTATCTTTTTTGGCTTGATTTTCTTCAAAATATTTTTGATCCTACTTCTTCTTGTGCATGATCTTCGTTCTCCATATATATTCTTCATATATCACTGCTGTTTGACATGTTTAAAAATGAAGTTTTTGGGGTTAAAAAATATATTAGCCCTTTTCGGGTTAAAAATATTAAAGCCCTTTTGCAGGGTTAAAAGTGAGTTTTATTTTCAAATATGTGACAACAGAATTGTTAAAAATATGATTGACAATTATCTCCACATGTAGCTTTTGGATATATATCTTCATTATCATCAAATTAGTTGCACCTTGATTTTGAAACCGCTTTGAACCTGTTTAATCTCGTCTCATCGCACCATTGGGCCATCGAACCTTAAGCTCTGATACCACTTGTTGGGTTCGAAATCGAGAGGGCGTCATGCGGAAGCTTTTAGTTTGCAAACCATAAGACGATAAACCAGACGACAAAGAAAACAATACTAAAAAGCATTAAATTATTATATGTTTTGGCCAGTCGGCCTACATATTATAAAACCTAATATCAAAAACATTAAACCTATTGGAGAAATCTCCCCCTAAACAAAGACTCTTTGAAGGACTACATTGCGGATGCTATATGTGTTATGGTATAAGAAGAGGGTCTTCTATTTATAGATGTCCAAAATCTTTCCTCCAAGAAAGAGGTTAGCCAAATATGAAAAAGAATTATATTTTTTCTTTCAGGAAAAGTAAAAGTAATTATGGTAACTTTTATTTTCCTTCTGAGAAAAAGTAAAACTTAAATATAGTAAGAAAATCACGACAAAAACCCTAACAATCTTATCATAGATCCACTTGGAGAGGTATGTCAACACCACCTCTTCTCTATTTTATATGTTCTCGGATATTGCATAATTTTTTGCTATAATAAATATGACTTCTTTTTGAATATATCATAACTAATAGAAAATTATTTCAAATAAATCCTCTATTTTATAATAAGAATTTTTCAACAATGACTAGACTCACTATCTTGGTTAAAATATTAATAAATGATAAAACTATCATAAAATAGTATAAATATATTATAAATAGAGATTTTTCATAAATATCAAAAACAAAAAATTTAAAAGGCAAATTAAAAAAATTATAAATATACTAAATTCTAATTTAAATTAAAATTTTCATCATAAACTCGATATTAATGAAATCCTTAAGTGAATTATCCACAAATCGTACCACCCATTCTACAAGGTCATAAATAATGACTAGAACTATGTGAAAGCTCAAAATATCGAAAATGCATGAAAATTGAAAAATGACCTAGAGGGTCATTACAACATCCACTACTAAAATAATTTTCATCCTCAAAAGTCAAGGAACAAAATGAGCCCGCGAGCTCGAGAAGGTGAGGGTATTGGGTCTACATGCCCCGCAAGGTTCCCCAAACACACTCATAGACAGAATAATTCCTCTACAAAACATAAGCTAAAGGAATTTCCTAGATTTCAACTACTTTACTCCATTGTTCAAAATAACTACTAGCTCATCTTCAGAAGCTTACTAACTTCTAATTCGACCGAGCTAGACTGAAGTACGCAAGACCTAAAACAAAGCATACCAACATCACACCAATACTAACACAATTAAGCGAATATTTGACCAAGCTAAAGACCACCAAATGTATGAACTATACATCCAATTGTTGGGTTCGATATCGAGAGAGCATCATGCGGAAGCTAATAGTTGTAAACTATTGAGACGATAAATAAGACGACACAAAGTAAACTAAAAACATAATATTATTTATGATTTGGCCAATTGGCCTACATATAAAAACCTAATATTAAAAATAATATTAAAAAGCATAAAATTAATGAGAGAGAAAATATCCCCCTAAACGAAACTCTTAAAAGACTACATTGTGGATGCTATTGTGTTATGATATAAGAAGGGAATTTTCTATTTATACAAGTCCAAAACCATTCCTCCAAGAAATAGGTTAGCCAAATATGAAAAAGTTTTATATTTTCCTTTTAGGAAAAGTAAAAGTAATTATGATATTACTTTTATTTTCCTTTTAAGAAAAGTATAACTTAATTTTGGTAAGAAAATCAAGGAAAAAACCCTAACAAATCTCCCCTTTTTGTCTTGATTTTCTGCAAAAATATTATTGATCCTCCTTCTTCTTGTGCATAATCTTCGTTCTTCACATATTATTCATATATCATTGTTGTTTGACATGCTTAAAGAATTGAGCCTCTTTTGGTTAAAATATACCAGCCCTTTTTGGGTTAAAAATATTAGAGCCCTTTTATAGGGTTTAAAATGATTTTTATTTTCAAATATGTAACAGGAAGATTATTAAAATATGATTGGCAATTGACTCCACATGTAGTTAGACAAAATCGGCATTATCGCCAAACTAGTTGCATCGTGATTTGAAACCGCTTTGAACCTATTTAATCTCGTTTCACCAAACTTTTGGACCATTGAACCATAAGATCTTATACCACTTGTTGGGTTCGAAATCAAGAGAGTGTCATGCAGAAGCTAATAGTTGCAAACTATTTGAGACGATAAATCATATGACACAAAGTAAACTCAAAACATAATATTATTTATGAGTTGGCCAACTGGCCTACATATAAAAACATAATATTAAAAATAATATTAAAAAGTATAAAACTAATGAGAGAGAAAATCTCCCCCTAAACAAAACTCTTAAAAGACTACATTGTGGATGTTATTGTGTTATGGTATGAGAAGGGGGTTTTCTATTTATAGAGGTCCAAAATCATTCCTCCAAGAAAGAGGTTAGTCAAATATGGAAAAAATTTATATTTTCCTTTCAGGAAAAGTCAAAGTAATTATGATATTACTTTTATTTTCCTTCTAAGAAAAGTATAACTTAATTTTGGTAAGAAAATTAGGCAAAATCTCTAACACCAACTTCAAACTCCAAATATAATATTCCCTTGTCTTTCCAAACATGTTATCTACTCTATTAAGAATCTCTCTAGCATAATTCGAGGCATGTTACATAATCACATCACAACTAACCTCGATCAAATAAATCCAACTCACCAAAAATTCGCACGGACTATCATACGAACAATTCCTCATAAGATCCTATCTGAATACCCAAATGGTGGTGACTAATGTCTGTAATCTTCGCTAAAGCCAATAACACTGGTCTTCATGACCCACAAAACTAATAGTAATGAGTCCAAAGCACAAGCTCTAAAGCTGAACGATCCTTTCCAGGATGTCTCACCGACTATGGGTGAAAGCATACTAAGCGCAACTAGAATACACTATTTCTACTATGTAGACAATCAAAATTCTGACGAACATAGAGAACCAAGATCGCAAAGATGTAGAAACCAACACCATGTGCCAATGGTCTATCCTTCGAGCATTTATCAGGTACAATCTACCTGAATTGAAGAAAACTGAGTCTGTAGATAATGAGTAGGAGTAATCCACCTGTCAACGAAGGCTCAACTGAGTCAAACTCCAAAATGAGACAACAACCAAGTTACAACATCCCTAGCCATAATCTCATGAACACTGGAGCTAACCCACTCAACCTCAACTATCCTGACCATTTTTATCGATGAGTAAGCATCCATACTCCAATTGACCGTAGTATTGCTTTCATTTTTTCGTTTTAATTATTTAGTGACACATTTACACACAATTTCATGAATTAAACTAACTAATTTATAAAGTGATTCAAAAGCCATAGTGATGCGAAGAATTAAATGAAAGTTTAAAAAAGGTATTTTAGAATACCTTAAATCTGGATGGATTTTTATTGATACAAGTTTTGAACCCTTGACCCAGTGAAATATTTAAAGCATTTAATCTACTAGTATGTTTAAGAGAGACTCGTGCCTATTATCTTAACATTTATTGTGAAAAATGCCAAACTCCTAATAGATGAAAAAAATAAGACTGCACATAAATGTTAAGATCGAGCTTTGAATAATAAATAAATAAAAAATCTCACAAATACAATTATGTGATTTTAAATTTGTAACCAAATATTTTTTTATTTATTTAGCACTCAATATAGTGATATTTCATATATATTTTAAATAATTATATGTAAGAACTCTCATATTAATTTTAAATTTTTCGTGCATTTTGAATGTTTTACCCTCTCATTAGGTCTGAGCATAAAATATCAAAAATTAAATTGCTAAATGGATAAATATGGTTAATTGATATTTGGTACAGTAGTTGAGCGTAAGATTTCAAAATTATGATATTCGGTTCAAGTTAGCTATAAGATATTAATACCATTTGGTTATCTATATTTATCGAATATCAAATTAATTATGAAATTTAGGTGTATTCTATTATGTAGAGGAGCAGTGAAAGCAGGCGGAGGTTGTCCTGCTAACTTCTTCCACCTCTTCTTTGCAATTTCTTGTTTCCTGCGTTTTAATTTTTTGTCTTATTTCTTTAATTTGATATGCATTTAAAAATTACACAAAATTATTTTAAATTGCAATAATTAACGGCTTAAAATTTTTAATTCATTCTCCAAATACTGTCACATTTACATAAGATGGGAAGAGTAACGTATATTACGTGAAAATTAATTTTTAGCAAGTACTATAAATTAAAATAATTAACAACTGGAAATATGTAAAAATATACATAAAAAATTTGATTGACTCACTTAATTTCATCAGTGTCACATAAATTGAGACAGGGGGAATATCATATATTATCTGAAAGTTATGTAGAAGTATTATAAATCACAACTTAAAATATTTAAAAATCATACAAAAATCTTAAAATTATATAAAAATTTGGTTGACTCTAAATTTTATCAGTGTCACATAAATTAAAACGGCGAGCGTAACATATATTATCTAAAAATCTTTTAAAAAAAGTATTATATATCATTATAATCAATAATTTAAAAAAAATAAAATCATGAAAAAAATTTAATGGACTCTTAAAAATTTATTTGTATCACAAAAAAAGCGGTATATGTTGGGCACGTGCAAGAACGAACTCTTATGTCTAGTATATAAAATCAAAGTTTAAAAGTATGGTATGTGATACCTATTTTCAACGACCTTTTACCAAATTACCGAAGCCAGTTTTTCAAAATATCAACCTTAATACGAATGCCTACCCCTACTACCCGTAGTTGTATTATGATGTTGGTTGCACTTAAAAAAAATAGTGTTTACCAATGGATTTGTAGCAACAAGTCACTTTTCGTCGCTAGATAATGATGGATTAGTGACAAAATAAAAGTTTCGTTGCTAAATAAATGAAGATAAAATCAGTAGCCGCATTAGTAACGGATTAGTGACCGAAAGTAAAATCTGTTAGTATATTTTGGCGCTAAATATTAGCGCCTTTATTTTGATGACAAAATTAGCGACATAAAAAGGGGCGAACTCTTTTTTCATGGTAGAAACGGATATAGCAATGAAATATTTATCACTAAAATTATTTTATCATTTTTAAAAATATTTTAAAAATTATTATAATGGAAAAAGGGGTTTGAGCTATTTATTCTTTAATTATTAAAGAAATAATTAAATGGATATAAGTTCGATTCTGGAATCCGTCACCTCCACCAATTAAATATTAAGGCAAATCTTTTATTTCACTTTCTCCCAAAGTGCCATAACATTCTATTTTCAAAACACATACCCTTTCTCTTTTCTCTCAATTGAGGAAGGGAAACCTCTCAATTGAAGGATTTCTCTTGCAATTTTTCATTTCTCTTGCAATCTCTCAATTGAAGTTAGGTTTGAATTCAAAATTAGAGGTAAGATTCTAAATCTCTAAATGTGAGTTGGTAAGATTTAAAGTGATGAGCAGATTGAGCAGAATAATTAATATCTAAGTAAAAAATTACTTAGAAATGAAAGTGTTAGAATTGTTTGGCCTCTTTCATTACACGAAAGATCGAAATATTGTGTTAAATGGGTAGTCGTACCGGTTCGATTTCAGTGTTTTTAACTAAAATGGAAAATGCATTTTTGGCTTGATTCCCATATCTGAAAAACAGTAGTAACTAGAAGGTTAAGTAAGAAGGAAAGGGTGATTAGTATATGGTGTTAAACATTGTTTGGTTGGGTTTACAATTTTATTTTTTTCTCAGAATTTCTTTTTGTAGGGTTTATGTATTTTCTGTTGTTGTCCAATTTTTCATCTCAATTTTTTCTAACAGTGTTTCTCTTTGTGGGGCTTGTGTATTTTCTGTTTCTAGTTCAATTTTCCATCTCAAATAAAAATCCCACTTAATCAGATTTTATTTTTCATTTCCTATTTAGTTTGATCTGTAAAGGTGTTCAAAAAAAGTAGAAAACAACAACTTTATTATGATGGAATTGTGAATGTGTTTTCTCTCTTTCTATTATTGAGTCAATTAACAATTAAAAAAAGGCAAACCAAAGTAATCAATCCACCTCAGTGGGATTATTTTATAACCTCCACAATTTTGTTATATATTAGTGTGTAAATGACTAGTGTTGAAGTTCCTATTTATATATTTTACTTCAACTTCTCTCTGAATCCCATCTTTTACTATTTTACATGCCTTAATCTTGGTTGGTTTTGCTGAAGTTTAAAGGTATGATTATTTATTCTTCAACACCTCTTATTTGAAAATTAATTCTTTCATCAAGTATTCTTAAATCTTAAATTATAATTATAAGTCTTTAATAGATGCATAAATAAAGTAGTACAGTCAAATTTTTTTATAACTGTGTTGTTTTTCTGAATAATTTTGGCCTGCTACAACGAAATTGTGTTAAAGAGAACATATAATATAGTAGATGTCTGGCTTTTTGCTTCTTTCTTAAGTTTTTATGTTCTTTTTTCTACTTCTCTTCTGATAAAAGGTTTATGTACTTCTTGTACATGTCCAAATCTTTAGTGAGAGTGAATGATTTGACTTTGAAGTTTCTCTTAACAGATTAGACTTTGAAAATTTTAGTAAGTTTTCTTCTCAAAGTGTTAAATTATGATAGTTTTCTTTATTTGCAACTTTCAACTCAATTTTCAATTATGATTTTGAGCTAAAAATTGCTCAGATTTTTATTTGGGGAAAGAAAAATGTTTGTATGTTATAATTTTTGTAAGATAATACTTGAGTTAATTAACTTATAGTAGCATTACTAACCTTGGTTTACAGTGATATACGTTTTGAGAAATGATTCAAAGAGATACTTGACCAAGTCTTCAGGAAGTTAGTTGTTAGTTAATTTTCTTTTGTAACACTCCGTATTTTCACGCTAGAATTCTAGTCGTCGTTTCAATGTGTGTAATCTCTAATCTAAATGATTTCCATGTGAATATAAGTTTCATTATCATTATAATAGTGTGTGAAGTGATTTCGAGGTGAAAAATATTCATAAAAATCACCTAGAACCAAGTTGAGTTAAGAGCCCTTGTTTCGTTCAAAGTTTGGTATTTGATTCTACAAGGGTCTACTTTGAACATGTATAAATTTTTATATACGCAAAATTTACAGCTCAAGACCCACGAAATTGCAGATAATTGAATTAGTTTTTCAACGATACTAATTTCGCCTTAATCCGATACCCGAGTGAAAAATTATGTCATTTTTCATGTGAGGCAATAAGGTCTCGCGATAGGATCGCGACGCGAGATCCATTCCCGTTTATGGGAGGCGCGACGCGAGGTCCATTCCCAGTTCCGGGGGCCACGCCATGTGGGTCATTTACACGGGAAAAAGTGGTCAAGGGGTAGTTTAGTCCTTTTTCCCTATCCCCAACCATCCAAACACGAATTATAACTCAAAAAGGGACATTATTTGCCCGTCTTCTTCAAATCAACTCACGTAAAACCTCTCTCCTTTTCCCATGAACAATAATTCAAGATCTTATTCTCAAGAACACAAGGACTCAAGCTTCAATTTCTTCATCATTAAGGTATGTGGGGTTTATGAACAAGGATAATCTTTCATCCTTGTTCCCAAAACTAGTTTTAAAGTTGAATTTACATAAATTGCAATTAGGGTTCTGATGTGCTAGATTTTTGTAGCACATTTAGGACTTTTTAACTTGAAATAATTGTAAGTTCTTAAGTAATTATTGGTGTTTTTGATGTTATTTCTTAAGATTTTATAGGAAAGTCAAGATGCATGAAAATAAATAACAACGGAGCAGAAGAGCTGAAATCTGAACTAAGAGAGGTGAAAACATGGCTGACGAGAACCGTGATAAGTCGTCAGCCTCATGATAGCCTATCAGCATTGGCGTCAGCCTTAACCAGGGAGTTGCAGTTTGAGGAGCAGTTCTGACGACGCCGGTGACATGGCATCAAAGTCGTGATAAGGCGTCAAGAATGGCGTTAATCTTAAAAAGAAAGCATGGGAAGAAGATATCTGACGACGTTTCTGATAGCCATTAGATCCCTTATGCGGCGTCAGCCACATCGCTAGCCTAAGACAGAACCTGAAGGCAGCTGAAGCCTCTGTGACGTCATCCATGATAGGGCGTCAACTTCTTGATGCTGCGTCAGCCTGGGCGTCACCTATTCTGAATAATTTTATGAATTTTGTTATTTTTTTCCTTAATTAGGCTTTAGTATAAATAGTATCTTGTAGGGTTTTTGATTCATTCATAATTCATCTATCTGAACAATTTTACTGGGGGCGAAAAAGGAGAGAAACCTCTCATTGAGAGTTCCTAACATTCTTGTAAACATCTTCTATTTGAAGATTGATTGTGGGTATGATTTATTACTTATTCTTGATTATGAATTCAATACATATTGTTGATCTTTGTATCAAAATAGCTAATTTTCTTTACTTGAGTTATGGGAACCTTGATGTGAATACTAATTTGGGTTGTGAATCTAATGTATGTCCATAAGAAATTGATGTTGTATAAACATTTCTTTATTTTAATGATCTTTCTTGGCTGCAACTTAATAGAGTCAGCACTGCAAACATCACTTGTCTGAGAGGAAGGTCTTTGTTAGGTTACTTCAATGAAACAATCACTTGTTCGAGAGGAAAGTGCTTGTCGAGCAATGTAATAGTTGCAACTTGAAAGGTGAGCCCAAGAACATCACTTATCCGAGAGGAAAGTGTATGTGGGAAATGGAAGAGTTTACATGGACTCGAAAGATTTTAATCTTTAGTTTAATGGCAAATGCCTTAACTAGATTTGCCTATATGAGAACATAGTTGAATAGCAAACACATCCTTTAAGTTCGAGAGAATTAACGGATACACTACCTACTGAGGTCGAGAGACGAATGGGTAAATAATAGGATTCAACTCTTCTTGCACTTGAAGTGTTAACTGGAACTCTAAAGTGATTTGCAACCCAACCTATGTAAGCATCTTGATAACCATAACTCTAGTGTCCCTTAACATTGTTAAATCAAAGTGTTTATCAAATTTTGTTTAACCATTTAAAACCCCCAAATTTTATCTTTTTCTATCATTTGTTTAAATTCAACTTGTAGCTGTAGTTTCAAATTAGTTTGATCGCTAGTCACATTGTTCATCGTGGATTCGACCCCGACTCTAAAGTTGGGTAAATATATTGACAACGACCGCCTTACACTTATTTGAGGTGTAAGTTGAGCGTTATAAAAAATGGCGCCATTGCCGGGGAAAAATTTGGCGTATTGAGTTGGTTTGGAATTTTAGCCTATTTGCTTGAATTCAAACTTGTAAATATTTGTTTGTGATTTCCTTTGTTTTTTGTGTTAGGTAGATTTTCTTTATTTTTGTTTATTTCTTACTATGGCATCATGGAATGAATGTAAGTTTGATGGTTGGAAATCTTATCTGGATGATCCATGTCTATATTGTGATGGCCCTCACTTTTGGCAAGATGGTAGATATGCTCCTTGGAGAAAGATGTGTGTACCATCTCCATCCTACTGAGAGTATAATTATTCTTTAGGTGGTGGTCAAGATGGACATTGAAGTGATTTCCCAAATGCTCCCTCCCCCTATTGCGCTAACCCAAGTTCTAGTTCTTCTTATGGGTACGACAGGTCTTATAGTCAACCACAAGAAGAAAGAAGCACCGGAAAGAGTGGCATTGAAGCTATGTTCCAACTAATGTTGGATCGTGTGGACACAACGAATGATATCATATATGATTTGCATCAAGATATAAGGGAAATTAACGAGGAAAGAAGAATGATTGAGGATATGAATATAGCGTTCAAGCATTCAAAGCACTTTTCCACAATATGTTTAGATGATATCTTATCTGTGGAATCATTTAACATAATGGACAAGTGTGAAGATGAGGAACAAGAATCCTATATCGATGTTGTGCTTGATATTGAGAAACCCTCAATGATTTACCAACCAACCGAACCAACCATAGGGGATGGTGCCAAGATTGAGGAAATGGTGCTAGAGGAAAAAGAAGAAACCAAGCAAATCTCTTCTGAAGACTCTAGCCCAATTCGGGGTGAGGATGCCCAGAAGAAAGCAACTCTGAAATTAAGGAGAAGACCTCATTTGAACCATTTTTCAACATTGTGCTTGGTGGATGATATGGAAGTCCACCTACCTAAGAAACTGAGGTGTTTAGAGGATGAGGAACATAATCCTTATATTTTGGAGTTTGGCATTTAAAAAGAGCAAAATGAAACCCCCCGACTTGAAGCTCAGTAAAGGAAAAATTCAATGTGCATCAAGTGGATTATTGATGTTCTCATCAATACCCAAGGAGCCTATCCAAAAATTTGATATGAAGTTGGGTAAGAGATTTAAGCCATCAAAGTAGTGAGATAAAGGAAGTGTCATTGTATCTGTACGTTTTCCCAATGCACCTCGAAGATGTATTGATCAAAAGTTGGGTTGACGTTTCAAATTCTCCAAGTGGAGACATAAATAATTATCAACAAGTTATCTTGATGAAGTCTGAGTAGTCGAGATAACTGAGTCGTGCCGCGACACTAAATTAGGCACTTCTTGGAAGGCAACCCAAGGTATTTTGTTATTTGTATTCGTATTATGTGATTGACATCAGATCTCCGTACCCATAGTGTCACGGGTATGTTTCTAACTCTCTCGGTTTGATTGATGCATTGGGGACATTGCATGATTTTAAGTTGAGGGTGAGGCTACTTGTGGGTGTTGATGTCCTCTTGGGGTTTTTGTTGTCGTGCCTCTTTTCCCCGGAGTCTTGTTCCTAGTAGAGCCAGCATATTTAGGCGTATTATGTTTTGTTTTGTGATGTGTTATGGTTAACTGGAGAAAAATAAGTATCTAGAGCAGTTGACATATTTTTTGTTGATTTTTAAGACTAATACACACCTCTCCATTGGTTTGTTTTATTACTATGTGATATACATTTATATGTGCCTACTGTGAATCTTTTTATGGAATTAGTACTAGGGACATGTTAATCACTACTAACAATTGCATGAACTGAATGGGTAGTAGCTTGTGATGTACCATTGTGCCATGTGTGTGTGAGGTCTTACTCAATTCCCTGTGTGTGTTGAATCTAGAACTTTCCCGGTTAGTCTTACCTTGGTTAAAAGTTAGGGGTTAGGAAAGGATCATAGGCCGTTTTAATTTTTAAGTCACTTTTTTGCCTAAATGACCTTCCCTGAATGCATGATATCTCTTGATCCCTATTTTGAGCTTGAATTGACCATTTCTTTCTATGACACCTATCACCTTCCCGTTTAGATCATAAGGAACCTATTTTGGCCTTGGTCCTCCTTGGACACTGTGCACCTTATCTTAGGTAAACAACCTAAGTTGAGGGTGGCTATCATAGGGGTGCGTGATGTAAACTGGGTATGAAGAAAGGTAGAATAAAAGGAAAAGAATAAGTGAAAAAGAATAAAAAGTTGGGTGGGTGAAAGAAATGAGCTGACTTAGTCATTCTATCTATAATGACCCAAACTGAATCATGCTGATGACGACTTCTAGGCAAACCCATCATGAAGTCCATGTTAACTTCTTCCCACTTCCAAGTAGGAATGGTGAACTCTTGTATGGAACCACTAGGTTTCTGATGCTCTATCTTAACCTACTGACATGTAGAGTACTTAGCCATAAACTCTGCAACATCTCTCTTCATCCCACTCTACCAATAGATCTCCCGCATATTGTGGTATATCTTAGTGTCCCCTGGATGAATAGAGTATCGCTCACCATGCACTTCTGCAAGAATTCGCTACCTCAATTCATCTACACCTGGAACACATAGACGACCCTGACAACAAAGAACACCATCTCCCCCTTGGGAGAAAACCTTAACTTTCTGATTCTGAACTGACTCTTTGAGCTTGACAAGGTTAGGATCTCTGTCTTGTTTCTCTTTCACCTTGGAAACTAGAGATGACTCTGAACTACTATGAACACATACACCACCCTCTGAAGAATCGATTAAGCGAATGCCTAGTCTGGCAAGTTGATGGATCTCCTGAGCCATCTTTTTTTTACTATCCTCAACATGAGAAATACTACCCATAGAGAGTCGACTGAGAGTGTCGGCCACAACATTGACCTTGCCTAAATAATAAAGAACACTCATGTCATAATCCTTCAAGAGCTCTAACCACCTTCTCTGGCGAAGATTGAGATCTTTCTGGGAAAAGACATACTAGAGGCTTTTATGGTCTGTGAAGACATCTAAATGAACTCCATAGAGATAATTCCTCCAAATCTTCAAGGCAAAAACTACCGCTGCTAACTCAAGATTATGAGTAGGATAATTCTTTTTATGTGGCTTTAACTGTCTGGAAGCGTAGGCTATGACCTTACCATGATGCATGAGGACACAACCTAAACCCACTCTAGATGTAGCACAATAGACTACAAAATTGTCTGAACCATCTGGAATAGCTAGAACTAGAGCTGAGGTGAGTCGAGTCTTCAACTCTTGAAAGCTCTTCTCGCATAAATCTGACCACTGAAACTTAATCTTCTTCTAAGTCAATCTGGACATGGGAGATTAAATAGAAGAAAATCCCTCAACAAACCGTCTATAATAGCCAGCCAAACCCAAGAAACTCCTAATATCTAATGGAGATACGGGTCTGGGCCAGTTTCTTACTGCCTTTGATTTCTGAGGATCTACTCTAATGCCATCACCAGAAACAATATGGCCAAGGAATGCTACTGATCTTAGCAAAAATTTGCACTTGCTGAACTTAGCGAATAATTGGTGATCCCTGAGAGTCTGAAGAACAATCCTGAGATGGTCTGCATGATCACGCTCTTTGCGAGAATAGATCAGAATATCATCTATAAAGACTATAACAAACATGTCCAAGTACTGCTTGAACACACAGTTCATCAAATCCATAAAAACTCCAGGGGGATTGGTAAGACCAAGTGACATGACTAAAAATTCGAAGTGACCATACCGAGTATGGAAAGCTGTCTTCGGAATGTCATATTCTCTAACTTTGAGCTGATGATAGCCTGATCTAAGGTCTATATTGGAGAAGTAACTAGCACCTTGAAGTTGGTCGAATAGATCATCAATCCTGGGAAGAGGATATTTGTGCTTGACCATGACCTTGTTGAGTTGACGATAATCAATACACATCCTGAGAGAGCCGTCTTTCTTGCGCATGAATAATATTGGCGCACCCCATGGGGAAATAGTGGGTCTGATGAATCCCTTATCTAAGAAATCCTTCAACTGATCTTTCAGTTCCTTGAGTTCTACTGGTGCCATTCTGTATGGCGAAATAGAAATAGGTTGAGTATACGAAAGAAGGTCTATGCCAAAGTCTATTCCCTTTCGGAAGGAATGCCTGGAAGATCTTTGGGAAAGACATTTGAGTATTCATTAAAAACAGGGACTGTTTCAAGGCTAGGAGATTCAGAACTGGAATCTTTAACATGAACGAGAACCCTTATCTTAAACTTCTTCTTTTCTACTTGGTGGGCATGGGTCATGAGTCTGGCTAAGGTCATATAACCGATTAGCATCGCAGACCTACACTTTTTTACCACGCTATCGTTGACCCCTAACACGAAATTGCTCATCTTAGATCTATTGTCTACAACCACATGAGAAGCATACCTGGCTAGCTGAGTAAATCTGAGAGAATACTCCCTAACCGTCATATCCCCCTACCTGAGGTTGATGAACTCAAGAACTTTGGCTTTCCTCAGCTCTTGGGAAAAGAATCTGTCTAAGAAGGCCGTGACAAATTCCTCCCACTCAATAGGGCCTGTATCATCTAACGTCTCAGACTTTCACTGGTTTTACCAATCATGAGCAACATCCTATAACTGGTAGGTGGCTAACTCAGCACTCTCAATAGAAGTAACAACCATGATATCAAAGACCTTCTGGACTTGGTCAATGAACTCCTGAGGGTCCTTATCATACTTAAACCCATGGAAAGATGGAGGGTTTATCCGAGTGAAGTCCCGAACCTTAGCTGCTTTAGGATTGGCCACTGGATTGGCCGGAATTACTGGTGGCCGTTTATTCTGTGCAGCTATGGACTGAGCAAGTGTGATAAATGCGGCTGTAAACTCCGCATGGGAAACATGTTTGCCCAAAGGATCTTCGGGCTGAGGAGCTGGCTGGTTTCTTCTCTTTGGGGCCATGGTCCGGAATAAGAGAAGAATGGATTAGACTGAGCGTTCAACTTATGATTATGCTCGCTAGCATGACATGAATAATGAAGAAAGGGGACTGTTCCTAAAACATCTTATAGCCTCCCGCACATAAATGTGGCGCGCAACACACCCATGTACAAGACTCTACTAGATGCGACATTCAAACTTCCTAGGACTCTATTGAACCTTAGGCTCTAATACCAAGTTTGTAACACCCCGATTCACTAAACTGGAATGCTACATGGTGCTCATGACCCCGAGGGACCACAAACTCCCATGACTGATATCTGTACCTGTATACTGCAAATCATGATATAATAATGCGGAATACATAGAACTGTAAGGCCATAAGGTTCAACTGAATAAAATCATGAGGGTGAAAATACCCAAAACAACTCAATCTGAAAGCTAAGTCTAAACGTAAATCTGAAAGCCTCTAAACTATCTGAATAAGGAGTTGAAGGAACATATCTCCAACTAACTCCGTAAAACTGAACTGAAGAAATATATAAATGTATTAAATCATATTGTCCTCGAATCAATGAGGACTCACTGTGTCTCTGCGACTGGAATGCTACCCTACTGCTGGGCTAGAGCTTGTGTCTCGGAACCTATGGTGTAACATGAAAAGAAAGCACCATAGCGCAAATGCGTCAGTACGACTGGAGTACTGAGTATACGAGGAAGGTAGGCTGAACATAAAGGGTTTCATGCATAAACAACACTGACTGACTAATATGAACGTGGGAGTGCAAACACAAATATATAGAAACTAGGACCATGAATACGTGGTAGCATGACCTGTAAGCTAATACATGGTTTACTGATAACTGTGATGACTGATACTGAAACTGATAACATGGACGACTATATCTGACAGTCCTGTATATATTGAAATCTGAAGAACGCCCTGAGTTCTTTTATTGAGACTGCTACTAAAACTGTGAGAAGTAATCTTTAACCGACATTCCCTATATATGCCGTTATGGCTAAGCTGGGGTCAAATCTCTGCCCCAACTGGAGGGGTGTGAATACCGTGCCACGGGTAAGGAAAACCTGTGAGTGACCCTTATCTGGCGGGTACTCAATGAGAACGATGGAAACCTTAAACTGACGGGTTATGCCACCTCATTAACCCTAGTCTGACGGATTAAGATGTCTCAACCTACTCTGGCTACATAGTTCTGGAACACAAGGATAACTACTAAGAATCGCACCCTGAACTGGCGGGTGAGTTCCCATCCTTGGGTTCACTCGGTGCTAACCTCTACTCCCATCTGGAGGGACTAGAGATGAATAACTAACTGTGCATGACTTAATCTTACTGAATTCCATTGACTGGTGGAATGTTACTGATATCTGACAACTGACTAAGATCATGAGGTTTTCCTGAGTCACATGACTGACTGAAGTCTATGGAATCATAGCTTGAGTTCGGATATCATGAAACATGACATGGCTCTAGGCACACAACTATAGTTTTTGGGTACAAGTACCCCCAGGACTCAATAGGAGGAAACTGACACACATGACATGACTTGATCACAAGATTTGAGTGCACAATTCACAATATCATAAGTAAGGCTTTCATAATAAGAATGATTATCAACAAACTATAACATGATCGGGAATGCACACAGCATGTATATATTTGCATGGCTTCAATAACATGGTCATTCCATATCGCAACAATAGCATGAGCATCTCGTACAACTTCTTCAATTCAAGCCAATAGCACGGGGATCACGTTGAACATAAACTTAGAACATGGAATAGTCATTTAGGACTTATTATGTCATAAAAGTATGATTTTTATTCTCTTAGGCATTTTCACAAACACCTTACATGAACATCTTAGGCATAGGTGGATTCATCAAGATTATAAATATTCAACCACAAATTTCACATATTTATACGTTAAATACCACCATATCCTCACAATAAACATACAAAGATCCCATCTTAGGCATCATCAAACTCCAACCACATGAACATCAACCACCAACAACATAAACATCATAATACAAAATTTAGAAGATGGTTCTTGAGCTTCATGGATGAAAGGAGTCCATGAATCAACTCATGCATAGCTTAGAAGGAAGATTCTTGATGATTGACGGAGGAATTTTCTTGAAATCGAATCTTCAAGCTTAGTTACGCAACCCTGTTGTTTTTCTCTTTACTGCTCTTGGATGATGAGCTTTGAGATGATAATAGGGTTGTAATATGTTTAGAAGCTATATATTTCATAAGGTTAAGTTTAGGGACGTGTAAGGAGTGTTAAAGGACTTAATTACACTTAAAATAACTCAAAACCGAGTGTTTTTGGCACCTGGAATTGACTTAGGCGGCGCCCAAGTGATTGCCTATGCTAGGTTGGGCGGCGCCTAACCAATCGCCTGTGTTTGTTTGGGCGGCGCCTAACCAACCGCTTATCCTTACTGTCTCTCACGAAAATGGGCAAAACTTTTTGTTTGGGTATTGGATTAAGGCGAAATTGGTATCGTTGAAAATCTAATTCGATTCTCCACAATTTGGTGTGTCTAAATCAGCCAAAATACCACATTAACATCGAGTTATACTCGTTCAAAGATGACCCTTGCAAAATCAAACACTAAATTCAAAAACTCTTAGCATGTATTACCTTAAGTGACTCATATGAACATGCTTAATGCATCATAAGCTATCCTATCACTAGGATATTCATTGTAAGTTATGTACTCAAGTATGAATCACAGGATAGGAGATTTCATACATAGGAAAACTTATTCACTTCCTAGCTTAGAAACATGCGGGGTAATACACCAAGATTAGTAATGCTACTATAAGTTAATTAATACAAGAATTATCTTACAAAAATTATAACATAGAGGCATTTTACCTTCCCATACAAAAATTTGAGCAATTTTCAGCTCAAAATCATACTTGAAAATCTAATTGAATGTTGCAAATAAAGAAAACTATCTTAACTTAACACTTTGAGAAGAAACTTACTGAGAGTTTCAAAGTTAAATTATTCACTTCCACTTAATATCAAATCATGTATAAAAAGTACATAAACCTTTTTATCAGAAGAGAAGTAGAAAAAAGAACACAAGAAACTCAAGAGAGAATTATAAAACATATAGCCAGAAATCTACTATATTATATGTTCTGTGTAACATAATTTCAATACCACTGTAAAGAGATTCAATTGTACTACTTTGTTTATGCATCTATTTAATGCCTTATAATTATAATTTAAGATTTAAGAATACTTGGTATGTTATGAATCAGACAGTATTAAGAAAGCCATAAGAAAAAAAAAAAAAGAACACGAAAATCCTTGCAAGAAAAACCATGGACAGAGGCAGAGGAATTCACTATAATGAAGAGGAGTACAATGAGGAGACGATTTGTCTCAATGCCGTCCATATATGTATATGAAACAGTCTACTAAACGAACTTATATAATACGTGCGTAGAAATAAGTCCTAGCCCAAAAACATACAGACCCCACGAAAAATCACAAACATGAATCGTACCACGAAACCTTAAGGGCTGGATCAACAAAATCCGAATCACAACTCTAACATGCTGTAAGAATTAATTTTCAAATAAGAGAAGTCGAAGAATATATAATCAATACCTTTAAAATTCAGTAAAACCAACCAAGAAAGGTATGTAAAATAGTAAAAGCTCGGATAGAGAGAAATTAAAGTAAATGACTAAATAGGAACTTCAACAGTAGTAATTTACGCACTAATATAACAAATTGTGGAGGTGATAAAATGACCCCACTGAGGTGGATTGATTATTTTGGTTTTCTTTTTTTTATTGTTAATCGACTCAATAATAGAAAGAGAGAAAACACATTCACAATTCCATCATAATAAAATTGTTGTTTTCTACTTTTTTGAATACCTTTACGGATTAGACTAAATAGGAACCTTATCTAACTAGCCTACACAGAAAGTGAATATTAACGCCTAATTAAGTGGGACTTTTATTTGAGATGAAAAATTGAACATGTAATAGAAAAAACACAAAGCCCACAAAGAGAAATTTTGTTAGAGAAATTTGAGATGGAAAATTAAATATACAACAGAAAATAAAGAAATCCACAAAGATTCTGGGAAAAAAATTAAATTGTACGCCTAACCAAAAAATATTTAGCACCATAATGATCACCCTTTCTTCTTTCTTAACCTTCTCCTAGTTACCTCTATTGTTAAGATATGGGAATAGGACCAGAAATTTGATTTTTATTTTGGTTAAAAAATCGACAATTGGACCGGTGCGGCTACCTATTTAACACAATGTTTTGATCTTTTGTGTATGAACGAGGTCAAACAATTCTAACACTACCTTTTATACGTAATTTTTAGTTAAACATTGATTATTCTGCTCAATTTGCTCCTCAATTTCAATCTCACCAACTCACATTGAGAGATTTAGAATCTTACCTCTAATTTTGAATCCAAAGCCTTGCTTCAATTGAGAGATTGCAGGAGAAATGCTTCAATTGAGAGAAAAAGGAAAGGGCTTGTGTTTTGGAAAGAGACTATGTTACAACATTTTGGGAGAAAGGAAAATAAAAGGTTTGCCCTAATAGTTAATTGGTGGGGTGAAGGATTCCGCAACGGAACTTATATCTATTGCCAATTATTTCTTTAATAATTAATGAATAAATATCTCAAAATCCCTTTTTCCATTACAATAATTTTTAATATATTTTTAAAAATCGTAAAATAATTTTAGTGACAAATATTTCGTTGCTATATCCGTTTCTACCATGTATAAAAAGTTCTCCCCCTTTTATGTCGCTAATTTTATTACCAAAATAAAGGTGTCAATATTTAGCATCAAAATATACCAACAGATTTTACATTCTACCACTAATCCGTCACTAATGCGGCTACATTTATTTAGTGATGAAAGTTTTATTTTGTTGCTAATTCATCGTTATTTAGCGATGGAAAGTGACTTGTTGCCACAAATCCGTCGCTAAACAGTTTTTTTTTGTAGTGAAACATGCAATGACATAACAACATGCACAGTACAATCCCACAAATATTATTTGAAGAGGGTAAATTGTATTCTTACTTGACCTCTGTGAGAAAGAGAAGTTTCTTATATAAAGAAATTTGGTCTATTCATTTTTCAAAAGTATATTTATGAACTTGACAATATTTAAATATTCAATTTTTTTACATAATATCATTAGATTTTATTCAGTTAAAATTCAATTTAAACCGATCGGGAAATTTGAGGATTATCAAATCATACATAGCACTATAGAGTATGAAATGGTGGATAAACAAACAAAAAACATAGAGGAAATTTTATTAATTAAATAAAGCTTATTAAATGAGGATGATTATCAACGTGTGTGCCAAATTCCCAATAGAAAGGTATTAACCCCGTTATATCATGCTATTTGTGGTTGTGATATGAATGTTATTCCTGGTGAAAGAAAATAAATTCATTACCTCAAGGGTGTTTCACATCTTTCCTTCACTTATATTTATTGACAATTAATATGTTTTGATATTGATAGAATTCTGCAATCAGAGGCGGATCCAGGATCCAGACTCTCTGGGTGCCAAGTAAACTTATCGATTAAATTAATCAAATTATTTACAAATACATCACACTTTACGTAACATACTACATAATCATTTAAATATTTATCCCCAAGATTATTTCGCACTTTATTTTTTATGTGCTTCATGGAAGAAAATGCTCTTTCCACAGTTGTCGTAGAAAAGGGTAAAATTAGAGCCAACTTCACAAGTAAATAAATAAGTGAAAGTCTGCACAAGATTAGTATCAACTAATGCCTTTGCCAAATCACGAATTCCTTGCATGTTGAAGAATTCGAAATTACCACCAAAGATATGAATTACGAAAATATCAAGTTGGTAACTCAAATCTCGAAGCTTTCTATTATCAAACTCATTTGGATAACACTTCGCTAAAGTCATGATTCTACCTTTGTCAAAGTTAGAGAAAGAATTTATAGGATTCAACCTGTTCATCCCAAGAAGCAAATCACTACTCATTACATCAAAATGATCACTAAGCTCATGAAGTTGCACATAATCGCAGTACAAAAGATCTCAACACGCAAATGGTGCGAATAACAAACATCCAAACACTTACTCTTTGACTTTCCAGGAAAATAAGGATCATCTAATTTGGGAATTAAGATACCATGTGAATCACAAAATGAAGAAATATCATCCAACAAAGATTCTCACCCATTTTCTCTCATACATTGCAATCTTTTTTTGAGATGTTAAGAATCTCCACAGCATTAACAATCTTGATCCTTTTTTTTGTAAAATCTTGCCCAACTCATTCGACATGACTAACACTTTCAACATCAAGTGAAACATAAAAACAAATTTAAATATTTTAACCTTTTGTCAAAAGATATTCTGCTTGATTTCTATCACTTGAGGTAGAACCTTCAATTTCAATCAATTCAAGCACATGAACAACAAATGAGAAAATAACAAGAACGTTATCCAATATTTTGAAATGTGATCCCCAACTAGTATCATCCGATCTTTGAAGCCCACATTCTTGATATAATCCATTGTCCGGTATGAGCTTCACCGGACTCAAGTAATTGCTTTAAATTTTCATCTTGGTGATGACAAAATAAATCTCTACACTTAAAAGATCCTCCAACAATATTCAACACATTAGTAACATGATAAATAAAAGTCTTCAACTTTCAGATATTTTTTAGCAATAGCAATAAGTGCTAGTTGGAATTGATGTGCAAAACAATAAATATAATATGCCGAAGGATTATCTTTCATAATTAAAGTTTTGAGACCATTTATATCGCCTTTCATATTGCTAGCTCTATCATAACCTTGTTCATGTATTTTGGATGGACTTAGTGAGTGATCGGAAATCAAAGAATAATTTTTTTTCTTCAATGAGCATGCCATGTATCACTAACATGGACAAGACTGATAAATCGTTCTACAACTTCACCATTCTTATCAACATACCTCAAAATAAGAGCCATCTGTTCTTTGTGTGAGATGTCTTTGGATTCATCATCTAATATACCAAAGTAATCTCCATTCAAGTCCCCAATTATAACTTTTAATGTTTCTTTCACACAAGTATTGACTATATCCTTTTGGATCATAGGACAAGTCAAAGTGTCATTTTGTGGAGCTTTATCTAATATCTCTTTTTCCTCATTCGGATGTTTGCCTCCATAACACCGCAAAAATTCTAAAAATTAGACTTGATTAGTTAAAGATTCACTGTCATCATGACCTCAAAAAGACAAACCATGATACAAAAGAAGTCTTGCCACGTCAATTGAAGCTTTCAAACGGATTCGGTACTCACTTTTTGACTTTTGAGAATGTTTTTCAAGAACAACTTGAATTGATTGATGATGATTTAACAAATCTAGCATCTTATTGTAATATTTGTGGTGAACACTATTAATTTTACCGACTAAACAAAATCTTTCAAGAGCCTTATTCCAACCCTTAAAACCCTTTGATGCATAAAAATCACCCGTTGTTTCATGAACAAATTAATTTTTTTAACAAATACCAACAAAGACAATATGCGACATCTTTCTCCACACTATACTCCAACCAACTAGAAAGTGAACCTTTGAAGCAAATTGACGCATTCTACCTCCTATTTCACTTGAAGGATAAGGTTTCAAGATAGGTTGACAAGGCACTTTTTCAATATAATATTTCCTCAGGTAAGAATGATTGACACTGACATTACTAGAACTTGATATAGAATAATTAATATTCTTGAAAAAATTATCCATCTCAATTCACAAAATTAGAACACTTACTCCCATATCAAGATAATTTCGAATTTAGGTTTCTAAGCTCAAGAAAGAGAAACAAAATAACTTACAAACTTGTGGGTGTTGACTATTGAGATAAGAAATTAGTTAGCAACGGATGCAGAGAGAAGTGAGACTAAGGCTGTGAGCCTTTTGTTGGTGATAATAAGGAATTGGCCGGTGGCACCAAGCAGCAGAGTAGCGAGCCTCAAGTACAAAGAGAAAGGTCGATGTTTTGATGATTTGGAAATATATTTTTTTTAATTTTGATGAGAGATTAGATTATACCTTTTTCAAAAATTAAAAAAAATTAAAAAAAGTCAAAAAATAATATTAGCTATACATTTAAGTCAGCTGATATAATATATAAGTAAAATTGTAGAATAGCAAAGCTTATGCCTGTTGCCCTGTTTTAATAAACCATAATAAATAAAAAATAATTTTAAAAAATAATATGTTGCAAACCAAGATCAAACTCACGACCTATGGGCCACAAAATTGGTGCTTTGGTATATTGGGTGACAGATTTAATGTTTGACTATATCAGAATATATATATATAGAGAGAGATTTTTCGTCGAAGTTTACGAGTGGTGCGCCACCCCACGAGCCTTATAGATCCACCCCTGTCTGCAACAAGCAGCAGCGCAAGCTGGAAAAAAATGCAGCAACTATGTAATGTTGGAAGGGCATAACTATGTTTTTTGTGCAAAGTTTAAGAACAAACCTATACAAATTAATTATAAAAGAGCTTTGGATTTATTTCAATTATAGGGAGTTATATTTGCTATTTTAATTACTACTAAAAGGAAAAAGTTATGCAATTTCATTTACAAGAACAAATTAAATGTTGGACATGTCTTCGCGGGCTTAATTCTCTAGTACCTTTTTTATTACAAATACTATAGGAGCATGCCCTTTAACTTGATGTCACTTACATCTATGACTTTCAACTTTGAATGTACATAAGTCGATACTTAAACTTGTATAAAGTTGAACAAGTAGACACACATATCCTATGTGGCATAATACACTGGGATGCCAGGTAGGACATGAATTGACCACGAATTAATAATTTTATTTGATTCTCTTGTCTATGATTGTAAGACACTAATGAAAGGCTTTCAATTTGTGTCTATTTCTCTAGTTTAGAAAATTAACAAATCAAATTATTCATGCTTTATCTAGAGCGGCTGTTTCTATGTTTGATTTAATAGAATGAGGGCGTGTCTCACCATTTTTTATTTCTATTTCTGATGTTTTCGCTTTTGATTTGAGTAAAAATTCAGAAGACACCTTTTAAAAAAAATCATTTGATAACATTTATTTTTCATAAACACACAGTTGTACAAATTAAACAAACTAATTTATAATTCAAAAGCCTTAGTGATGTGAAGGACTAAATAAAAGTTTTAAAAAGGTATATTAGAATACCTATTCCAAGTTGCTCTGTACTACTCCTATTAATACGAGTTTCGAACCCTTGACATAGGGAAAGATTTTAAAGCATTTAATTTACCACCACACTCAAGTGAGACTCATGTACAATTTCTTAACATTTATTGTGAAAAAGGCCAAACTCATAAAAGATGGAGAAAGAAAATAAGACTTCACATAAATGTTATGACTAAGCTTTGAATAAAAATAAAGAAATAAAAAAGCTCAAAAGTACGATGATATGATTTTAGGTTTGTGACCAAATATTATTTATTGATTTAGCACCCAATATTTATTTATTTTGCTCCTCTCAATAGTTGTATTATAGTGTTTGTGATATGTGGGAATGGATGCCATGATTCCCTAGATGATTGGTTGTGTATTATGTACTCCCTCCCTTCATATTTAGTTTTCCACTTTCCTATTGACACAGGGATTCAGAGTACATGCTTTTACATTAGATTAGCACAATATATAATATATCACATAAAAAATTAGGTTAACTTTACTGACCATCGTATATATTTCATTCTTCTATTTTAATTATATAGTGACACATTTTTTTCATAAATACACAACTGCACGAATTAAGCAAACTAATACTTTTTTTTCTGATTTATTGCCTTTTTTTATTTTGACGATAAGTTTTCATTTTCAATCTTAATGCAGGAGCCAACCTTTAGTCAATAGGACCCTTACTTCCCTTTTTCTAAACTAATCACTTCAATTCAAGGGCTTATAAAGTAATTCAAAAGCCCTGTGATGTGAAAGATAAAGTGAAATTTTAAAAAAGGTATTCATAATACCTTATATCTGGATTTATTTTCATTAATACGAGTTTTGAACCCTTGACCCAGTGGAAGATTGTAATACCTCAGTTTTTGGACTCTGAAAAGTTTCTGGATTTTTAGTCGACATTGCTTGGACTACGACTTAAGTGATGAGTCATTATCACTCGTCATGAGTCGTAGGGTGAGACTCATAGTCTCACCCATGAAGTATGCCTAGGATACTACTTTGATCGAGACTAAACCCCATAAGTCATAGGATGAGATCACGAGTCGTGGTGAGGGACTCGTGACCATAACAGTATGGTTTCCCTGAGTTTATACCAAGACCACGAGTCCAGGTAATGACTCATGACCAATCACCACGAGTCGTTACCTAACCCATAACGACTAGGAGCTATTTTCCTGCCCATTTTTTATAAGGACATTTTGGTCTTTTATTCCCATCCAACTATTATCTCATGAATTAAAATACCCCAAAGGATCCTTTTTCATCATTTATCAAATCATAAACATTATTCTCTCCTCTCAAATATCTAAAGTCAAGAGAAAGCTAGGGTTTCAAAGGATTGATCTAGGTTTCAATTGGTGGTTTTCTCTCCAAATTTCTTGGTGTTTCAGACATGTCTCTCTTCCCTAACTTGATTTTATATAAAATCATGTATTGGATCATTGATTCATGTGAACTTAATTATTGGGTTTTGGAATATGGGTTGAGGGATTTGAATGGTAATTATATGGATTTCTTTCCTATGATTTTGAATTACTCATTCATGCTTTATCTTGTCATTTTTGAACTAAATGGGTTTATGAGTATTGGAATTGAAATAGGGAACATGGGTTTCCCTAAATTTATGGAATTTGGTTTGGAATTTATATTAACCTTAACCCACTTATGACATTAGTTTTGAAACATGGATATACGCATAAATTAACATAGTCTTGGAACCTTGCATTGCATAAAAGGTTAATGAAACATAAGATGGTTTTGAAAGGCCTTGGTGGCCATGGTTTTATTTAAATTGGAACATAAGAGTCAAATTGGTTAATTGGTTTTGGAATGGCATAATCGGATTTATTTTGCAAGTATAATTGGTATGACGATACCAATAGTAAATACCTTGATAAAAGACTCCTTAATTTATGATTGGAATTATATGCTATATGATTTTAATTTGGGCTTAAAGGAGGTTGTGTAGCTCGCCGTGAAGGTGGAGGTTCTGGGGGGATCAATACTCGAAAAACCACGTTTGCCAGCGTAGGGGTTTGGTGACCGTGTGCATAATTTATATATTATATATATATTTTAGGATGGTTGGAGCCTTGGTGTATCTGTCCCTTCCTTATATTTCCTTGTTTCATGTAGCTAACACTCATTAGGTCCCTTTCAGCGGGCGAAACTGAACCCATATAGCCCATGGGTGCCCTTAGAATAGATAGAACTACACAGTCCAGGTTAATATTTTAAAATCTCATGTTTAAACCCTTGTTTCCTATCTCAACATATTATATATATATATATATATATATATATATATATATATATATATATATATAATTGTGTGCATTTATTTTGGACATGCCATTATTTTATCCTTCCCCTGAGTTACATGTCAGTGCTTCTCTCACTTACCATCCATGGACATGGGATCCTTTCATAATGTAGGGTCCTAGGGTTGTTTGTTTACTCGTGTACAATCTTAGGTGTAGCAGATATTGATTGAGTTTTTGTGAACTAAAGAAGCTCCACATCCGAAAATCTTTACCATTTCTTTAGGTTTCTTTTAACATTTTGGAAACTGTTAGTATTCTATTTGGATTCTCTGTTGTCATGGTCAAGGGCATATCCTTACCTATTTGGTATTCTGGTTCATATAGGCTTTTGTGGATAGGTATGGTTTAGATGTTGGTTATCATTCTTAGACTGTCTTTGTCTTATCTGCTTTCATTTCTATATATATGATTATCTTCCTCAATTTATTTTGGTTGTGTTCTATTAGCTAGGATAAGGGGGTGGTATCCTGCCCTTGGTAGACTTGAGATAATCGTTACGACTAGGCCCTGGTTTGAGTTGTGACAACCTCGGTATCAAAGCATAGGTTCAGGGTTTTTAGGTATCCATAAAGTCGTGTCGAGTAGTATCCCTTTTATTAGTGTGTAGCACGCCACATTTATAAAGGGGAGGCTATGAGGTATTTAAGAATATTTCTCTTTCTTCTATTCTAGCTCGGTCTATAGAGTCCAGTGTTTTGAATTTTTCCTAACTCCTGATTATGCGTATTTTAGATCATGCCTCTATAAAGATCTAATGTTCATAGAAACTCTATTGAAACCTCTATTCCACCTGAGGATAATATGAATGGCACTCGCCCTGTCTATGGAGTGCATACTCGATCTGACATCCCCACTCCTGATTGCACTGCCCCGCGTAGAGTTCCACCTATCCCCGCTAGTCCTCCTTGAGTTTCCTGAGTTGATAATACTCATGCCTCGATATCTCAGGGTGACATTTCATATGTGGAGTTCAGCCAATTGATTTATTTACTTACTTAGTTGGTGGCCTCTTTGTATCATCAGTCAAATCATTTTGGTTCAGTTGCTTCTTTACTTAAGGTTACTCGATTGTCCAATTTATGAGGTTATATCCCCTAGCCTTTACAAGATCTATGGTTGAGAAGGATCCATAGGGTTCATTATTGAGATGGAGTAGATAGTTAGGGTGATGCATGCTACTAATTATGAGGGTGTGGAGTTTGCTTCATATCAACTAAAAGATATTGCTAATCAGTGGTATGAGGAGTGAGAGCAGTTGAGAGGTGATAATGTTGAGCTGGATATATAGGATGAGTTTTCAAGGGCCTTTCTTGATCATTTTTTCCTCATAATTTGAGAGAAGCTAAGGCTGTGAAGTTTGTGAATCTAAAGCAGGGTAATATAAGTGTGAAGGAATATGCCTTGAAATTTCAACAGCTATCTCATTATTCTCTAGAGTTGGGGTCTTGATAGAGATCTAAAATGAAGAAATTTCTTTCTTGGTTGTCCCACTACTTGGTATTGGAATGCAAAGCTACAATGTTGAACAATGATACGGATATCCCCAGGCTTGTGGTTTATATGAAGCAAGTAGAATACAAGAAAAAGAGACAGGCAGAAATAGGAGAGAGGCAGAATAAAAAGTTTAGATATTTAGAGCAAGGTGTGAATCAGTAGAATTTTGAGAGAGGTGGCAGGAAATGGACTAAGAAGACTTAGGAAAGCTCTAATTCATATTTTTCGGCCAGTGCTCCTCATTGAAAGTTATCTGGCAATCATTGTTTTTAAATTAGTAGTGGTCCTAAGGCACAAGCTGCCCAGTTTCCAGCTAGTGAAGCTAAGTTAGACCTACCTTATCCTCCGTATTAATTTATGGGTAGCTTCACCGTGGTTATTGTGATGAGGGAAGGAACTTGTGTTTCAATTTGGTTAGCCTAGAGATACGCAAAGGAACTGTCCTACAGCTAAGGTAGCCACTGGGGCTAATAAAGTTTTGATTGCCACTTTTTCAGCTCTGGTACCAAAAGGTTCTACTTTTGGCACTGGTACTTTCCAAAATTGTCTTTATGCTCTTGCCACCCGTTAGGAATTTGAGGCATCTCCTAATATTGTCACTGGTATGTTACAGCTCTTCTTTTGCGATGTTAATTTGTCTGCTTGATCTGAGTTCTACCCTTTATGTGACCCCTTATGTCACTGTGAATTTTGATTTTGGTCTTGAAAGTATTTTTGACCCCTTTTCTGTGTCTACTCTGGTAGGTGATTCTATAGTTGTTAGAAAGATTTATAGGGTATTTATAATAGGGAGATATTTGTGGATCTGATAGAGCTGGATATAGTGGAATTTGATATAATTTTAGGGATGGATTGGCTTTATTAATGCTATGATTCTTTGGATTGTAGGACCCAAAAGGTTGATTTCAAATTTCCTAATGAACTGATAATCAAATGGGAGGAAAGTTCCTTAGTGCCTAAAGGGAGGTTTATTTTCTATCTTAGAGAGTGAAGGTTAATTTCTAAGGGGTGTTTGTATCATTTAGTTTGGTTTAAGGATTTTAATTCTGAAGGTTCCTCTTTGCAATCTATCTCTGTGGTTAATGAGTTTCCTGATGTTTTTCTGATGATCTTTCTGAAATTTCTCCCAAGTGGGAAATAGACTTTGGGATTGATCTTCTACTGGTTAGCTATCCCATTTTATATTCCTCCTTATAGAATGGCTCTGACTAAATTAATGGAGCTAAAAGAACAGTTAAAAGTCCTTCTCGATAAGGGTTTTATTCATCCTAGTGTTTCTCTGTGGGGTGATCCTGTGCTTTTAGTACAGGAAAAAGATGGGTCCCTTCGGATGTGTATAGACTATCTTCAGCTGAATAAGGTGATAGTAAAGAATAAGTATCCCCTTCCTAGGATTGATATTCTTTTTTACCAGCTTTAGGGTTCTAGACGCTTCTTTAAGATTTGTTTTTTTAGTCTATTATCAGATGAAGATTAGGGTGGTTGATATTCCCAAGACTGTTTTCCAGACCTGGTTTGGTCATTATGAATTTTTGTTTATGTCTTTTGGGTTGACTAATGCTCCGGCTACATTTATGGATCTTATGAATCAAGTGTTTAGGCAGTTTCTAGATCTATTTGTGGTAGTCTTCATTGATGACATCTTGGTGTATTCTACGAGTGAGGAGGATCATGCCAATCACCTTTGGATTGTGTTGTAAACTCTCAAGGATCATAAGTTGTATGTTTAATTTTCTAATTGTGGGTTTTGGTTGAATATTGTGACTTTTCTAAAGCATATTATTAAAAATTGAGGGTTTGGGCTGAATGTTGTGACTTTTCTTAAGCATATTATTTCTAGTGAAGGGATCAAGGTAGATCCTCATAAAGTTGAAGCGGTTAAGAAATGGCCTATACCCATGACTCCAACTGACATTAGGAGGTTTTGGGGCCTTGATAGGTATTATATGAGGTTTTGGAGAGTTTCTCTTCTATTGCTATTCCGCTGACTAAGTTGACTCAGAAAAAGGCTAAGTTTTTATAGTCTGATGCATGTGAGGGTAGCTATAAGAAGTTGGAGGATAAGTTGATTTCTGCTCCAGTTTTGACCATACCCAAGGATACTGATGGATTTGGGGTGTATTGTGATGTGTACCATGTGGGATTGGTTTGTGTGTTGATGCAGCATGGTAAGGTTGTAGCCTATACTTCTAGGCAGCTAAAGGTTCATGAGAGAAATTACCCGACTCATGATTTGGAGTTGGTGGTTGTGGTTTTTGCTTTGAATATTTGGCATCATTATTTGTATGAGTTGCAGGTAGATATCTATTTAGATTATAAGAGTTTGCAGTATGTGTTTACTCATAAGAAGTTGAATCTTAGGCAGAGGTGATGGCTCAGATTGCTTAAGAATTATGACATGAATCTTCATTACCATCTAGGTAAAGCTAACGTTGTCGTTGATGCTCTTAGCAGTTTATCTATAGGAAGTTATCATATGTGTATGAAGAGAAAAGAGGATTGGTGAAGGATATTCACCAGTTGACTAACTTGGGAGTCCATCTCTCGGACTCTGAGGATGGTAGAGTGATTGTTCAAAAAGTGGTTAAATTATCTCTTGGGGCTGAGGTGAAGGAGAAGAAGGCCTTGGATCCTATACTTGTGCAGATTAAAGAACATATGGGTCAGCAGAAGATTATGGCATTCGCTATTGGGGGAGATGGCATTCTAAGATATCAAGGAAGATTATGTGTTTCTGATGTTGATGGGCTATGGGAAAGGATTTTGACTGAGGCTCATAAGTTTAGATATACAGTTCACTCGGGTTCAACTAAGATGTACCATGACTTGAAGGAGATTTATTGGTGAAAAAATATAAAGAGAGATATGGCAAATTTTAAGGCTAAGTGTATGGTCTATCAGCAAGTTAAGGTAGAACACTTAAGGCCTGGTGGCATGTATCAAGAGATAGATTACCTATGTGAAAGTGGGAGATGATCAATATAGATTTCATTATGGGTCTTTTGCAGTCTTATAACCAGTATGATTTGATTTGGGTCATTATGGATAGGATGACTAAGTTTTCTCACTTCTTGCCTGTGAAGACTAACTACTCTAGAGAGGATTATGCTAATTGTTTACTCAAGAAACTGTCAAGTAGCATAGAGCACTTGTGTCCATCATTTCAGACCGAGGTATCCAGTTTACTTCTCACTTTTGGAGTTTATTTCAGAAAGGTTTGGGGACTAAGGTGTACCTTAGCACCATTTTCCACCCTCAAATGGATGGACAAGCCGAGTGGACTATTCAGACTTTAGAAGATATGCTAAGGTCCTGTATGATTAATTTTGGAGGTAGTTGGTGGATCACTTACCTCTCATAGCATTTGCATATAATGATAGTGACCATTCGAGTATTCAGATGGCTTCTTTTAAGGCTCTATATGGTAGGAGGTGTAGGTCTCCTATTAGTTGGTTTAAGGTTGGTGAGACTAGGTTATTTAGTCTAGGCTTGGTTTACCAAGCCATGGAGAAGGTGAAGATGATTAGAGAAAGACTTAAGACTTCTTAGAGTTACCAAAAGTCTCATGCGAATGTGAGGCGAAGGGAGTTAGAGTTTGTTCTAGGTAATTGGGTATTTTTGAAGGTTTCTCCTATGAAAGAAGTGATGAGGTTTGAGAAGAAAGGAAAGCTTAGTCCCCGTTATGTTGGTTCGTATCAGATTTTGATGAGAGTTGGGAATGTTCCTTATGAATTTGAGTTGCTTGCGAGTTTGGGTTCTATTCATCATGTGTTCTATGTGTCAATGTTGAAAAAGTCTGTGGGTCATTCTTCTTTGATTGTTCCTGTGAAAGATATTGATATTTTAGATTTCTTATCTCATGAGAAAGACCCGATGGACATATTGGATAAACAGGTTCGTATATTCAGGACTAAGAGTGTGGCTTCGGTAAAAGAGCTTTGGAGGAATCAAAAGTAGAAGAAGCTACTTGGGAAGTTGAAGAAGATATGAAGGCTAGATATTCATTCTTGTTCCCCGCATTGGATGAAATACTTGAGGTATGATTTGTGATCTCCTTCTTGTGGTATTTTTAATTTGTCATTTGGTTTTGTATGTATTCTTTCTTGTTTTCATGCCAAGGGATATCCTAACTTTTCATTCGGGGATGAATAATCCGGGGAGGGGAGAGGGGTAATGTAATACTGCAGGTTTTGAACTTCGAAAAATTTATGGATTTTTGGTCAACACTACCCAAACTACGACTAAGTTGATGAATCGCTATCACTTACCATGGGCCGTAGGGTAAGACTCATAGTCTCGCCCATAATGTGTGACTAGGCTACTTCTTTGATCACGACTAGACCCCACGAGTCGTAGGGTGAGGTCACGAGTTGTGGTAAGGGACTCGTGACCATAACAATATGGTTTCCCTGAGTTACTGCCCAGGCCATAAGTTTAGGAAACGACTCGTGATCAGTCACCACGAGTCGTTACCTGACCCATAACGACTGGGAGCTATTTTTCTACCCATTTTTATTAAGGGAATTTTGGTCCTTTCTTTCCATCTAACTATTATCCCACAACTTAAAACACTCCAAGGGTCCTTTTTTCATCATTTACTAAATCATAAACATTATTCTCTCATCTGAAACTTCTAAAGTCAAGAGAAAGCTAGGGTTTCAAAGGATTGATCATCTAGGTTTCAATTGGTAGTTTTCTCCCCAAATTTCTTGGTGTTTCAGGAATGTCTCTCTTCCCTAACTTGATTTTATATGAAATCATGTATTTAATCATTGATTCATGTAAACTTAATTGTTGGGTTTTGAAATTAGGTTGAGAGATTTGAATGGTTATTACATGGATTGATTTCCCATGGTTTTGAATTAGTCATTCATGCTTTTTCTTGTGGTTTTTGAACTAAATAAGTGCATAGGTATGGGAATTGGAATGGGGAACATGGGTTTCCCTAACTTTACCGATTTTGGTTTGAAATTTACATTAACCTCAACCCACTTGTGAAATTAGTTTTGAAACATGGATATACGCACAACTTAACTTACTCTTGGAACCTTGAATTGTATAAAAGGTTAATGGAACATAAAATAGTTTTGAAAGGCCTTGGTGTCCATGGTTGGATTTTAAATTGAAACTTGGGAGTCAAATTGGTTAATTGATTTTGGAATGACATAATTGGATTTAGCTTGCAAGCATAATTAGTATGATGATAACAACGGTAAATGCCTTGATAAAAGATTCCTTGGTTTATAGTTGGAATTATGTGCTAAATAATTTTAATTTGGGCTTAAATGGGAGTGTGTAACTCACCATCAAGGTGGAGGCCTTGGGGGGACCAATACTGAAAATCACGTTTACCGGCGTAGGGGTCTTGGTGACCATGTGCATAGTACACACATTATATATATATATAGGGATGGTTGAAGTCTTGGTGACTCTGTCCCTCCTTTGGATTTCCTCGGCTCGTGCAGCTAACCCGCATTGAAGACCTTTCAACAGGGGGAGTTGAACCCATATAGCCGTTGGATGTCCTTAAGATGGATAGATCTACACAGTCTGGGTTAATATTTTTAGATCTCATGTTTATAACCTTGTTCCCTATCTCAACATCTTATATATATATATATATATATATATATATATATATATATATATATATATATATATATATATATATATATATGATTGTGTGCATATTGTTTAGACTGATTTTGGACATGTCATTATTTTATCCCTTTCCTGAGGTACATGTCAGTGCTTATCTCACTGACTGTCCTTGGATGCTACATTTCATGATGTAGGATCCTAGGGTTCTTTGTTTACTCATGTGCAGTCTCAGGTGGAGCGGATATTGATTAAGTTGCTCTGAAGTTGTGTCCTTCATTATCCTAAAAATTTTACCATTTCATTAGATTTCTTTTCACATTTTGAGAACTGCTAGAATTCTATTTGGATTCTCTTTTGGTCATGGTCGAGGGCATGTCCCCACCCATTTGGTATTCAGGTTCATAGAGGTTTTTATGGACAGATGTGGGTTGGATGTTGGTTATGATTCTTAGACTGTCTTTGTCTTATCTACTTTCATTTCTATATATATGATTGTCTTCCGCTGTTTGTTTTGATTGTGTTCTGTTGGCTAGGCTAAGGGGGTGGTCTCCAGCCCTCGGTGGGTTTGAGATACCCTCACGACTAGACCCTGATTCAGGTCGTGACAAAGATTTAAAGCATTTAATCTACCACTAAGCTCAAGAGAGACTCGAGCTCCATATCCTAACAGTTATTATGACAAAGGCCAATCTCATAAAAGATGAAAAAAGTAAGACTTCACATAAATTTTACGACTAAGCTTGGAATAAAAATAAATTTAAAAAGTTCAAAAATACAGTTATGTGATTTTAAATTTGTAACCAAATATTTTATTTATTTATTTAGCATTCAATATATCAAATAAAGTTAATCCAAAAGTGATGCGAAGGATAAATTAAAAGTTTTAAAAATACATTTTAGAATACCTTACATTTGGAGTGATTTTCACTGATACGAGTTTTGAACCCTTGACCGAACGGAAGATTTAAATCATTTAAGCTACCACTAATTTCAAGAGAAACTCATGCTCAAAATCTTAACATTTATTGTGAAAAGGGCCAAACTCATAAAAGATGAAAAAAATAAAACTTCTCATAAATGCTATGACTATGCTTGGAATAAAAAATAAATAAATAATTTTAAAAATACAATTTTGTAATTTTAAATTTGTAGCCAAATATCTTTTTATTCATTTGGCACTCTATATAGTGAAATTTCCTATATATTTCAATTTTGGTGCATTTTGAATGTTTACCCTCCCCGTTATGTCTTGGCATAAAATATCGAAAATTAAATTATCGAAATGAATGGGTAAATATGGTAATTTGGTATTTGGTACAATAATCGAGAGTGAGATTTCAAAATTATGATATTCAGGTTCAGATTTGGTATAAGATATTAATACCATTTGATTATCAGTATATATGCATGCATACATACATACATACATACATACATACATACATATATATATATATATATATATATACTAGTCTTCCGATAAGCGCATTGCACATGGCTCCGAGTCATTTAATAATGATGATTGGGCATCACATGGACGTTGGATCATAAATATTTTGTAAAATAATATCAATATTCTTTATAACAAACTAAGTATATTAAGGAATAAAGTTATTCTGTTTTTAATTTGTGAATGATCAACGTTGATCGTTGAATTGAGATTTGTTTGCTAATTAACCTTGGGATAACCGAATATTGTCTAAACTCTAAACCTATCAAGATGAATTGGATATCGTCTAAACTTATCAAGCTGAACAATCAAAGTTTAATTTGAAAAAAAAAATAATTCTTATTTTGATTTTATGAGATTGAATCATGTATTAAGTATATCTCACCCAATACTTCTTTTAGATAATCTTCATGGTGTACGTTTCTTTCATCTGTTTCGATTTCTTAGTCGTCCCAAAAATTCTTCTTGTCACATTATTATTTTGTCTTGAAAGTACAATGTAGAATTAATCATGTGAAATTCTTGTTTTTTCTAAAGCCTCCATCAGTCAAAAATAAACAAATAGCAAGGTGGATATACAAACAGTAAAATGGGGGATTGAGAGAAGGTTTTGGGGGGTGGAGTAAGGAGGAGGGGGGAGAAGATGATTATAGTACTCGGTTGAAGTGCATGAGTGGAACAATGTCTAAAACTATGCATGAAACAAAGAAGATAAATAACAGTCAATACTCAATTACTTATCAGTCGATATTCCTATCTCGAAAACCTCATGTTATAATGATATGTAAATCGGTCAAATTACAAAATTCAACATGCTAGCAGGCCAAAGAATGAGGTAATAGAGAAATGGAAAAAATTAAAAATATCAATTTAGGAGATCCATAACCTTTGTTAAATGTTGAATTGATTAGAACACTACTAATGTAAATGGTTGATATTGCGAAATTCTTAATTAGAATAGGAAATAAAGTTAAGAGTATTAGTCTAAAATGTAACATATAAATTCATAAAATTGTCGGTGTGATAAATTTGTAAAGGGACAATCTTAACATCACAAAAATCAATGTTCAATCGGTTTATAATCTTTTAATTTTCTTAAAGATTTCACCTTCATTTTCAATAAATTCTTCCCATAAAGTAACAGTCGTATGATCATACCTATATTTTAAAATTCTAAATTAGATAAATTACCTGTATTTTAAAACTTTACTTGGTACAACTGATAAAGTTTTTGTTGTAATGTGATTGAAAAATTAGAATTTCAACTTG
Source organism: Capsicum baccatum var. pendulum (assembly GCA_030864225.1). NCBI lineage: Eukaryota > Viridiplantae > Streptophyta > Magnoliopsida > Solanales > Solanaceae > Capsicum > Capsicum baccatum. The sequence continues at coordinate 265,168,895 of CM061550.1, read as the reverse complement.
TAGAAAAAGACTCTTACAACAATTCCAAGATCCCATATATAGTAGGAGTTTAGTGCATCCGGCTGACTTTCATCAATTTTCTTTTAAAGGAGAACTGTTGTACAATATATAATCAAAGGAAAATGTTGAACAATACACGATTGAAGGGGTTACGTATATAAAAGGTGGGTTAAATATATTAGCAAAGAAAAATGTTGAACAATACACGATTGAAGGGGTTAAGTACATAAAAGGTGGGTTAAATATTTTTCAAGATACCCAAGAGTAACTTTTTCAGGACTATGCCATCTAATATCTTTTTACATCCTCCATTAGCAATAATTTGGTCCTTTAACATTTGCTTTCCATTTTCTTCGTTTTAAGAGAATTTGGACACTTTATAAACCCTTTAGCTTTTTAACCCTGAGGCAACATACAAGAATAATAATCTTAGATTAAAAACTAACGTTCGTCCAAGTGTTTAAAGTACGACATGGTCAATGATACAAATGAAGTTAAATGATACAAAATGTAAAGATATTGTGTGTGACCGTGTGAGAGATGGTAAATAAAGCTTAAACTACTGGGCATTAAAGAAAAACTTTACATATAAAATGGTAAATGATTTTGAAGACCGTTAAGTCAATTTTTCTGTTTTTTCGGAATATATTTTAAGTACTATATAGTTTGTGGCTAAGGAAACAAAATTTTAAAATACCCTTTATCTGGCTGACCGAAAGTGAAAAATTAGAGCATGATGATTCATTAATTTATCAAATGGGACCAACTTTCCCAACACTTCTGTAAGGACTACAACCACAACGACTTAAAAGTGATATCCCACAAGTTGATTTGAGGAGGGTAAGATGTACACATACCTTATCTCTATCTTTACATAGTATAGAGGTTGTTTCACGGGCCCTCAGCTCAAAAGTAATCTATTTGCAGCAGGGTAGCAAGAATGGGGCAAATTATTTCATAAAAAAAGGTCTAACTTTCGAGATCTGCTAGAAAATGCAGAAGATCTAACTAAAACCATGTAAATATACAATCGGTCCAAATATATCTTTCATGTAAAGGGAGGACTAAGCTACAATCATAGATGCTCTCAATACTTATAATCCAGTCTACAGAACCAACTTAGGAATACAAATGAAATTACCTGCTACAGAAGACTAAGAGAATTTTTCAGTTATATAAGCCTCCTCATTAGAATTCTCAAAAGCCAAGTTAAACGTGTAGCGCTTCGATCAGTGGTTCCACTTTGTCAACTGCCATCATATTGAGAATAAACACTTTTGTAAGGCCTATTCAAATTAAGACCTCATTACTAACTCATCTAGTAAATGAACACTTTATGGTTCAAAGGCTATTCTACCAAAAACTAAGGTAAAAATAATTATGATCAAGACACAATGCATAGTTTACAACACTGTAATACATGGAGATTGTCACCACAACAAAAATTAATACTAACATTTTCAAGGAATTTTAGTTGTTCAGTTGGTACAATTCACACCAACCTCATTATAGTTTCTGCATAACTTTGTAATTACAAGTTTTACCTCAATTGTTGGTTGAACGAATATTCACGAGTAGAAAGATTGACAATGATTGCCCAAAAAATGAAGACCATTATACTCTGATAACGTTGGTATGTTAGAAATTAGGTAAGCATAATGCTTTTACTACTCTTAATACCATTTAAACTAAATTTACTTGCTCAGTTTATATACTTCAAAATTAAAATATAACTACTTACAGTGTTTGAAAGATTTAGAAAATGAACGTTTTCTACTATGTACACAAAAGTAAACTTATAGGGTGAACCTACAAATTAGTTTTACCGCTGATGGATATTGTTGAAGATGTAGCAAACAAAATACATGGACAGCATGTCGCAGCACCAAAACCATGAAGATCAAGCATAAAAAGGTTAAGAAGTGTGAAAAGGAGATGTTTAAGAAAGGAAGATGGAAATTTTGGAATCAATATTACAATGAAAAGACAAACAAATGCCAAGATCCTAATTTAAAAGGATAAAAGTTGCGCTTTATAAGCAATTTGTTCATATATATGCACATATATTGGATAATCATCCTGCATATGTAATCATAGAATGATACCCAACAAAAAAAAGAGAAGACATATATGAAATGTTAACCTGTTCCAAGAAAAAAATGGGAGAATGGAAAAATATATGCAAGGAAAACTTTATATATACAATTACAATTAAAATCTGGATGATTTAATGTGTTGTTGTCCATGTAAAGTTATTATGGATTTAAGACTCCGGGATATAGGATGACAAAACCTGAAAAGTGGTCAGTCGGGTCATTTGTTTGGAACGAACGGTGGCAACTCTCAGCATGTTTGAAACCGATCTATAAGGCTAAACTTTGAAGGATATTTAGGAAAACAATAGGGGTAAGCTTTGACTACTACTTACAATTTGGTTATGCCGGAGAGAGATGTGTCTGATAGCTTGGAAACTAGAACAGATGGGCAGAATGTACGAAGTAGAAAAGATGATGAATCAACTTCTACTTACAATTCGTTTTTGCCAGAGGAAATTGTCAGATTGTTTAATTTTCGTGACTTACTCCCTTAAGAGTATGTGGGCGCCTTCATAACCCAGTTCCTCATTTTTCCCACGGCAGCAAATAGTTGTAAGTTATTCAAATTCACAGAGCCAGCAAAGTAAGAAATATCTGGATGGGGTGAAGTTCATAGCGCAACAGTAATTCGATTCTAGGTGTATGGTGTGTGGGGATTGATTTCTACTTATGATTCAATTATTCCGTAGGCTGATGTCAATGGCAATGTTGAAAGTAGAATAGATGGGCAAAATGCTCGATGTAGAAAAAGATGAATGGGAATTAACTTTCAACTTACAATTTGTTACAGGAAGCAATTGTCGCGTGCAGCTTTTGAATGTTGAACAGATGAAAAGAACGTACAAAGTATAACAGATGATGGTAAATGGTGTGGCATTAAGAACTTATTTGAAAAAGCAAAGTGAATAAGAAGGACAAAGTCTGCTTTGGAACTGAGTGGAACTCTGAAATTAGAGGATGATAGTATGGATTCTTAAGAATTAAATCACAAGTTTCCATAGAAAGTGGAGCTTGTTGAGGAATTACTGTTGAGAAATTTTTTTGTTGGAGGCCGCAAGTATTTTTAGCTTTTCACAAGGTCACAATTAACAGGGGAGCAGCAAAGAAATATATCCAAATGGATGAAACTAAGAAATTTGACAACAAAAATTGAAAATAAATAATGACTGAGTAGACTCAAATAAGATGTAAGACACGAGTAATTACAATTAGAGAATTTTAAAGTTCGGAGAAATTGGAAGAGAAGGGAAAAAATACGCAAAACAGGCCATATCATTGTATTGAATCTCTCACTTGAATCAATGAAATTACCTATTAACAGACTCACTTGAATCAACATAATTACCTGAGTAGGTGACACATCTCTTTGCATCGAACCATATCTGTTGGTAAACGATGTGTTTTTTTATTGGGGCATGGTGCTAAGCGCTCATCGCTTGGGGTTTCTCAAATAATCTTTATTTTTTTCTTGTCTTTTTTTCTCAACCTCTTTTTTTATTTCTCTATTTTGTTTGATCTCTTTTTTTTTTCTCAACTTCTATTATATTTTGATAATAAATAAAAAAAATTTAATAATTTGCAAAGGAATCTTTTTTTGACATCAAAGCAAATTTAAGGGCATGAATTATTGTTAGAAAGTTCTTTGGGATAAGTTTTGCTTCTATGGCAAAAATTATATAACAACTCATAAATCAAGGCATAATGTAGTAGTGTCAAGTTTTGCTTGTGGAGCATAACTTGTTTGAAAATTCTTGAGTTAAGTCTTGCTTCTAAGTTAAGGCAAGAGTTATAGAACATCCCATAAATAAATAAAAAATGTGGCAGTGTCAACCCTTGTTCATTAGGCGTAACTTGTTCTTTTGGGATGTTCTTGGGCTAAGTTTTGTCTTAGAGACAAGACTAATAGAACATCATATAAATCAAGACACAATATGATAGTGTCAACTCTTGTCCATGGGGCATAACTTGTCGGCTAAGTCTTGCCTCTAAGGCAAGAGTTATAGAATATCTCATAAATCAAGACACGATATGACATGTCAACTCTTACTCACGGGGCACAACTTGTTTGAAAGTCCTTGGACTAATTTGAGCCTCTAAGTCAAGAGTTATAGAACATCTCACAAATCAAGACATAATGTGGTAGTGTCAACTCTTATCCATAGGGCATAACTTGTTGTTTAAAAGTCCTTGATTTATAAAACATCTCATAAATCAAGACACAGTATGGTAGTATCAAATTTTATCCGTGGAGCGTAACTTATTGTTTAAAAGTCTTTGAGCTAAGTCTTGCCTCTAAAGCAAGAGTTATAGAATATCTCATAAATCAAAACATAATGTGATAGTGTCAACTCTTACCCATGAGGCGTAACTTGTTATTTGAAAGTCCTTGGATTAAGTCTTGCCTCTAAGGCAAGAGTTATAGAATATCTCATAAATAAAAACACAATGTGGTAATGTCAACCCTTGTCCATGGGGCACAACTTATTAATTGAAAGTCTTGGTCTAAGTCTTGCCTCTAAGGGAAGGGTTATAAAATATCTCATAAATCAACACACAATGTGGTGGTATCAACTCTTACCCATGGGGCATAACTTATTGTTTGATGGTCCTTAGGATAAGCCTTACCTCTAAGACAAGAGTTATAGAGAATTTCATAAGTAAAAAATACAATGTGTTAGTGTCTACTCTTGCCCAATATACGTAACTTGTTTGAAAATTCTTGGAATAAGTCGTGTCTCTAAGGTAAGAATTATGGAACATCTCATAAATAAAGATATAACGTGATAGTGTCAACTCCTTCCGGTGAGGCATAATTTTTTGTTTGAAAGTCCTTGAGATAAGTCTTTTCTCTAAGGAAAGAGTTGTAGAACATCTCATAGATGAAGACATAATATGGTAGTGTCAACTCTTGCCCGTTGAGCATAATTTATAGTTTGAGTCCTTGAGCTAAGTCTTGCCTCTAAGGCGAGAGTTGTAGAATATCTCATAAATGAAGACATAATGTGGTAGTGTCAACTCTTACCTGTGGGGCATAATTTATAGTTTTGAAAGTCCTTGAGCTAAGTTTTGCCTCTAAAGCAATAGTTGTAGAACATCTCATAAATGAAAATATAATGTGGTAGAGTCAACTCTTACCCGTGCGGCATAATTTGTAGTTTTAAAGTCCTTGAGCTAAATCTTGCCTCTAAGGTAAGAGTTATAGAACATCATGTTAGCCCATATGTTATTGGGCCTTTAGTTTATGGACCTTTAGGTTATTGGCTATGTATATATAGCCTCCTTTTGGTTTAGTCAGTTTTTATGCTTTTCAGATTACATTGTAAACCTTAGCCTTTCTTTCAATAAAGTTCTATTAATATGGTATCAAAGCTAGTTTGATCCATGTCCTTTGATTTGTTGGTTGAAGATTTTGTAGCAGGCACCTACTGCGCGGATCGAACTCCGCGGTGAGTTCGCTGGGGGGTACGGGGGGCAGCGCGCCCCCGTCCGGGGTTCGGGGCGGAGCCCCGAATTTTGAGGTGCTGCTGTATTCGTTTGCTGTTTTCGTTGTTCTTTTTTTTTGCTGTCTGGTATTGTTCGTCTTTCGTTCTTTTGCTTGCTGCCATTGTTGTTCGTTCGGAATTGTTCAACCTAGGGTTTTGCATCTTTTTATTTTTTGAATTATTTGTGTGTTGCTGTGTTTACAATGACTGGAAAGGATGATTCTCTCCAGTCCATTAGTACTCAATTAGATGGTAAGAACTATGCCTATTGGAGTTATGTCATGAAGAATTTTCTTCGTGGGAAGAATATGTGGGGTTATATCACTGGAGTAAAACCAAGACCTATCGATGATACAACTGAAAATTTTGATTTGTTGGTGGACTTATGGGAAACTAATAACTCCAAGATTATCACTTGGATCAACAATTCTGTAACTCAGTCAATTGGTATGCAATTGGCTAAGTATGACACAGCAAAGGAGGTCTGGGATCATTTGGAAAGACTGTACACTCAGTCTAATTTTGCTAAACAGTACCAGTTGGAGTATGATATCCGTGCTCTTCAACAGCATGACCTCAGTATTCAAGATTTTTATGCTGCCATGTCGGATTTGTGGGATCAATTGGCACTTACTGAATCTGCAGAGTTAAAAGGTTTTGGGTCGTACATTGCTAGACGGGAAGAGCAACGCTTGGTTCAGTTTTTGATGGCACTACGTTCTGACTTTGAGGGCCTACGTGGAACAATCCTTCATCGATCTCCCCTCCCTACTGTTGATTCTGTGGTTCATGAACTGATTGCAGAGGAGACTCGTATCAAGTCTCAAGTGGTTCAAGGGTCTAAAGTAACTACTACTCCTGTCGTGTTTGCTGCTTCAACTGATCAGTCTAGGCCACCACGTACTCAGACTCGACAATCTCCTAAAGTTGCATTTGATGAGTGTGCATTCTGCAAACAGAAAAATCATTGGAAGGCTCAGTGTCCGTTGTTACTTAACAAGGTCAAACAGCCTCAATCTGGGCAGCAACAGAAATATGGGCAGCAAAAGTCTCCGTCACGCTCCTCTGGTGCTCCTCCATGGTCATCTCGTCCTCCACAGTTCGCTGCTGCTGCACCATCTGTAGATGTTGAGTCTGTTAGCACTATGCCACCTTCTGCGTTGGATCCCCAGGTTTTCGAACAGTTCAGACAGTTCTTCGTTTCTAATCCTACGGCCATGTCAGCATCTATGTCTCATTCGGGTTCAGTTTCTTCTAGTACCTCAGGTATTCCTTCCTCCTTGTGGATATTGGATTCTGGTGCGTCTCATCACATGTCCCCTCATTTGTCATCGTTTGGTTCTTTGTCACCCATTTCACCAATTTCTGTTATGTCCGCGAGTGCTGTACCTATGTCAGTCGAGGGTGTTGGTTCTGTTACTACCCCTCACATTGTCCTCTCTGATGTTTATTACATTCCCAAACTTGCTTTAAATCTTGTTTCGGTCAGTCAGTTGTGTAAGGCTGGTAATTGGGTGTTTTTTTCTGAATCTGTTTGTGTTATACAGGACCAACACACTCAGAGGGTGATTGGGACCGGCCGTAGGTTGGGGGAACTTTATGTCTTGGAGAATCTCAAAGTGTCTGCAGTTGCTGCCTCTAGCATAGATTTATCTTCTTTTCGTTTGAGTCCTTTGTCTTCTCCGTTTTATCTTTGGCATTCCAGATTAGGACATGTGTCAGTTTCACGTTTACGTTTTTTGGTCTCTAGTGGTGCTTTGGGTCATGTGAACACTAGTGATATTTCCGATTGTAGTGGTTGTAAACTGGCAAAATTTTCTGCCTTACCGTTTAATAAAAGTGTGTCTTATTCTGTTGCTCCTTTTGATATTATTCATTCTGATGTATGGGGACCAGCGCCAGTTTCCACTAAGGGTGGATCGACCTATTATGTTTCGTTTATAGATGACTATACTCGTTATACCTGGGTGTATCTTATGAAACGCAGATCTGATTTCTTTGGCATTTACAACAACTTTAGAGCCCTTGTTAAAACACAACATTCGGCTGTGATAAAGTGTTTCAGGTGTGACTTAGGGGGTGAATATACCTCTAATGACTTCACTCAGTTACTTGCCTCTGATGGTACCATACACCAGTCATCTTGTACCGACACTCCTGAGCAGAACGGTCTGGCAGAAAGAAAACATCGTCATATTGTTGAGACAGCACGCTCTTTACTTTTGTCTGCAGAGGTTCCTAGTATTTTTTGGGGAGAAGCAGTCCTAACTGCTGTATATGTGATTAATCGTATTCCTACTGCATTGACTTCAGGGATGTCTCCGTTTGAGAAACTATATGGTCACCCGCCGAATTATTCTGCATTACGAGTTTTTGGATGTACTTGCTTTGTTCTTCGTCCTCATGTTGAACGACATAAGTTAGGGTCAAAATCAGCTATATGTGTGTTTTTGGGGTATGGTATTGGACAAAAAGGATATCGTTGCTATGATCCTGTAAGTCAGAAATTATATGTTTCACGACATGTCACTTTTTTGGAACATATTCCTTTTTATTCCATTCCAGCTAAAACCCATGATGTGACAAAGTCAGATATTCGGCTTATTGATCCCTTTGGGATTGACATAGAGGTTCCAGTTCCGGATTCATCCATGCCATCTGGTGTGCCACCTGATAGTGCTTCAGCCTCGCCTGTGCCTGAGTCTGCTCCTTCGACTGTTGAGACTGGAGACCCACCACCTCTAAGGAGGTCTACTCGACCTTGTAAGTCCACCAAACTGCCAGATTTTTCCTATTCTACATATTCAGCCTCATTTGCTTCCTTTATTGCAAACATACATCATTTGTCTGAACCTGAGTCGTATAGAGAGGCTGTGTCTGATCCTCTTTGGCAGAATGCTATGGCTGAGGAACTTGCTGCTCTTCATCATACACATACATGGGATTTGGTTACTCTCCCACCTGGTAAGCATGCGGTTGGTTGTCGATGGGTGTATAAGATAAAAACAAAATCTGATGGGTCTGTTGAGCGATACAAGGCGAGACTTGTGGCAAAAGGGTACTCACAACAATATGGTATGGATTATGAGGAGACTTTTTCCCCCGTAGCAAAGATGACGACTGTTCGCACTATGATTGCTGTTGCATCCGTTCGACAGTGGAAGATATTTCAGATGGATGTCAAGAATGCCTTTCTGAACGGTGATCTCCACGAGGAAGTTTATATGACTCCTCCCCCAGGTATTGACCACCAGCCAGGTGAAGTTTGTCGGCTTCGAAAAGCTTTATATGGTCTCAAACAAGCCCCTCGTGCTTGGTTTGAGAAATTCTCCACTGTTATTACTTCCCTTGGATTTGTCCCGAGTAACCATGATTCAGCATTGTTTGTTAGATATACAAGTGCAGGGCGAATTCTATTGTCCTTATATGTAGATGATATGATTATTACTGGTGATGATCATAGTGGTATTGAGTTATTGAAGCATGATTTGGCTCATCGATTTGCAATGAAGGACTTGGGCTTGCTGCGTTATTTTCTGGGTATTGAGGTGGCTCAGTCTAAGAAAGGGTATCTTCTTTCTCAGACTAAGTATATATCTGACTTGTTTACACGGGCGCGTCTTTCTGACAACAGGACTGTAGATACTCCCCTTGAAACCAATGCACGTTACTCTCCTAGTGATGGTGTTCCATTATCAGATCCGAGTCTTTATCGGACTATTGTGGGTAGTTTGGTTTATCTTACGGTTACTCGTCCAGATATAGCACATGCAGTTCATGTTGTTAGCCAGTTTGTTACTGCTCCTACTTCTGTGCACTGGGGAGCTGTACTTCGTATTCTAAGGTATCTTCGTGGCACTCAGTTTCAGAATCTCTTGTTTCCCTCGACGTCATCTCTCGAGTTGCGAGCCTATAGTGATGCTGATTGGGATGGAGATCGCAATGATCGTAAATCCACCACTGGTTTTTGTGTGTTTCTTGGAGACTCTTTAATCTCGTGGAAGAGCAAGAAACAAGATGTTGTCTCTAGATCTTCCACGGAGGCTGAGTATCGTGCCATGGCTGTGACTACATGTGAGATTATTTGGTTACGTTGGCTTCTTGCAGATATGGGGGTTCACATTTCTATGCCTACTCCCCTGCATTGTGATAACAAAAGTGCGGTACAAATTGCAAAGAATTCTGTCTTCCATGAGCGTACGAAGCACATTGAGATTGATTGTCACTTCACCCGTCATCATTTGCAGCTCGGGACCATATCGCTTCCTTTTGTTCCATCGTCTTTGCAGATTGCTGACCTTTTTACGAAGGCTCAGTCGGCGTCTCGATTTCGTTTTTTGTGTGACAAACTCTCAATGCTTATTGCTGTTGCATTGTGAGTTTGAGGGGGGATGTTAGCCCATATGTTATTGGGCCTTTAGTTTATGGACCTTTAGGTTATTGGCTATGTATATATAGCCTCCTTTTGGTTTAGTCAGTTTTTATGCTTTTCAGATTACATTGTAAACCTTAGCCTTTCTTTCAATAAAGTTCTATTAATACATCACATATCAAAAAACAATATGGTAGTGTCAACTCTTGTCTATGAAACATAACTTGTTGTTTGAAAGTCATAAGTCTTATCTCTACAATGTAATAGTGTCAACTCTACCCATGAAATGTAGCTTATTGTTTGAAAGTCATAAGTCTTGCCTTTATAATGTGATAGTGTCAATTCTTTCTCATGAGATGTAACTTGATTGGAAGAAATCGAAGAAAAGAACAAGAATAATAAAAATTACGGAAAAAAAAGAAAAATATTTAAAAAATAAAAATCAAAGAAAATGTAGAAGTTGAGAGTGAACGAAAAAAAATAAAGGTTAACATAATTTCTTCTATTTTAATTATTTAGTGACACATTATTTTATAAACCCACAGTTGCACGAATTAAACAAACTAATTTATAAACTAATTCAAAAGCTCTAGTGATGCTAAGAATTAAATGAAAGTTTAAAAAAAGATATTTCAGAATACCTTATAGCTGGATTGATTTTCATTGATACAGGTTTCGAATCCTTGACCCAGTGACAGATTTAAAGAATTTAATCTACAACTAAGCTCAAGAGAGACTCGTGCTCAATATTTTAATATTTATTGTGAAAAAGGTCAAACTCATAAAAGATGAGAAAAAAAAGACTTTGCATAAATGTTACAACTAAGCTTTGAACAAAATAAAGGAAATGAAAAATCTCAAGAGTACAATTATGTGATTCTAAAGTTGTAACCAAATACTTTTTTTAATCTATCTAGCATTCAATATTGTGAAATTGCCTATATATTTTGCATAATTTTGTGCAATAACCCTCATATTGATTTTCGACTTTTGGTGTGTTTTGAGGGACAAGAGCAACAACAAGAAGAAGACAAATGGTCTTGTTAGAAGATTGAAAACTAGTACCAAAACCTCATATAAAGAGAAAAATCAAGTGCTATCCATGGAGAAAACATGTAGCTAAGGGGGCAAGTTAACTCAGAGGTACTCTATCATCCATGACATTCTTTGCATATTTCTAATGTTGTCATACTACCTATTACTCAACAACAACATATCCAGTGTAATCTCACAAAGTGGAGTCTGAAAGGGTAGAATTTACTTAAGTCATATCACTACGAATAGACCCTCAACTCGAGAATATACATGCCAACACAATACACACACACATATATACAATGAAATTATTGAAAGAAAGTAAGTCATGGAAAATTAATATACAATACTTGACAATTCATCCTAAACATTAGTCATAATCAAAGTACAAAAGAAACCACAGATAATAACCAAATTCAAAGGACAAGCACTACGAGGGTAATGCCAAAATACTTATTTCTCGACAATTAGTGAAATTCCAGCCAACCTAAGCTTGCAAACAAGCGCACAAAAATATATCCAGTGTAACTCCACAAACAAGATCTTGAAATGATAGTGCATATGCAAACCTTACCTGAAAGCTAATTATAGCTACAAAGGATAATTTGTCTGCTTAAGGCAGCTTGTGGCAGCCTGTTACCTTCTGGCCTTTCTTTGCAAGTTGCAAACCAGAGTTCAAATGATGAGATAATGTAACCTTAAGAACCTTTGCAGAATGAAACAAAATAAATGAAATGACATTGGAAAACAGATTTTCGTCTAAAGGAAACGTTACACTTCAATAGACTACTATATATAGTGAAACAAAGAAGACAGTCTTAGATATCATTCAGTTTCAAAGCTAAGAAAAATGATCAATTTGCAGAAACCTTTAGAGACATTAGACTCATTCTTCTTGATAAGTAAAAGCTCTCAATTAAGTACTAATTCATCTGCGATTACTTTATACTTTTGGGAAGGTATAATTTGGGCAACATCAAAATACTCTTCGTGAACACAAGTCTGAGAGGTGAGTTGATATTAAGATATGAAATATAGTATATGGCTTTAGAGCCCCCCCCCCCCCCCCCCATGGGTCCTACTTGAGATCTATAAGCTCGGTGGGTGTATACAGAAAGTAATGGATGTTCATCCCATCGATATTGCATTTCATGATATTCGCATATGCACCTGTCATAATTTATTTAGTTTTCTTGATTTGTGTTTAATTTCAACATATTCTTTGTGTATGTCTGTGTTGTTTTTATTTTTATTTTTGTTATATATTAGAACTGTTAAGAGAGATAGTGTGAGCTACTATTTGGGACTTTTCTGCTTGCAGGCAACATGCTCAGAGTTTTCTTTACTTATGTTATTTTTCTAATTTGCTCAGTTGGTTTATAATATGTACTGAGTACAAATGGACTATAGTCACCCCTTACGGTGCCCTTTTGGTGCAGATTTGAGTATGAGTATAGGACGCGATAGATGATTATATGTGAATTAGAGTGGTATTTCATGAGGTACTGGTGCCCTAGGAATTTCAGAGCTAATTTTAGACCTCCTATTATCTTACCTTATATATTTTTTTTATTTTCAGAGACAAATATGTATTTTTGGATTTAGTTATGTACTAGATGTTCTTACACTATGACACCAGACTTTGGGGACTTATGAGATTTATTTCAGGCTTCTGTTTTGATTGTGTCTCATATTGGTTTGATGTCGTTCTAGAAGGATCCACTTGGTTTATGTTATTGTTAATTTTATTTTTCCTTTATTAGTTTAGGTGTTTGGCTTACTTATTAAGGATGAGTCGTGATAAGAGTCATCGTGACCCCTTTTTGGATCGTGACAGCAATAGTTCTAGTTATGTGAAGGATTAAATGAAAAGTTGAAAAAAGGTATTTTAGAATACCTATTCCAAGTTGCTCTGTACGGCTTCTATTAATACAAGTTTCGAATCCTTAAACTAGTGGAAGATTTTAAAGCATTTCATCTACCACCGCGCTCAAGAGAGATTCGTGCTCAATCTCTTAACATTTATTGTGAAAAAAGGTCAAACTCATAAAAGATGGAGAAAGAAAATAAAACTTCTCATAAATGTTACAACTAAGCTTGGATCAAAAATAAGGAAATTAAAAAAGCTACAAAGTACCATGATATGATTTTAGGTTTGTAACCAAATATTATTTATTTATTTATTTATTTATTTAGGACGCAATTGTGAATTTTCCTATATATGTTACATAATTATATGCAAAAACTTCATACTAATTTTTTACTTTTGGTGCATTTAGCTGTTTTACTCCTCTTCATAGTTGTATTATAGTGTTTGTGGTCTGTTGTAGTGGATTTCATGATTCTCTAAATGATTCGTTATGTATTATATGCTCCCTCTGTCCATCTTTATTTATTCACTTTTCTATTTTGGGATGTCCAATAATCTATGTCCAATTTATAAAACGAATAGATAATTCACCTATTGCTACCCATTTACCCTTAACATTAAATATGATTCATTATCTAATGCTTTTTTAAAATATTAAATTAATTATATTCAAAAGGTAATTTCATAAAATTACCCATATTATTTATTGCTTCTTAATCCATGTGTCAATAGGAAAGTGAACAAGTAAATATGGACGGAGGAAGAAAGTTTTTTATAAAACAATCAGCTTACTCTTGTTTACATCACTTATATGGTCTAACAACTGATCATGCATGTTTTTACTAATACACAATGTAGAAAATAATCTAACTGAGTTAAATTTGTGAAATTAGTAGTCAAACATGCAATGACATAATAACAACAATATGTAGAGTCTAATTCCATAAATTATATTTGGTGAGGGTAAATTGTAGTCATACTTAACCTTTGCGGGGAAGAGAAGTTTCTTATTAAAACACCCCAAGTTTTGGCCCTGAATTTTTTTCGAGCCTTGAGCTCACTGTCCGATTGACGACTCAACATACGAGTCGTATGGTGTGGTTAGGGGTTAGGGCACCCAAGTCAAAAGTTAACTAGTGTGTTACTGGCCAATTATGTCATGTATATGAGAGACTCCTCACGAGTTGTATGATCATGTGATGAGTGGTTAGGGTCAAGTCAAATATTGTCCAGTGTCTAAGCCCTAGATATTATGTGTTGGTTATGACTAGAACATATAAGTCATATGGTCTAGTGATGAGTGAGACTAGGGAGTCATATGTTGGACAGTGTGTGGTATCCAATTCTCTGTCTTAGCCACAACTCAATGGTACGAGTTGTAAGATGTGGTGACGACTCAATGGCTTAACTAGTAGCCACCTGCAGACTTTTTATAACTTTTAAGCTGAGAGTATTATGGACATTTTTCACCACAAGACCTTAAGACCCCATGTCTTATAACACCTTTTGGTCATCCATTATGCACTTTACAAAATCAAAACTCTCTCTAAAACTTCTCAAGAAAGATTGAGCTAGGGTTTCTTCAAAGTGATCATCTAAGTACTTAAGGATCAAATTCTATCTGTGAATCTTCATAACTCAGGCATGTGACTCTTCCTTCATTGTTAGTTCACTAAAATCATATGTTTAGAGCATTGTTCATGAGTCATTAATAGTGGTTTTGAAAACTATGGTTGAGGGTTTGAATGCATAATGTTGAGTATTATTTTCTCTTGGTTTAAATTATGATTATACATGTTTTAATGATGGTTTTGCACATGTGGGTGCATAGGAATTGTAGTTTAACACATGGGTCATGTTTAACCATAAATTTGTTGGTTTTTTATTTTAATAATTGTATGCCCTCTACTTGTTTGTGAAAATTTCAAGGAGAATGATCTTGTCACAAGTTTAAATTGTGTTTTGAACTAATGATTGGCATAAGAATGTCAATGAAGGATGAATGGCTTCGTAAAGGTTTTGATGATCATAAATTGAATTGAATTGCATTTTGAACTAAGGCATTAGCCTAATAATGTTATTGATTGGTAAATAGTTTTATGAAGGCCATGTTGTCCATAAATTAATTTGAAATACCAAATGAGTTCGAGTCCCTAAAGGTTAAATTGAATTGTTGTCTTTGTTTAGACAATGGTTTTGAGTCCCAAGTTGATTAATAACGATTATGGCCAGTTGTACGATTTTAAGTGGGGTCGGTATGATGATACCAATGGTATGCCTTTGGTAAGTAATTGGATTAATGGTTTTGTATGTGTAATGAATGTTTTAATTGGTTTTCAAAGAGGGATGTGTAGTTGGGTCATGAAAGCAGAGTCCGGAGGACTAACATCAAAACTGTGCTAGCTGGTGTGTATCTATATGACCGGGAGGTTCGAGTCCCCCGAATAAATATATGAATGGGAGGTTTGAGTCCCCCATATTATATAAATTAGTGCTTAAGTCACCTTGATTTAGACGAGAGGTTTGAGTCCCCCATAAAGATATATACGGATATGGATATTCTCAGGTTCGTACAACTACATGCATTGGGCCCTTCCAACTAGGGGAGGGATGAGCCCATATAGTCGTGGGTTATTTGAGGTATGACAATTATGCTATACAGCCCAGGTTAAGGTTTTCAATGTCCATGTTAATCCTTGTTCCCTACCCCGGCATAGCATATTATATATGTATATGTATTTCATATGATGTTATACTTTGGATGTTGTACTGACTTTGAAATATTATCATATCATTATTTTATTCCTCTATCCCTAAGTTACATGCTAGCGCTCCAACCGCTAACTATCTCTGAATATTGTATCCCCACGCGATGTAGGCACCAGAACTTCATATATTTTTCTGTGTCGTGATCAGGTGTTCAAGTAGTTGATGGGTTGACATTAAAGTGGTGAGCTTCTATACTTTAGAAGGCTTCATTTCATGGTCCTTATTTCTTATGTCTTATACCTTGTCTTTACATTATTTTGGCTACTGTCGGGGCATGTCCTGATATTTTATCAACTTTGGTTTTGTAGAGGCTTTGTTAGATTACTGTAGACTTGGGTGGCTTGGTTGATTGTTTTGATGACGGACGGTTGTCCAGTTACTAGTGGATGGTATAGATATTTCATGAATTAATATTATCCCTACTTTACATTATCTTGTTATATGTTTGGAATTCATTTGACACTTGAGGTTGTTGTACTAACTAGGTTAGATGAAGGGGGTGATGTTCGGTCCATGTAAGACTTGAGATACTCATCATGGCCAGGCCCTAGTTCGGTTTGTGACAATGTTGGTATCAGAACTTAGGATTATAGTAAATTGAGTGGCCATAAATCCGTGTCAAATAGAGTCACTTTTATGCGTATGTAGCACGCCATACTTATAAGAGAGAGGCTATGAGACATTTAGGAATGTTTTCCTTTCTTGTTGTCTTAATTTCAAGCCATAGAGTCTAAGGTATTGGATCCTTCTGGTTTTCCTTTGTTCTTCTTTCAAATCATTCCTTTAAGAAGATTTGATATCTATGTGAACTCTTTTGTCCTACCTGAGGTCAATGTGGATGGAGCTCGTCAAACTTCTGGGGTCTAGACCCAATCAAAGGTCATTGTATCTGACTGTCCTCATGGAGTCCTGCCTTTCCCCACTGATCCTAATCCTGAGAGTGACACTTATACACAGTCACCTCTCAGTGAGGTTACTAATGTTAAGTACTGTCTCTCCATTAACCTGTTGACTTGGTTGGTGGCATTTCAGTCAAAATAATCTAGTTCTACTGTTGCTGCTATGGGTTCATCTAAGGTTACTAGAGTTGGACAATTTATGAGGCTACATCCTCCTATGTTTATTGGTACCAAGGTTACTAAGTGTTGGGGAATTAGCCATTTTCAAGACCCCTAAAGTTTGAGAATTTTCATTTTGATCTTTTCGACCTCGAGACATCAGTTTTTGAGTTGATTCATGTTCAGGGATGTAAGAAGTGTGCCTCGGAGGAGTTTCAAATTTTTCGGACAAGGTTTGGGGCATGTTTGGGTCACGGAACCAGTGGATCACCGCGATAGGCCTGCGATGCGGCATTAGTCCCGATCGCATGCTGACCACGTCATGGTGAAAAGTTGTGTCTAGTTCTAGATTTATAATAGAATACATGTGTCATAAACTTTATCCTAGTGTGTGAACTACTTATGAGGTGAAAAATGTTCATAGGAGTCACATAGAACAAAGTTGAGCTAAGAGCCTTTGATTCGGCAAAATTTTGATATTCAATTCTCTAAGGGTCAACTTTGAATGTATATAATTTCTTTTATATATGTAATTTTTTATATCAAGACCCACCAAATTGTAGATAATTGAATTAGCTTTCCAACGATATCAATTTCGCCTTAATCCGATACAAGAGCGGAAAGTTATGATCATTTTTGTTAGAACCAGTAAGCTATCGCGATAAGACCACATTGCGGTGATGTAGTAGCGTCGAATTCTTTTTTAATTAAATAATTGAGGGGCAATTGGGTCTTTTCCACCCTCACCCCATTCATCCATAACATGACTTGGCCATCAGTTAGGGCATAATTTTGCCCTTCTTCTCCAATTTTCCTCTCAAGAAAACCATATCCTTCCCCCAAGAACAAGAATTCAATTCCTTTATCCCCAAAAAATCAAGAATTCAAGTTCCCTAAGTTAAAAAAAAACTTCAAGAAAGCATCAAGATTAGTGTTTCTCCTTCAAGTTAATGGTTTGAGGTGTGTGGGGTATTCATTCATGAATCCCTTTCACCCATGGAGCCCAAAAACCTTTTTTTTTCAATTAAAGAATGAATTTTCTATCATTATGATATTTTATATGTTCAAGAAAGATTGAATTTGATGTTTTCATGGTGATTTTAATTCAATTCAGCCCATGTATGATCCCATGAAATAGTTTGAATTCCTCATGCTATAAATTTAAGTTTCTCATGCTTTATTCAAGTGAATTCCATGATAGATCCTAAACTCATGATTTTTAGCAATATTCTCATGTTTAAATTCATGGTCTCCCTATGTTTGATGAAATGCCTGTGTCTTGAGTTGGACCATGATTTAATACTTCAGTTTGAGTTTAAATGTCATATTTTAATGATAATTCAGTGTTGGTGGGTTATGAACAACCGATACCTATGCATTTTTACATGAATTCTATTTTTAAGTAATGAGTTAGTCAGACCATGATTTTTAATATCATATTCAGAACACTATGATCATGTTGAGTAGTATCAATTTTATATGTTAATAATTACCTTAGAATCTGTATGCACTGTTATTTTCAAAATACCATGACCTGAGCTTATCAGTTAACAGTTATCAGTGCATGCACCAGTTAGTATTTAAGTATCTTTCAGTTAAGAGTAGGATTTAGCACCGACCAAACCTAGGGATGGAGGCTCACCTACCAGTAGAGGGTGTGACCTGTTGTAGCAGTCCCTGAGTTCCAGAACTATGTAGCCAACGTAGGTTTAAGATATCTTCCTGCCAATTAAGGGTTGACACATATCTCATGTGAACACCTGCCAGTAGAGGGTGACTCTTTAGTCCTTTGGGACATCAGTTTAGTTATCACTATAGTTTAGGTTCTAATCCTATGGCAAGGATAGAATAGCCCTCCTCAACGTAGGTCATACGTTGTACTCCATGATAGCTCACATGGTTTATATTGGTTACATGATAGCTCCCACTATCTCAGTACAGTATTCAGTGTATTTTCAGTTCAGGCTTGCTTGACCAAGTGTACAGATTCTTAGTTATTTAGTTATCAAATTTTAGTCTTTCCGTTTATAGATTATTTTTGAAATATGCTTATGCTTGGTATTACATTCTCAGGTATTACAGTTTTCATGCATTCATGCTCAGTTATCTCATGTTGTTCAGTTAGTCCTTATCCCATATGCACAGTACACCACAGTTTTCGTCCAATTACTTAGACTAAGTACAGTTTAGTTTTACATGATCAGTATTCATATATTTGCTACTCAGCATACCAATGTTAGTTATCCCTTTACTTAAATTTCAATTGTTCGATCACACAGACATCAGTCATTCAGTTAATCAGTTCTACTTAATACATGTTATATTGGTTTTGTAAGTTTATTCATTTAGGATCAATATGTTTGCATATTCATATCAATGAGTTAAGTCAGTTCCCACCACATAATTTCAGACCTAGTATTCATACGTCATCCTCAGTACAGATTCTACAACATATTCAGCCCCATAAGAGAATGGCTTACAACATTTATGTTTCTACCGCCTTCCAGCTTACAGAATATTTTTTAGCTCATGATTTATAAATTCTTTATGATTTAAAGTTTTCATGTATGGTCTTGTTTAAAATGTATATTTCAGTAAATAACTTAAAATCCTCTGTTTTATAGCATGTTTGAAATATTTCCATGAGTTAGTGTATGTCTTCATCTACTCAGTACATTCCAACGTACTAACCATATATATGCATTTATAGTTACATCCTTCATAATGTATATATCATATGTTGCTCTTACACCAGGGTCAGACAGTTTGCAGCTTTCAGCCAACAGGTGATAAGTTCTCCTATTTCTAGAACTCCAGACAGTTGTAGATCATATACTATATATTTTTTATTTTCCATATGTATTGATTAGTGTTAGTTGGAGGCATGCCCTTGCTATCTATAGTCAATATAGTACAGTCTTCATAGATGGTTGTCATGACTCGAGGCCACCCCATAGTCGTGACAATAGTGCTTACGGTCGCAAGTAACTACAAGCTAACTCGTGAGTTGGTATCTGCTATGAGTACTGAATAAAATAATAATAATGGACATGTATGGAAACAACTGATAAAGCCATAAGGTCTGAATACTGGAACTATGATTTAATCTCAAGTCTAAATAATATATAAAAACTATTAAAAAATAAACTAACTGTCTAACTGACTGTTTGAATGTTTGAAAGCCTCTAAACTAACTAAGAAGTTGATAGGACAAGTCCCCAACTAACATCAACTAACTAAATTTACTTAACAACTAAAATAAACCATTATGTCCTCGATAAATAAGGACTCACCACTGTTGCAGATAAGAAATGCTTGGATGTCTAGCTATGATCGGGGAACTGAGTGTGCAAACCTATGATATAAGACATCATAGCACAAAGAAGAGTTTTTGGTCAGTACTTTGAATATACAGGTATATGCAATGAGGTCAGGCTGATATACATGGGGTACTGTGCATATGATCTATGGACTAACTGTAAAGCATGAGATAACTGAACATGAATGTATAAAAATTGTAACATCTGGAATGTAAGATGAAGCATAAATCTAAAATCTGAAACAAGTCTGTAATCTGAAATATTGAAAACTATATAACTGATAAACTAAAAATCTATTCACTTGGTCAAGCAAACCTGAACTGAAACTATACTGAATACTATACCGAGATTGTGGGAGGTATCATCTAACCGACATACCCCAATTTGTGCTAATTAGGGTCCAACCTGTAACCCCGATTAAAGGGTGTCAGTACCGTGCCATGGATACTAATAATGCTTATGTGGATCCACTCAACTAGTGTCCCAAAGGACTAGGGAGTCAGTCCTAAACTGGCGGGTGACCCCTAAGAGAATGTCAGTCCTAAACTGGCGGGTGACATCTCAATGAATGTCAGTCCTAAACTAGTGAGTGGCATCTCATAATCCTATGCTGGCTACGTAGTTCTAGAACTTAGGGAATTTTTATAAGGACCCAATCCTAGCTGGTGGGTGATCTGCCATCCCTAGGTTCACTCGGTGCTAAATCTTACTCCTAATGGAACTGACATTGATTACTGGACTGAACTAAGCTTAACTAAACAAACAACTGATCATAATAATTGACTGAATGATAATGCTCATGGTATATCTGAAATTATTTTGAAGATACTGAAATTATGTAAACAACTAGGTATCGGGTGTTCATAACCCACCAGCACTGAATGGAAATAAGAATAAGGACATATAAAATCTTTGAAACCATAATAGGGAATCATTGTTCAAAATCCAACACTTAGACATTTCATCAAACACATGAGAGTCATGAACTTAAGCATGGAAATGGGTAAATCACGTGTTAATAACATACTTACAATACTAAAACCATGAATTAAAAAATGACAAGAGTTCAATATTTAAAACATGCAATGGCTCATTCCATCGAAAACATGTGTAATCATAATGCAAAATTAAATTATCAAGATGTTCATGGGCATAATTCAACTTAATCATGTCCAATTCATAATTTAAAACATAAAAAGGGATTCTTGGACTCCATGGGTGAAAAGATCCTATGGATGAACATCACACATACCTTAACGACTGATTTCTGGAAGTATTCTTGGATTGGAAACTTGAATTCCCTAATTTCTTGTGAAAAGGGCTTGAATCTTGTTCTTAGGAATGGAGGAGGGTTTTTGACTTGTTTACTGATTGCTTAGGGTTAAAAGAGAGGAGTTAATATGTTTAATACTTTATCAAATCATTTTGAAGTTATTAGGGACAGTTTAGGGGTGTGAAATGACTTCAAAACCCTTGATTTAAGTTAAAATAGAGCGTTTTTGGCACTAGGCAATGACCTAGGCAACGCCCAGTAAATCGCCAAAGCCAAGGTGGGCAATGCATGTCCAATCACCTATCCCTAGGCTGAGCGATGCATGGCTAATCGCACACTCATTCCAGTGGCCTTAGGCGATTGTTAGATGATTCACGACCCTTTGCATCGCCATAACTTTTTGCTCAAGTATCAGATTAAGTGAAATTTGTATAGTTGGAAATATAATTTGATTATCTAAAATTTATTGGGTCTTAAGTTGCCAAATTCCATACATATTTAAAGTTATACTTATTTTTAATTGCAGCTTTCGTTCTTATGTCTTGAATCTCAGAGTTAATGACCATGTTTCCATATAAGATTGTATTTCCGCATCTTCTCTTATTATATGAATGTTGTGCATGACAACCAGATAGAGTAGGACATTCGGGCCTTCATGGTTTGGAATGTTCGTCATGGCTAGTCCTTAGTTTGGGTCGTGACAGAAGTTCTAACTCCTATTTTATGGCTAGTACTCCCTACCCAAATCCATCTGGTGATCGACGTTTTAAGGGTGGTGATGCTTCTAGGTCACAAGGTGCCCAATCTCAAGCTAGTGATGCCCAGTCAGCATCATCCTACCCTTCTTGCGGATTTTTGGTCAACACTGCTATGGTTAGTGTGAGAAGGGGAGGAATTGATGTTTTATGTGTTGTCAGATTGGACATATGTAGCAGGATTTTCCCTCTAGAGTTTCTTCCTGGGCAAACAAGGTTCCTATTGCCTCTTCATTAGCTCCTGCACTAAAGGGTGCATATTCAGGCTCCGCCACTGGTCGAAACCGTCTTTATGCTCTTACTACTCGTTTGGAGTCTGAGGTAACTCTAGATGTTGTTACTGGTGTATTAAAACTCTTTTCCCGTGATGTGTACTAACTATTTAATTCGGGGTCCATTCTCTCTTATGTGACCCTATTTATGGCTGTGTATTTTAGTTTTGGTCCTGAGTATTTGTCATACCTTTTTACTGTTTCTACATTGATGGGTGACTCTATGATGGCTAAAAGATTCCATAGGGGTTGTATGGTATATATGGGTATTCGGGAGACCTTAGTGGATTTATTTGAATTAGAAATGGTTGATTTCAATATCCTATTAGGGATAGATTAGTTGCACTCATGTTATGCTTATCTAGGTTGTTCGACACGTAAGGTCATCTTTAAATTCCCTAAGGAGACAATTGTTGAAAAGGAGGGAATAGCCCTAGTGCCTAAGAAAAAGTTCATATCATATCTTAGAGCCCAAAAGTTAATTTCCAAAGGTTGTACATATCATTTGTTCTGGGTTAAAGACTCTAACACAGAGGGTCCTTTCTTACATTATGTTCCTGAGGTAAATGAGTTTCCTAAAGTCTTCCCCGATGATGTACTTGGTGTCCCTCCCGATTGGGAGATTGATTTTAGTATTGATCTTGTTCTGAACACTCGTCCTATTTTTATTCCCCATATAGAATTGCTTCGGTTGAGTTAAAGTAACTTAAGGACCAACTAAAGGATCTTTTAGACAAGGGTTTCATCCATCCTCGTGTGTCTCCATAAGGTGTGCCAGTGTTATTCGTGCATAAGAAGGATAGTTCCATTCGAATATGTATTGATATCGACAGTTGAATAAGGTGGAGGTAAATAATAAGTATCCTCTTAAAAGGATAGATAATTTGATTGATTAATTTCATGGTGCTAAGTTTTTCTCCTAGATTGATCTTCAGCTCGGGTATCATCAGTTAAATATTAGGGAGGTGGATATCCCTAAGACACTTTTCCATACTCCGTATAGGCAATTTAATTTCTTGGTGATGTCATTTGGCTTGACCAATGCCCCTACGACATTCATTGACTTGATGAATAAGGTCTTCCATCAGTTTTTAGATTTGTTTGTGATTGTCTTCATCGATGATATCTTAGTGTACTGCAAGAGTGAGGGAGATCATGTTGATCACCTCCACCTGATATTGTAGACCTTGAAAGATTAACATTTGTATGCTAAGTTCTCTAAATGTAAGTTCTGGTTGAATGTCATAACTTATCTAGGACATGTTGCATCTAGTTTGGGGATTATGGTGGATCCTCAAAAGGTTGTTGTGGTTAAGAAGTGTCACAGGCCCACGACTCCAACCGACATATAGATCTTCTTAGGTTTAGCTGGTTATTATAGAAGTTTTGTGCAAAGTTTTTTGTCTATAGATGCCCTATTGACCAAGTTGACTCAGAAAAAGGTAAAGTTTTTATGGTCTGATGTTTGTGAGGGTAGCTTTGAGAAGCTAAAAGGAAAGTTGACTTCAGCTCCGGTCTTAACTCTACCTGAGGGTACCAAGGTTTTTGTCATTTATTGTGATGTGTCCCGGGTTGGTTTGGGTTGTGTGTTGATGCATCACGACAAGGTGGTCGCTTATGCCTCGAGACAGTTGAAGGTTCATGAGAAAAACTATCCGACTCATGACTTAGAGTTGTTGTCCGTGGTATTTGCGTTGAAAATTTGGCGTCACTATCTTTGTATGGTCCATGTTGATATCTTCTATGATTATAATAGCCAATGTGTTTAGGTAGAAAGAGCTTAATCTCAAGCAAAGGAGGTAGCTTAAGTTACTAAAGGACTATGATATGAGTCTTCACTACCATCCAGGTAAAGCTAATGTGGTTTCTGATATTGTTTCCAGGTTGTCCATGGGTAGCTTGTTGTATGTGGATAAAGATAAGTTGGAGTTGGTGAGGGATATTCACCTTCTGGATAACCATGGAAATCATCTCTTAGACTATTAGGATGGTGGAGTGTTTGTGCAACAGGTGGTGCAATCGTCTCTTGGTTCTAAAATAAAAGAGAAACAGGTATTAGACCCTCTCTTAATGAAAATCAAGGATGATGTAGGTAAGAAGAGGTGATTGCCTTCAAGGTCGGTGGTGATGGTATCTTGAGGTATCAAGGGACGTTGTGTGTTCCTGATATTGATAGGTTGCAAAGCAGGATTTTGGTCGAGGCCCATGAATCGCAGTATACGGTTCATCCACGTTCCACAAAGATGTATCATGATCTCAAGGATACGTATTGGTGGAATAACATGAATCACGATGTATCTAACTTTATATCCAAGTGGATGGTGTGTCAGCAAGTGAAGGTGGAGCACAGGAGGCCCAATGGGCTATTTCACGAAATTGAACTATCGGTGTGGAAGTGGGAGGTAATTAATATGGATTTTGTTACCGGCCTTTTGCGGTTGTGGAATTAGTGTGACTCCATTTGGATCATCGTAGATAGGATGACTAAGTCTGCTCACTTCTTTAGAGTGAGGACCAACTATTCTGCCGAGGAGTATGCAAAGTTGTTCCTTTAGAAAGTCGTAAAGTTGCATGGTGCGCCTATTTTGATTATTTTGGATCGAGGTACTCAGTTCTCATTGAATTTTTGGCGCTCTTTTCAGCATGGTTTGGGGACTAAGGTGAGCCTTAGCACCGCCTTTCACCCGTAGTCGGATGGGCAAGCAGAGAGGACCATTCAGACCTTGGAAGATATGCTGCGAGCTTATGTAATCGACTTTGGTGGTAGTGAGTTCTACCACATTCCTCTCATTGAATTTGCCTACACTTTCAAATCATTTTTCACACAATTTTTTATTCTCTCAATTCTCAATTCTCAAATATTCTATATATTTTCTAAAGTGCTCACTTTAATTTTTTTAATTTTGCGATTACAAAGTACGAGTGAAAGTTTCTAAAGTCGCAACCTTTGGATACTTCCAAAATTTGATATTGTCGTTCCATCTCTTACTTTTAATTTTAAATTAATCTATTAATTATTGAATATTTAATTTTATTATATTTTTGTTTTAAATTTTTTTAGTTTGATTTATATTATGGATAAATTAAGAAACCTCGCCGCTTAAAGTGTAAAAAAAAATTGTCTCGGAAGTGGTAGTGGTAGTGAAAAGTGAATTACTGGCGGTAGAGGTAGTTTAAGTAGTAGATATACCTGTGTGCCTCTGGTACTTCTTGGTCAACCTTTTGAGGAAGAAATAGGTGTAGGTACCCATGATATTAATTATGTAGAAGCTCAGGAAAATTACGGTATAGAAGAACAAAATAAAGTAGATTCGGTTAATTTAGATGAAGATGATGAAAATATTGGTGAGACACCTGCAGTAGCAAAAGCTAACATTAGATCTGAATTGGTTAATCTTCCTCCCCGCCCTCCCCATATCCCAAGAGCTCGTAAAACAACTATTATTGCATGATAATTTTTTGAACATATATCAGATGCTGAGGTGCAATGCAATATTTGTCAACAAATATATAAGCATAAAAGAGGAGGCAAGCAAGGGGGTACGGGTATGTTAATGAGACATATAAGTGATAATCACGAAAGAGAGTTAAATATGGCAAAAGAGGGTTAGGGTGTTAGTGGGCCAACATAAATTAGAATGGACCCAGGAACCGATCAGGTAATGATGAAGTATAATAAATTGAGGGACCGAAAAGAAATAGCAAAAATTGGTTTTGTGGGTTGTTTGCCTTTTAGTTTTTCTTTTTGTGATGCTTTTATTCATTATATTCAAGCAATTTATGATTCTATGTTTAATGGTATTCCTAAAACCCAACGACCACTGACCCTTGATCTGCTGATGCCGATGACGGCGTCGGAGCATCAGTAACAGGCAAGCATACCCCCTCCCTCTTTCTTTCTCCCCAGTTCTCTCTACCCTCTTATCTCTCTTTTTCCCTGTCTCTTTTCATCATCGAAACACCCATTGCTTTCGCCAATGGTCAAGGCACCGTCCACTCGACTCTGGCGATGTAGGCAGCATGCAGCTCCGATCACAAATAACCAATTCCGACGGTTCCATTTGAAGGTTCTATTGGTTCCGATTATAGCGGATTCCGACAGAATCGGATTTGATTCCGGCGGCACTCCAGCGAAGCTCCGGCGATAACATCCCGATGACCAGTTTCTGCATCAGTTCGTTGGGACCCAACATACCTCACGAGAAAAGAGGACTTGGTCTACAAGTGTAATCCGGTGACTTCTAATCTTTGTTATTTCATTCTTCATATTAGTCTAGTATTACCTCATGTATTTTGACTTGCGTTTAATTTGTTGGGATTGTTTGTTGTTGTATCTTGCACTGCTTTTTATTATTGGTTTTGCTTTCCTTGGTGCTAGGCCATTAGTGTGCTTTTTATTTCCCCCGGTGAATTCTCACCTTGAACTCTAATTCTTTATTTATTTATTTCTTTATTTTTGCTAGCATCTGTTGTGCTTAAATATTGGTTGCATTTTGTGCTTTGCATGTGCCTTCTATTGTTATTGGCCTATAGTTGTTTTTAGTCTTCGCTGGACTTTGTGTTAACTAGTGGCTTAGGTGGCTCGTGGTGGATTAGGGCCATATCCTGGAGGCCTTGGGGGTCATGGGGGGCTGGGTGTGGGATTGGGGGAGGGTTTTGGGTTAGGCCCGAGATGCGGAGTGCAAGGTATTAAGGAAGGGGATAAGAGAGGTGATAGTTTGAGGATAGGGTCGTGGAATATTGTGACCCTTGAGGGTAAGTTGATAGAACTGTTTAAGATTCTTAGGAAGAGAAAGATTAATATTGTGTGTGTTCAGGAGACCAAGTGGGTAGGTTCCAAGGTTAGAGATGTAGATAGATACAAGCTGTAGTATTCAGGTAGTGATAGGCATAGAAATGGCATAGATATCTTAGTGGACGAAGAGCGTAGGGAGCAGGTAATGGTGGTTAAAAGGGTTAGTGATAGGGTTATGACTATCAAGTTGGTTTTGGGGGGGTTTACTTTGAATATCTGTTGTGCATATGTGCCTCAGGTAGGCCTGGACGAGGAAGAGAATAAGAGTTTTGGGGAGGTTTAGGATGAGGTGGTTAGAGGTGTGCCTAGTTCAGAGAAGATTTTCATAGGTGGGGATTTCAACAGGCACATTGGGTCTTTGCCATTAGGTTATGATAATGTGCATGGGGGATTTGGGTTTGGGGTTAGAAATGATGAGGGAGCTGCTCTTTTGGATTTTGCGAGGTCCTTTGGGTTGGTGGTAGTGAATTCTAGCTTTTCGAAAAAGGAAGAGCACTTAGTTACTTTT
Source organism: Capsicum baccatum var. pendulum (assembly GCA_030864225.1). NCBI lineage: Eukaryota > Viridiplantae > Streptophyta > Magnoliopsida > Solanales > Solanaceae > Capsicum > Capsicum baccatum. The sequence continues at coordinate 265,141,290 of CM061550.1, read as the reverse complement.
CGTATTAGGATAGCTAAGACTCAGATTGACTTTTTGCTGCTTAGGAAGGGGGATAGAGGTTTTTGTAAGGATTGTAAGGTAATCCCAAGTGAGAATCTTGCAACCCAACATAGACTCTTGGTGATGGACTTGGTTATCAAGAAAGGCAAGATGAGGCAGGGCAGGAAGGGTTGGCCTAGGTTTAGGTGAGGTAGCCTGACCCTGGTTAATACTTTGGAGATAGGGGTGATGTTGAAGGTGATGGGGGTGTGGGAATACAGGGGGGACATGGATAGTATATGGGATAGGGCTACTGGTTACATCAGGGAATCTCTAGAGATGTGTTGGGTGTTTCGAGGGGCATTTCTGGCCGGTATCGAGGGGATTAGTGGTGGAATAAGGATGTTAAGAAGAAGGTCAAGATAAAGAAGGCGGCTTACGCTAAGTTAGTTGAGAGAAGGATGAAGAAGAGAAGCGGGTGAGCAGGGAGGAGTACAGGTTAGCAAAAAAAGAGGCTAAGTTAGCAGTCACGGCTGCTAAGATAGCAGCTTTTGAGAGTTTGTATAAAAGGTTAGAGGAGAAAGGCGAGGAGAAAAAGATATTTAGGCTTGCCAAGGTTAGGTAGCGGAAGAGTCGTGATCTGGACTAGGTGAAGTGCATTAAGGGAGAGGATGGTTGAGTTTTGGTGGAAGATGACCTCATTAAGAAAAGATGGAAGTCCTATTTTCATAGGCTCTTGAATGATGAGGGGGATAGAGGTGTTGTGTTAGGGTAGTTGGAGCATTCTGGAGAGTGTCACAACTTTGGCTTTTGTCGGCATTTTAAGGTATATGAGGTTAGAGAGGCTATTCGCAAGATGCGAAGGGGCAGGGTTGAGGTGGCTGACCAACTTATTTAAACAATATTTTTAAGTTAGCAAAGATGTCTGAGGCGTGGAGATAGATCATGATGATTCCTTTATGTAAGAACAAGGGTGACATTCAGAGTTGCAACAACTACTGGGGTATCAAGTTGTTGAGTCACACGATGAAGATTTGGGAAAGGGTAGTGGAGTGGAGGTTTAGGAAGAATGTCTCTATTTTGGAGAATCAATTTGGATTTATGCCTGGTCGCTCCACGACTGAGGCAATTCACCTTGTGCGGAAAATGGTAGAGCAGTATAGAGAGAGGAAGAGGGATCTTCACATGGTGTTTATTGACTTGGAAAAGGCATATGATAAGGTCCCTAGGGAGGTTCTTTGGAGATGGTTGGAGGCGAAGGGGTCCCGATGGTGTACATCATAGCGATTAAGGACATGTATGATGGAGCAAAGACTTGGGTAAGGACAGTGGGAGGAGATTCTGAGCATTTTCCAGTCTTGATAGGGTTGCACTAGGGATCAACTCTTAGTCTGTTTTTATTCTCTTTGGTGATGGATGTGTTGACGCAAAATATACAAGGTGAGGTGCCTTGGTGTATGTTTTTTGCGGATGATATAGTTCTAATTGATGAGTCACGATCAGGGGTTAATGATAAACTAGAGGTTTAGAGACAAACCCTGGAGTCTAAAGGTTTCAGGTTGAGTAGGACCAAGACGGAGTACTTGGAGTGCAAGTTTAGTGACTCGAGGCAAGAGGAGGAGGTGGTAGTGAAGTTGGATTCTCATGCGATTTGCAAGAGGGATAGTTTTAAGTATCTTGGGTCTACGATTCAGGGAAATTGAGATATAAATGAGGATGTGTCTCACCGTATTAGGGCAGGTTGGATGAAATGGAGGCTCGCTTCGAGAATTTTATGCGATAGGAAGGTGCCCCCCAAGCTGAAAGGAAAATTCTATAGAGTTGAAGTCTGGTCTACTATGTTGTATAGAGTGGAGTGTTGGCCGGTTAAGAATTCTCATATCCAAAAGTTGAAGGTGGCAGAAATGAGGATGTTGCATTGGATGTGTGGATTCACAAGGGCTGACAGGGTTAGGAATGAAACTATTCAGGAGAAGGTGGGAGTGGTGTCAGTGGAGGATAAAATGTGGAAAGTGAGGTTGAGATGGGTTGGTCATGTGAAGAAGAGAGGCATAAATGCCCTAGTTCGTAGGTGTGAGAGGTTGGCCTTGGGAGGTTTCAAACGGGGTAGGGGTAGGCTGAAGAAATACTGGAGAGAAGTGATTAAACGTGACATGGAGCAATTTCAGCTGACTGAAAACATGACCCTTGATAGGAAAATATGGAGGAAAAGCATTAGGATAGAGGGATAAGGGTGTGGATGAGTCGTAGGCAGTATTTAGGTGGACTTTGGTATCCTTTGTTTGGCAATGTACAAATTTTTTATGGATGTCGTATCTATGTTATTTTATCGTGTTCTATGTTTTTGATGCTTTTGTATATTGCCTTTTATCTTGAGCCGGGGGTCTATCGGAAACAGTCTCTCTACTTCTTTAGAGGTATTGGCATGGACTGCGTACACTCTACCCTCCCCAGACCCTACTATGTGAGAATATACTGGGTTTGTTGTTGTTGTACATTGTTAAAAAATATTCAGTGTAGAATGACTCTAACTTCTGATCTTGGTCGTGCTATTAATAAAAATAATTATTTAACCATTACTTGTCATTGGATAGATAGTAGTTTTGTTATGCAAAAACATATTCTAACTTTTTTGTATGATGAAGATCGTAAATATACTGGAGATTTTATTATTGATTTGATTGTTAAAGTTGCAGAATTTTATGGTATTGAAAATAAAATCTTATGTATTGCTTTAGATAATGCTTCTAACAACAAGACTGCTATTAGAAAGTTAAAAGATAAGTTATCTACGCCGTTACCTAAAATATTTCATGTTAAGTGTGCTTGTCATATATATAATTTAATTGTAAGAAATGGTCTTGAGTTTTTTTAGCTTTATATTGAAAAAATTCGTCTTATTGTTGGTTTTATTCAAGGAAATAATCAAAGAAAAAGAATTAAAGAATTTAAACTTAATTGTGAACAAAATGGACTTGCACCGATATTGATATTGATGCCTGAGGAATGTGATACTAGATGGAGTGCTATGTATGATTTTTTAAAAACTTGTCATAAATATATAGTTCCTATTATACTAAATTTTAATCAACATTGTGGTTCATTTGCTGATTCAGCTGATTGTATGCAACATGATTCTGATTGGGTAGTAATTGATGATCTTATTAAGTTTTTGGAAAAAATTTATATAGCTACAGTAAAATTTTTCGGTGCTTATTATCCTACTGTTTGTAATATTTTAACATATATATCCGATATTTCTGAATTGCTCAAAGAATATAAGAATAAAGAAAGTTACAAAAAAGTTAGTGGTGCTATGTTTGCTAAATTTTAAAAATATTTTTTTGATTACCCCTATTTACTGTGTTGGTGCTATGCTAAATCCGTATGTGAAATATAATACTATGTGTTACTTTAGAACTCTTATTTATTCTAACTTAGAGATAAATACTAACAATGATTCTGATGATAAAGAACAAGAACAATTAGATTTGTGGACGGCTATGGATGATGCGAACACTTAGATAGATTAATTACATAACCACTATGCTGATTTACTTAATTTAGCTGTACCGACAAATATCACTCCAACTGTCGCTCCTCATCCTCCCGAGAAGCCATCATCTTCTAAATGGCAATCACATAATGATTTTCATGATTTAAATTGTTGGAACATTGGTGAGGCGGAAGCTTACACAACTTATCAGGAAGAGCTTAAGTATTATCTTTGAACGCCGATAGAGGATCGCAGATATTTTGTGAAAATTTTGACTTTTAAAGAGTCGCCACTTAATTTTGAAAAGAAATTAAAAAACCTTTATTAAATACTTAAAACGATCCAAAACAGAAGAATTGCTTAAGTTTCAAAGATTTTGAGTAAGTGATTCCTAGTAACATTTTTGGAAGGTGCTAGACACCTAAAACGTCCGCTAACTTGCACTTTTTTGGACTGTTTGAAACATCTTTTGATTAACTTCTAAAAAGATTGATTTGTTGAAAAGTGATCGATTTTTAGCAAATACTTATGTAAAATGAACTTAGGTGACTTAGTAGGAATTTTAACTAAATCTAAACAAAACGACTAAGCAAATAAACACATAAAAAGGGAAAGGGAGGAGAAAGTAAAAGACTTAGGCCATTGGACCCAAATCAACCTGTCCTAAACTAATTTAGGCTTTCAGCCTATTTCACCTATCCTAGTCTAGTTTTGGAGCATTTGGCTCAAGTCTTGATCCACCTATATTACATTTACAACTTTGGCTTCGAGGCCCTAATGAATAAATAAATAGACAAATAAATAAAGGAACAAGTAAACACAACAAACGCAAAACATGACGATCTTCCAATAATGGATTTCGACCCATCCTCTTCTTTTTTCTTCTTATATCCATACGCAATATGATCAACTCGGGATTCAATTTTTGAGGATGACTCGAGGTGATGATGGGCCTCAATGGCCCATTGACACAAATGCAAGAAGAAATTGAGTCCGTTTTGGACTCAAAATCACAGATACATGTAAAGAAAATGATAAGGATTAGAACCTAATGATATATAAAGAATAAAATAGATATGCAATCCATAAATTCCAAGGTAAGACCAATTTCACATACATAAAGTGAGGATTATCAAATAATGGACAACAATAGTTACATGGCTAATAATCATATATAATCAAACCAATTCAATAATTTGACTCTAACCAATGTTATCCACTAAGTCAGCTACCAATTTTGTACGCCATATTAAAAGTTACTCAAAATATTCAAATCTACGCATTCGGGCTTATTAAAATGATTAAAGAGGATAATTAAGAAACCCTTGTACAGAAGCAAGCAAACAAGGAGAATAACGACACTCGAAACCCAAAAGAACACACATATAACTTTCTTTCGTATTTTTGAATATCCCATGAATCCACTTTTTAAGAACGAACTCAAAGAAACATAAGCGATAGATGTAATGCACTTATAAATATAGCAATCCCAGATATTCCGAAGCTTCGGAAATACAGATTGGGTGACACATAAGTGACAAAACATAATAGTCCAAGATTCCATTTTTTAGTTGATATCCCACATAAAAGTGTTAAGTCACCATTTTAATATCCCCTTTTTATAATGCATATTTGGAAATTGAAAGACATAAGTCACACAGGTTTGTGTTTTTTAAAGCCAACACCTTAAGCTTAATTTTATTAACTACTTACGTCTCGAGTAGAACCCATAAAGGAAAACATCAACCTCATAAAAGAAAAACAAAATCATATTCCAGATTATACACATAATAATGTGATATTCACATCCAAGATCAAAACACTAATTCAACATTAGATCAACAAATGACGAGAGAGCTAGAAGTACCACTCTATCGTGATAAAAGGCCCCATCTTTTGGATTCAAAACTATCACACAATTTTTGAAAATGCATAACCAGAATAACTCAGGTCTCGTATAAATAGAACAAACCAAAATCATTTTTTTTATTTTGGGCACAGAACGAATCCCAAGCAGTGCAAAGAAAATTTTTTAACATACGTAATAAATAGGTTTTGAACTCAATCGAACCATCTTCACAGAGTCTGTAATCTAGCAGTACTAACAGTATAAAGAAGGAGTAACTTAAACACAGAAAGAACTCTTTCCAAAACTACAACAGCTTATAGATAACATAAAATACTCATCGCAACAAGAACATGGTAACAATCAAACCTTCGGCCTCTGAGGCTTCTACAACGAACAAACACAACATCACTACAATTATAATCATACGAAAGCCTCTACAACCAACCATCCGAACTGACTTCATTTTTTATCATTCAAAGAGACTATACAGACTCCACAACAGACCTCACTTTCACCATTCAAAGAAACAATCATTGCTACAAAGAAAAAGGATGAAGAATAAATATACCGATAAAATTAAATGAGGAAAGGCATATTTACCTCTCTTAGGGAAACAAGACAGGACTCGAACTTTGACAGAATATTAGTTACCATCGGAGGAATTTTTCGTGACTTCTAAAGCTCCGAACAGTCGTCGACTCTTCTTAAACAACAGAATTTATACTACGAAAGCTATTTTTTCCTTTCTTAGAAAGTTTCAAACCTTTTGGATTTTTCCCCACTCCCTTGTTTGAGACTTTTTCTCTAGTTTTTGTTTCCCCTTCTAAAAGAAATTTTTTCTCCTCTCTTTTATGACCCCCAAAGGGAATTTTTTCAACTTAGCTTTTTAGGATATTTTCTAACCCCCTATTTTGCTCCCAAAACCCCTCTTTTATAGAGATTAAATTAGGGTTTCCTCTTGTGTCTTGAACGATGTGGGAATCAACATAAGACGAGGGTAATTTCAGAATTGTTTTTGAGAGGAAATTCAAAAATTTAGCTTTGGATAGGGTTTTTTAGCTAACAGGTGTTCCAATTTTGGATTCACTTGAACGAATTTCAAAAATGGCTAACAACAATTGGGGGAAATGGATAATTTTCCCAAGAATCAACTAAAATTTGCCAAATATGTACGAATTCGTACAAGTTATCCCGAAATTCACGGAGTTCGAACGTTGGAGGTGACACCTAACCTCGTTTCTAGAAGATTCAAGGGTTTCTTTGCTCATCCCACTGGTGCGTGAGACACGTGACGAAGAGAAAAAGGACAGGTTGGTTGCGGGTTGATGGATTTAGGTCGAGAAATAGGGGAATCGGGTTAGTGGCGGGTCGATTTTGTTATTTTGGTTTTTGCCGTGGTTCTGTTGTTGTCGTTGGTATTTTCTGATGTTGTTACGTACTGTCGTTGTTTTACACTAAAGGGGAAAGAGTAGAGGGAACGAGTTAGGTCAAGAGTGTATTTTGGGCCAGTTGGTTGATATTTAGGGAGGTTGCTGATGTGTTGGGCCCCTGGGCTGAAAAATGATTTTAAATTTAGGTTGGGTAGAAATAAGACTTTGGGGTCATTTAAGACATGACCCCAATTAGTATTAGGTATAGGCTATTTATTAAATATCCTATTGATAAAATTTTAGTCAATTGTGTTCAAATTTTAACCTAATTGAAAGCTAATTGGCCAATTATATTGCGATTGTGGCTAAATTGACCTCAATTAAAGTCAAATTTAATAAATTGGCCAAATCGAATCAAGATCTGAAACGAATTACCAACTAGTTTAATCCCAAGCTTCTCGGTTCGATAAAATTGAATAAATATTTCTTCAAATAAATTATTTTTCAGAACAAATCATATTTGAATCAAGGTTTTACCCATTTGAATTAATTTTCAAGATAATCCTTGATTAAAATCCGATATTCCATAAAACAGTTATTTAAGTAACAAAATTATATAATCTCGTATAATTGAATACGATAATGTATAATTGCTACTTAAAATGACAACATTATCTGGATAAATACTTTGACCAATTTTTATTTGGATGAAATAAATATTTTAATTTTTATTAAAAACCGAAGAAACTCAAGATTAAATAATATTTATTAAAAACCGAAAAAACTCAAGATTAAATTTAGTCGTGGAGGACAAAAATTAGGTGTCAACAGCAGACGACTGATCAACACGTTGGATTGGTGGAGGAATAATGAAACACAATATCATGTGCTTTCAAGATTAGCTAGAGATATATTGAATGTTCCAATGTCAACCGTTGCATCGGTGAGCACTTTTAGTCAGGGACGACAACAACTTGGAGACAACCGACACTCATTGGGAAGCAATGCTATGGATGATCTAGTTTGCCTTAGAGATTAGATTAGAGTGGAAATAAGAAATCACAGAATGCATGAGGAGCCGAAAGACGAAAAAAAACTTGAATAAATTATGACTTCAAAGGAGAACTCAGCAAAATCAAGTCCAATGCATGGTTTTGTTCCCATTGACTTTGACTATCCTATGCAAGTTCCCATTAATATTAACATGAATGAGTTGGAAAAAATGATGCAAATTTTGTAAATTTTTCATTCATGTAAATTATAAATTTTGTATCATTTTGCAATCAATAAAATTCAACATTCATTCACTCCTTAGTCCTTACTTTGTATTTTTTTCATTTAATGATTTAAATTGAATTTCTAGTTTAAATTAACGTATACATGTGTATATATTTTATAAATTAGTATATATATCATTATATTGTAGTATATCTATTGTAGTATATGTTTTATTTAAAGTAGTACATATATATTTAATGGTACGTATATATGTGTATATATTTTTTATAGACTATAAAGTAGTATATATTTAACGTATACATGTGTATATGTTTTATAAATTAGAATATAACTATATATATAGTGTGCGTATATATTGTAGTATGTATATTGTAGCATATGTTTTATTTAAAGTAGTACATATATATTGAATGGTACGTATATGTGTATATATCTTCTATAGACTCTAAAGTAGTATATATTTAACATATATATGTGTATATATTTTATAAATTAGTATATAACTATATATTTAGTGTGTGTATACATTGTAGTATATGTTTTATTTAAAGTAGTACATATATATTGAATGGTACATATATATGTGTATATATCTTCTATAGACTATAAAGTAGTATATATTTAACGTATACATGTGTATATATTTTATAAATTAGTATGTAACTATATATTTTGTGTGTGTACATATTGTAGTATATATATTGTAGTATATATTTTATTTAAAGTAGTACATATAGTGAATGGTACGTATATATGTGTATATATCTTCTATAGACTCTAAAGTAGTATATATTTAACGTATACGTGTGTATATGTTTTATAAATTAGTATATATATCATTATATTGTAGTATATATCTTGTACCACATTTTTTAAAGTAGTACATATATTGAATGGTACATATATATGTGTTAGTATATATCTTCTATAGATTATAAAGTTGTATATATTTAACATATACATGTGTATCTGTTTTATAAATATGTATATATATATCATTATATTGTAGTATATATCTTGTACCATATATTTTATTTATAGTATTATTTATATTTAACTAATGTATAGTCTTATACACGATTACATGTGTAATTGTGTATATGTGTATATGTTTTTAAAATTCTAATGTAGTAAATACTATATATATATATATATAGTGTATATATATTGTTTAACGTATTTAAAATGTATATAGGTGGGTATACATAGTGTATATTGGAGAAAAAACATTTAATATTTTTTTGGTTTTGACCGGTTTTGATCGAATTTTAGACCGATTTTGACAGGGTTTAGGTGGGTTGGACCGGGTTAAGTTAAGTGGGATGATCTAGGATTGTTTTTAAAAAATTTACTATTGGGCTCAGAACCGGCCCGTCTCATTTAACCAAGCCCAAATCTGGATCGGCCTACAAACTGTTTAACTTGACGGGCCGATTCTGGGTTGACCCGACTCGGCCCACTTAACAACCCTTATTTGTATGGCCTCATTTGAGGAATTATATGATAGGAGATGTAGATTTCCTATTGGGTGGTTTGAGGCTAGTGAAGCAGAGATGTTTGCCCCAGATTTGGTTCACCAAGTTATGGAGAAGGTGAAGGTGATTCCTAATAGGCTTAAGACCGCCCAAAGTTACCAAAAGTCCTATGTGAATGTGAGGCAAAGGGACTTGGAATTTGAGGTTGGAGATTAGGTGTTCTTAAAAGTGTCTCCCATGAAAGGAGTAATGTGATTTGGAAAGAAGGGGAAGCTCAGTCCCCAATATGTTAGCCCATATATGGTTTTGAGAAGGATTGGCGGTGTTGCATATGAATTTTGGATTTTTTTTCTAGTATGAGTTCCATTCATCCTATATTCCATGTGTCCATGTTGCGAAAATGCATGAGTGGTCTTTCATTGGTTGTTTCCCTGGAGAATACTGGTATTTCGGATTACTTGTCCTATGAGGAGGTCCCGATAAGGATCTTAGATCAGTAAGTTCGTCGATTATGGATAAAGGATGTGGCTTTGATAAAGGTTCTATGGCGGAATAAAAAGTTTAAGGAACAACTTAGGAAGCCAAGGAGGACATGAAGTCCAAGTATCCATTCCTATCCCTATTTTGGAAAATCATACGTAAGGTATGTGTTGTTCTTAACATCTTTCTTTTATGTCTTTATTAAAGGTAGATTGTGAAATCTGTTTTGTCTTAAAGGTAAGAGTAGAGATGTTTGGGGGTTTAATTGTGCTAGTCAACGCCTTCCACCATCATTCAAGGATGAATGATCCTAAGGGGGGAGTTGAAACACCCCAGTCTTTGGCCTTTAAAATTTCCTCGAGCCTTGAGCTCGCTATCCGGTTGACGACTTACCATACGAGTCATATGGTATGGTTAGAGATTTATAGGCCCAAGTTGTAAGTTAACCAGGGTGTTATTGGACAAGTTCTATCCTGGATACAAGAGACTTCTTACGAGTCATATTATCACGTGATGAGTGGTTAGTGTCTAGTCGTATATTGTCCAGTGTCTAAGCCCTAGATGTTCTATGTTGGTCAAACTATACCATACGAGCTGTATAGTCTAGTGATGGGTGGGACTAAGGAGTCATATGTTGGGCGTTTGTGGTATCCAATTGTCTATCTTGATGATGACTCAATGGCATAAGTAGTAATATGCGGTGATCACTCAATGGCTTGACCCGTAGCCACCTGCAGACTTTTTACAGCTTTTAAGTTGAGGGTATTATGGACATTTTCCACCCCAAACCCTTAAGACCCTACATCTTATAACACCTTTTGGTCATCCATTATACACGTTACAAGATCAAAACTCTCTCTAAAACTACTCAAGAAAGATTGGGCTAGGGTTTCTTTAAAGAGGTCATCTAAGTACTTAAGGATCAAATTCTCTCCATGAACATTCATAACTCAAGGAAGTGACTCTTCCTTCATTGTTAGTTTACTAAAATCATATGTTTAGCGTATTGTTCATAAGTCATTAATAGTGGTTTTGAAAACCATGGTTGAGGGTTTAAATGCATAATGTTGAGTATTATTTTCTCATGATTTAAATTATATTTATACATAATTTAATGATGATTTTGCACATGTGGGTGCATGGGGGTATTGTGTTTTAACAAATAGGTCATGTTTAACCGTAAATTTGTTGGGTTTTGACTTTATAATGGTATGCCCTCAACCTATTTGTGAAAATGTCAAGGAGAATGGTCTTGTCACAAGTTTAAATTATGTTTTGAACTAATGTTTGGCATAAGATTATTAATGAAGGATGAATGGCTTTGTAAAGGTCTTCATGACCATAAATTGAATTGAATTGTGTTTTGATCTAAGGCATTGGACTTAGAATGTTAACGATTGGTAAATGATTTTATAAAGGCCTTGTTGGCCATAAATTGATTTGAAATACCAAATGGGTTCGAGTCCCTGAAGGTTAAATTAAATTGATGTCTTTTTTTAGACTATGGGTTCGAGTCATAAGTTGATTAATAATGGTTATGTCATGTTGTGCGCTTACAATTGTAGTTAGTATGATGATATCAACAAGATGCCTTTGGTAAGTAACTGGATTAATGGTTGTGTATGTGTAATTAATGTTTTAATTGGGATTTAAAGCGGGATGTGTAGTCGGGCCATAAAAATAGAGTCCAAAGGACTAACATTGGAAACCGCCCTAGCCGGTGTAGGTGTCTATATGACCGAGAGGTTTGAGTCCCCCGAATGAATATAGGAATGAGAGGTTCGAATCTCCCATATTGTATAAATTCATGCGTAAGTCACCTTGATTATACCGGGAGGTTTGAGTCCTCCATGAAGGCATATACGGATATAGATATTCTCTGATTCGTGCGGCTGTACGCACTGGGGCCCTTCCAGGTAGGGGAGAGTTGGGCTCATATATCCCATGGGTGCCTTGATGTATGACGATTATGCTACACAACTGTAACACCCCGCAAAATTTCTAAGCTTGATTTAGTCCTTTAAGCTTGTCAAGGAGGTCCTAGACTTAGAAAATTCTAGCTAAGTTTCCAAACTTAGTTTATTTTTATCTTTCAAAAGTTGGCAATCTCATTTCACGACCTTAATTTCCTTTAATGGTATATATTTTAGTTAATTCATGATCAGGAAAGTCAATAGGTGTTCCAAGAGAAGTTTCAAATTTTTTGGACCTCGTTTAGACTATGTTTGGAAATCCAAAATAGTGGACCAATGTGATATTGGCGCACTGCATTGCCTATCGCATTGGTTAATATTATTACCAGACTGCCAGTCAAAAGTCCTGAGACACAGCGTGATCATCGCGCGATGCGTCGAGTATCGCGTCGATACCATCGACGCGCCGCGTCGCCAAACGCGTTAGTGCCCAGTTTCAGTCATTAAATGACCGCATCCCTAAGGTTAATTAGGTCATTTTCCCCCAACCTTCAGCCCTCATAACACGAAATTTAGCCTTCTTTTGGCTAAATACATTCATTATTTCACAAGTTCTCAAGAACAAGAAACCCTAGGTAATTAATTTCAATTCAAGAACTCAAGCTTTCTTCCATCAATCTTCAAGAAATTGTCAACTAAGGTATGTAAAGTGTTCATCCAAGGGTCCCTTTCACCCTTGAAGTTCAAGAAACCCTTTTTAAAAATATGAATTTTGAATTCTACGTTGTGGGTTGATCATACACATGTTTATGTTGTGATATGATTCCAAAGATTGAATCTTTATTGAATTCTCATGACTTTATGTTAGTATGTGGATTGAAATCCTTAAATTTGAAGTGCTTGATATAGCCATGATGTATTAGTTGTTGATTTATGCCCTAGAAAAGGTTATGCCTTCCATATATTTTTAAAAATGCCTAAGTGAATAAGAATTGTTTATTGTGACCTATTTGTTATCTTAATGATGAATTCAAGATGTACCCACATGTTCAACATGACTCCCATTCTAAAGCTATGTTCTGGTAATGATTTAGTAGAATGTTCATAAGTATGGATTTATGAAATTATATTACGTTACCATGTATTCCCATTCATGTGTAAGCTTAAGACTTGCGAATGCTTTATGAAATCCCTTAATCATAGTATTATGAATTGTTGACTATGGTAATGTGTTCAAGTAGTGTCATGCCTCATTTATTTTCATGCTATCGAGTTCTAGGGGTATTTAATACCCAATAATTTAGCTGTGTGCCTAGAGCCAATGTCAGTTTTCAAGATAACCTCAATCAAGCCACTATCATTAGAATTCGGTTAGTCTCAAAATTCAGGAAAACACAGTAGTTTTAGTTCAGTCCTCAATAAATCAGTCAGTTAATAAAATTCAGTAATATTTCATCAGTCAACGGAATTGAGTAAACTCAGTCCAGTTCAGTCCAGTATACTCAGTTCAGTGTCTATTCAGTTGGGAGTAGGATTCAGCACCCAGTGAACCCAAGGATAGGAACTCACCTGCCAGCAGAGGGTATGATTCTTAAAAGCAGTCCTTGCATTCCAGAACTACGTAGCCAGTATAGGTTGAGATATCAAAACCTTTTAGATGAGGATTGATGAGGTGGCTTAACCTGTCAGATGAGGGGCCCACCATTCTTGTTAGATTGCCTGATAGATGAGGGTCACTCACAGCTTGTCCTTACCAATGGCACGGTATTGAAAACCTTCCAATTAGGGTTACAGATTGGACCCCAACTCAGTTATATTATCTTATTTGAGGCATGTCTGTTAGATGACTACCTCCCACAGTCTCAGTCTTCAATAAAGAACTCAGATAGGTCTACAGATTTTAGGACTATCAGATACAGTCACTCAGTTCAGTACGGAACTCAGCTAGTTCCATTAGAATTAGGACTATCAGTACAGTCACTCACCTATCAATTATATCAATTATCAGTAATCCATGTTATCAGTAAACTAAGTATTCAGAATCCTTATGATTTCAGTTATAGTTATGTATTCATGCATGTATCCTCACGTAGTCATGTTCATGTTATCCAATCAGTTTAGTTTATGCATATGAATCCTTGCATTCAGCCTTACCTCACTTTGCATACTAGTACATTCACAGTACTGACGCATACTTTTCTTTTGCGCTATAGTGTTTTATACCATAGGTTTGGATGCTCAGGTTCCCGATTGCGCTTAGCTCATATATCAGCAGTCAGAATCTATAGCAAGTCCTCATATTTCGAGGATATAATTATTTCAGTCTTTCAGTATTTCAGTACTTAGTTATTTTAGTAAATGGAGTTAGTTGGAGACATGTCACATCAACTCCTTATTCAAACAGTTTAGAGGCGTTTAGACTATAGCATGTTTAGACAGTTATTTCAGTTTGGTATTATCATACCTTGTTTAGATCTTGTTTTATTCAGTATTGTTTTGTATTTGAACCTTATGGCAAGTTTTCCGCTAGATTTCTGCATTTATTTCAGTTATATTGTTATTACAATATTACTATTATCTAATACTCAGTTACAAATATCAGTCATGGGTTAGCTAGTGGTCCTTCGAGATTATTAGCACTGTGTAGTGTCCGGGGTACCAGACTTGGGGCATTACAAACTTGGTATCAAAGCCTAAGGTTCAATAGAGTCCTAGAAAGTCTGAAAGCCGCATCTAGTAGGGTCTTGTGCATGGGTGTGTAGCGCGCCACATTTATGTGCAGAAGGCTATGAGATGTTTTAGGAATAGTTTCCCTTCTTTCAGTATTCATGTCATGCGAGTGAGCATGATCTCCAGTTAAACTCTTAGTCTAATTCTTCTTTCTCTTCTATCTACAAGAAAATTTTTCCAAAGAGGACTCAGGGAAGAGGAACAGGAGATCAGCCAGCCCCTGAGCTGATCAGCCTAATCCTTTAGGAGAACATGTCTCCCATATAGAATTCAGAGCTGCATTCACTACTTTTGCTCATTCAGTTGCTACCCAGAACGAATGTCCAACTATTATTCCAACCAAACCAATGGCCAATTCTGCTGTAACTAGAATTCGGGACTTCACCCAAATGAATCCTCCTTTTTTTACCGGGTCTAAGTCAAATGAGGACCCTCAAGAGAATCTTGATCAGGTGCAGAAGATTACTGATATTATGGGAGTGAATGCTATCCAGAGTGTTGAGCTAGCTGCATATCAGTTGTAGGATATGGATCATACTTGGTTCAAATAGTGGAAAGCAGAGAGGGATACAGATGCAAGGCCTATTGATTGGGAGGAGTTTGCCACCACTTTTCTAGATAGATTCTTTCCCCTAGAGATGAGAGAAGCTAAGGTGTTATAATTTATCAACCTCTGGCAGGGCAACATGATAGTGAAGGAGTATTCTCTCAAGTTTACTCAACTAGATAGATATGCTCTTCATATGGTGGCAGATAGCAGATCCCGAATGAGTAAGTTTGTGTCTAGAGTGAATGAGAGCATAGTCAAGAAGTGAAGGACCACCATGTTGATTAGTGAGATAGACTTAGCCAGGCTAATGATCCATTCTCAGCAGATAGACGAGCAGAAGAATAAGGAGAGAGAAAAGCAGAATAAGAGAGCTAGAACAGTTAGCTTCAATTTCAGTCAGCCTAAGACAGAGGGTGGGAATCATTCTCAGTTCCACCCAAAGTCCTCAGTTATAGCCCCTTCCTCATCTAGTACTCCAGTTTCTAAGTTCAGGAATGGTAACAAAGATAGGGCGCCAGGCTCTAATTCCCAGAGCAGTGTTAGCAGTGCCCGAACTCATCCTCTTTGTCAAACTTATGGCAAGCACCATCAGGGTATTTGCAGAGCTATCAGTGATGTTTTTTTAGATATGGAAAGCCAAGCCACCGAGTCAGAGATTATCCCCAGTCAGGTTTTTAGGATCATCCTAACCATTCCTCACCTCGGTTCGATCACCCGAATCAGTAAACTGCCACTTTTAGCGCCACCAGTGGGCAACGCCCAAACAAACTTTATGTTCTTCAGTATCAAAACGACCAAGAGAATTCTCCTAATGTGATCACTGGTACATTACAGATCTTTCATATACATGTTTATGCTTTGCTAGATCCAGGATATTCCTTGCCTTTTTATACTCCTTATATAGCAGTTGATTTTGGAGTCAGTCCCAAAATTCTAGTAGAGTCCTTCTCAGTCTCTACCCCAGTGGGTAAAACTATCATAGCCCAGCAGGTATACAGGAACTTTCTAGTTATGGTATTCCAAAAAGTCACTTCAACAGACTTAGTAGAATTAGAGATGACTGATTTTGATATCATTCTCGGCATGGATTGACTTTATTCCTACTATGCCACAGTCGACTACAGAAACAAAATTGTCAAGTTTCAGCTTTTGAATGAACCCATCCTAAGTGGAGGGGTAATACTTCAGGCTTTAGGGTCCAGCTTATTTCCTACCTAAAGGAAAGGAAAAAGATATCCAAAGGATGTGTCTATCATCTTATTTGAGTTAAGGACTCTAGTTCCAAATCTCCCATCCTTGAATAAGTCCCAGTAGTGAATGAATATTCAGATGTGTTCCCAGAAGATCTTCTCAGAATTCCTCCCGAAAAGGAAATAGACTTCGACATACACCTTTTCCCAGATACACATCCCATATCTATTCCACCATACAGAATGGCACCAGTAGAACTTAGAAAACTAAAAGGACAGTTGAAGGATCTTCTAGACAAGGGGTTCATCAGACCCAGTGTGTCTTTGTGAGGTGCATAAGTTCTATTTGTGCGAAAGAAAGATGGTTCTCTCAGAATGTGCATAGACTACCATCAGCTCAATAAGGTCACAGTCAAGAACAAGTATCCACTTCCCAGAATCGATGACTTGTTTGACCAACTCCAAAGTGCCAGTTACTTCTCTAAGATAGACCTCAGATCAGGCTATCATCAGCTCAGAGTCAAAGAATGTGACATTCTGAAAATAGCCTTCCATACTCGGTATAGTCACTTTAAATTCTTAGTTATGTCATTTGGTCTTACCAATTCCCCAGAAACTTTCATGGACTTGATAAACCGTGTGTTCAAGAAGTACTTAGACATGTTTATCATAGTCTTCATAAATGACATTCTTGTCTATTCCCGCAGTGAGCATAATCATGCAAACCATCGCAGAACAGTATTGCAAGCTCTCAAAAATCATCAGTTATTCACCAAATTTAGTAAGTGCAAATTTTGGCTAAGGTCAGTAGCATTCCTTGGTCATATCATTTCCGGTGATGGCATTAGAGTTGATTCTCAAAAGATCGAGGTAGTGAGAAACTGGACTAGACCCATCACTCCATTAGATATTAGGAGTTTCTTAGGTTTGGTTGGCTATTACAGGCGGTTTGTTGAGGGATTTTTGACTATTGCATCACTTATGTCCATATTGACTTACAAGAAAGTCAAATTTCAGTGGTCAAATTCATGTGAGAAGAGGTTTTAGGATTTGAAGACTCGACTCACCTCAGCTCCAGTTTTGACTCTTCCAGATGGTCTAGATGGGTATGTCGTGTACTATGATGTATCCAGGGTAGGTTTGGGTAGTGTCCTTATGAAACATGGTAAGTTCATAGCCTACGCCTCCAGATAGCTTAAGCCTCATGAGAAGAATTATCCGACTGATGATCTTGAGTTAGTAGCGGTATTCTTTGCCTTAAAGGTTTGGAGGAAATACTTGTATGGGGTACATGTAGATATGTTCATAGATCATAAAAGCTTCCAGTATATATTCTCTTAGAAATATTTTAATCTCCATCAGATAAGGTGGTTAGAGCTCTTGAAGGATTATGACATAAGTATCCTTTATCATTCAGGGAAGGCCAATGTAGTGGATGGTGCTCTCAGTAAACTGTCTATGGGTAGTGTTGCTAATGTTGAGGACAGTAAGAAGAATTTAGCCGAGGAAGTTCATCAGTTAGCCAGACTAGGTGTCCAATTAGTTAATTCAGCAGAAGGTAGTGTGTGGGTTCAGAATAGTTCAAAATCATCTCTAGTTTCCCAAGTTAAGGAAATACAGTATAGAGATTAGAAGATAAAGGTTTTCTCCCTAGGGGAAGATAGTTTTTTGCATTATCAGGGTCGTCTATGTGTGCCAGGTGTTGATGACTTAAGGCAACGAATTCTTGCAGAAGTGCATGGTGCGTATTACTCTATTCATACAGGGGCCACTAAGATGTACCATAATTTACAAAAGATCTATTGGTGGAGTGGGATGATAAGAGATATTGCAGAGTTTGTGACTAAGTGCTCAACATGTCAGCAAGTTAAGATTGAACATCAGAAGCCTAGTAGGTCCATGCAGGAGTTTAGCATTCCTACTTAGAAATGGGAAGAAGTGAACTTGGACTTTGTGACAAGTTTGTCTCGTACTCATTGTCAGCATGATTCGGTCTGGGTCATTATAGATAAAATAACCAAATTAGATCATTTCCTTCCAGTCTATAACTCTTATTCATCCTAGGATTACACCAAACTCTACATCAGAGATTTGGTCAGATTGCATGGTGTTCCATTATCTATTGTCTCGAATAGAGGTACCCAGTCCACCTTTCATTTCTAGAAATCATTCCAAAAGTTTCTTGGTACTCGAGTTCACCTCAGTACAGCCTTTCATCCTCGGATCGATGGTCAAGCAGAAAGGACCATTCAGACTTTAGAAGATATGCTGCGAGCATGTGCAATTAACTTTAAGGGTAATTGGGATGACCACTTGCCTTTGATTGAGTTTTCATACAACAACAGTTATCATTCCAGTATTCAAATAGCTCCATTCAAAATTCTCTATAGTAGGAGACGCAGATCTGCAATCGGTTGGTTCGAAGTCGGTGAGGCCACAGTGGTAGGGCCTAACTTAGTCTTTGATACCTTAGAGAAAGTTCAGTCGATCAAAGAGAGGATTAAGACAACTTAGAGCGAACAAAAATCATTCGCAGATGTTTGTAAAAAGGATCTCAAGTTTGAGACTGGTGATTATGTGTACCTGAAAATCACTCTCATGAAGGGAGTGAAGTGGCTCAGCAGGAAGGGAAAGCTCAGTCCCTGATATGTCGGTCCTTTCAAAATTCTCAGTCGCTTATGAGCTCGAGTTGCCTTCAGATCTAGCTTTGTTCCATCAAGTGTTTCATGTTTCCTTGATTAAGAAGTGTATAGGTGTAATACCCCACATATTTCTTAGCTAGGAAGTGAATAAGTATTCCTACGTATGAAATCTCCTATCCTGTGATTCATATCTGAGTACGTGACTTAAAATGAATATCCTAGTGATAGGATAGCTTATGATGCATTAAGCATGTTCATATAAGTCACTTAAGGTAATACAAGCTAAGAGTTTTTGAATCCATAAAGTTTAAGTGTTTGATTTCGCAAGAGTCATCTTTGAATGAGTATAACTAGATGTTAATATAGTATTTTTTCTGATTTAGACCCACCAAATTGTAGCGAATCGAATTAGCTTTCCAACGATACCAATTTCGCCTTAATCCAATACCCGAGCAAAAAGTTATGCCCATTTTTGTGAGAGACAGTAAGCATAGGCGATTGGTTAGGAGCTGCCTAACCCAAGCATAGGAGATTGGTTAGGCGCCACCAACCCAAGCATAGGAAATCACTTGGGCGCCGCCTAAGTCAATTCCAGGTGTCAAAAACACTCTGTTTTGAGTTATTTTAAAGGTAATTAAGTCTTTAAATACTCCTAACACGTCCCTAAACTTAACCCTACGAAAGATAAAGCTTCTAAATATATTACAACCCTATTTTCATCTCAAATCTCATCATCCAAGAGCACTAAAGGAGAAAAACAACTAAGGCTGCATAATTAAGCTTGAAGATCCGATTTCAAGGAAATTCCTCCGTCAATCATCAAGGATCTTCCTTCTAAGGTATGTGTAGTGTTCATCCACGGATTCCTTTCATCCGTGGAGTTCAAGAATCAATCTTTAAAATACAAAAGCTTGGTTGATTGTGGTGATATGATCATACCCATATTGATGCTTGTTTGTTTTCCTCTTTTTCATTATAAAGTATGATTTCTATATTGTTGGGTGTTGATAATCATGTTGTTGATATTGGGTGATTCCCAAGATGGAATCTTTATATGTTTTTGTGAATTCATGATATCATATGAGTTGGAAACATGTAAATTTGGTTGTTCATGATGTATAATTTGGTGATTTCACCTATGCTTAAGAAGTGCATGTAAGGTGTTTCATAAAAGGCCTAAGAAACTATAAATCATGCAATATAGCTAAATTGTGACTAAGTGAAGGATTCATGATATGCCCTTACGTTCCAATGACTTATATGTTGATAATGTGCCTTGTAAATGTTGTTGGAATACTCATGAACTATTCTTATGAGATTATGCTATGTTTACTTGCAAATCCTACTTATGAACAAGATGTATGATAACCATGCAATCCACATGAACTTCCATGCTATTAGTATGTGTTGCCAATATGATTATGGAACGAAAATGATATTAAGATTGTGCAAGTACTTCTATGTGATATGAAATCCTTTCCATGCAATACATTGTTGATAACCATGCATAGTATGAGATCCCTACTTATGATACTATAAATTATGGACTCTACTCTTATGATCAAGTCAGTCATGTGTGTCAGTTTCCTTCCATCGAGTCCTGGGGTACTTATACCCAAAAACTATAGCTGTGTGCCTAGATCCATGTCATGTTTCACGATATCGAAACTCAAGCTATGATTCCATAGCTTCAATCAGTCATGTGACTCAGGAAAACCTCTTGATCTTAGTCAGTTGTCAGATATTAGTAACATTTCGCCAGTCAATGGAATTCAGTAAGATTAAGTCATGCACAGTCAGTTATTTATGTCCAGTCCCTCCAAATGGGAGTAGAGGTTAGCACCGAGTGAACCCAAGGATGGGAGCTCACCCACCAGTTCAGGGTGTGATTTTTAGTAGCAATCCTTGTGTTCCAGAACTACTTAGCCAGCATAGGTTGAGATATCTTAACCCATTAGATTAGGGTTGATGAAATGGCTTAACTCGTCAGTTTAGGGTTCCCACCGTTCTCATTTGAGTACCTGCCAGTATAGGGTTCTCATAGTTGTCCTTACCAGTGGTACGGTATTGACACCCCTCCAGTCAGGGCAGAGATTGGACCCCCAGCTTAGACATAATGGTATACATGAGGTATGTCGGTTAAACACTACTTCCCACAGTTTTAGTATCAGTCTCAGTAAAAGAACTCAGGGCGTTCTTCAGATTTTAGTATATACAAGACTGTCAGATACAATCGTCCATGTTATCAGTTTTAGTATTAGTCTCAGTAAAAGAACTCAGGGCTTTCTTCAGATTATAGTATATACAGGACTGTCAGATACAGTCGTCCATGTTACCAGTTTCAGTATCAGTCATGACAGTTATCAGTAAACCATGTATTAGCTTACAGGTCATGCTATCACGTATTCATAGTCCCAGTTTCTATATATATGTGTTTGCACTCCCACGTTCATATTAGTCAGTCAGTGTTGTTCATGCATGAAACCCTTTACGTTCATCCTACCTTTCTCGTATACTCAGTACTCCAGTTGTACTAACGCATTTGCGTTATGGTGCTTTTTTTGCATGTTACACCATAAGTTTCGAGACACGAGCTCCAGCCCAGCAGTAGCGGTACATTCCAGTCGCAGAGACACAGTGAGTCCTTATTGATTCGAGGACAATATGATTTGATTCATTTATTTATTTCTTCAGTTTAGTTTTACGGAGTTAGTTGGCGACATGTTCCTTCAACTCCTTATTTAGAAAGTTTAGAGGCTTTCAGATTTACGTTCAGATTGAGTTATTTTGGGTATTTTCACCCACATTATTGTATTCAATTGAACCTTATGGCCTTATAGTTCTATGCATTCCGCATTATTATATCATGATTTGTAGTATACAGGTACAGATATCAGTCATGGGTTAGTTTGTGGTCCCTCGGGGTCATGAGCACCGTGTAGCATTTTGGTTCAGCGAATCAGGGTATTACAATAGGTGACCCAGTAGTTGTAGTCCCTGTTGAGGGCTTAAATATTTAGAACAGTCTCTTTTACAAGGAAATTCGTGTTGAAATCCTTGACTAACGGATTCGCAGACTGAGGAACAAAGAAGTCCTCTAGTCAAAGTTCTTCGGCGGAATCAGTCCATTGAAGGAGCTACTTGGGAAGTAGAAGTAGATTGCACACCAAGTATCCTCACCTCTTCTCTGTATATTCAGACTCAACCCAAGGTAATGGCTTTCCTTAAGCTTATTTTGGTTTATGTTTAGATTTCAGTTACAAACTTGGTATTCAGTTTCATGCTCATTTTTCTATTTCAAATTTGGTATCCTTTACCATTGCATGTTCAGTCGTATGTTCATGAGTTAGTTCTATCATGTATTCATGCATCAGATATGTATGATTAGCTTATTAGTACTCCCACTCATGCATTCATGTATCAGCTCAGTCATGAAATCATGCATCAAATATGCATGCTCAGTATGAATCTCAGTAAATCAAAAATGTCAGTCATGTAATCATGTTTCAGTTGTTAATGTTCAGTATGTACAACAGCTTATTATTTCTCCCATCTCAGTCAGTCTTATTCGAGAATAAATGTTTCTAAAGGGGAGATATTTTAAGACCCAAAACATTTCTAAGATTCATTTAGTCCTTTAAGCTTCGCAAGGGGTTTCCAGCCTTAGAAAATTCAAGCTAATTTTCCAGACATAGTTTATTTTCAGCCTTCAAAAGTTGTCAATCTTATTTTGTGACCCTAATGTCCTTTAATGGTTTATATGTTTGTTAATTCATAATGAGGAAGGTCAATAGGTGTTCCCAGACAAGTTTTTGATTTTTTGAACCTTGTTTAGACCATGTTTGGAAGTCCAAATTAGTGGACCAACACGATCTTGGAGTGCCGCATCGCCTATCACGTTGGTTAATATTGTTACCAGACTACCAATCAAAAGTCCTGATACACAGTGCAATCATGGTGCGACGCATCGAGTATCGCATCAATGGCATCGACGTGACGCGTCACCAAATGCGTTAGTGCCCAGTTTCAGTCATTAAATGACCACATCCTTAAGAGTAATTAGGTCATTTTCCGCCAATCTTCAGCCCTCATAACACGAAATTTAGCCTTCTTTTGGCTAAATACATTCATTATTTCACAAGTGCTCAAGAATAAGAAAACCTAGGTTACTAATTTCAATTCAAGAACTCAAGTTTTCTTCCATTAATCTTCAAGAAACTTTCAACTAAGGTATGTAAAGTGTTCATCCAAGGGTCCCTATCACCTTTGAAGCTCAAGAAACCCTTTTAAAAATATGAATTTTGAATTCTATGTTGTGGATTGATTGTATACATGTTTATGTTGTGATATGATTCCCAAGATTGAATCTTTATTGAATTTTCATGACTTTATATTAGTATGTTGATTGAAATCCTTAAATTTGAAGTGCTTGATATAGCCATGATGTATTAGTTGTTGATTTATTCCCTAGAAAAGGTTATGCCTTCCATGTGTTTGTAAAAATGCCTAAGTGAATAAAATTGTGTATTGTGACCTATTTGTGATCTCAATGATGAATTCATGATGTACCCACATGTTCAAAATGACACCCATGCTAAAGCTATGTTTTGGTAATGATTTGGTGGAATGCTCATAAGTATGGATTTATGAAATTATATTACGTTACCATGTATACACATTCATGTGTAAGTTTATGACATGCAAATACTTCATGAAATCCCTCAATGATAGTATTATTATTGTTGACTATGGTCATGTGTTCAAGTAATGTCATGTCTCATTTATTTTCATATTATCGAGTTCTGGGGGTAGTTAATACCCGATAATTTAGTTGTGTGCCTAGAGCAAATATCAGTTTTCAAGATAACCTCAGTCAAGCCATGATCATTAGAATTCGGTTAGTCTCAGAATTCAGGAAAACACAGTAGTTTCAGTTCAGTCCTCAATAAATTAGTCAGTTAATAGAATTCAATAATATTCTGTCAGTTAACGAAATTCAATAAACTCAGTCCAGTATACTCACTTTAGTGTCTATTCAGTTGGGAGTAGAATTCAGCACCGAGTGAACCCAAGGATGGGAACTCACCTGCCAGCAGAGGGTATGATTCTTAGAAGTAGTCCTTGCATTCCTGAACTACGTAGCCAGTATAGGTTGAGACATCAAAACCTTTTAGATGAGGGTTGATGAGGTGGCTTAACCTGTCAGATGAGGTCCCCACCATTCTTGTTAGATTGCCTAACAGATGAGGGTCACTCACAGCTTGTCCTTACCAATGGCGCGGTATTGAAACCCTTCTAATTAGGGTTACAGATGGGACCCCAACTCAGTTATAATATCTTATTTAGGGCATGTCGGTTAGATGACTACCTCCCACAGTTTCAATCTTCAGTAAAGAACTCAAATAGTTTTAAAGATTTTAGGACTATCAGATAGAGTCACTCAGTTCAATATGGAACTCATCTAGTTCCATTAGAATCAGGACTACCAGACACAGTCACTTAGTTATCAGTTACTAGTAATCCATGTTATCAGTAAACTCAGTATTCAGAATTCTTATGATTTTAGTTACAGTTATGGATTCATGTATATATCCTCATGTAGTCATGTTCATGTTATCAAGTCAGTTTAGTTCATGCATATGAACCCTTGCATTCAACTTTACCTCACTTTGCGTACCAGTACATTCACACGTACGGATGCATACTTTTCTTTTGTACTATGGTGTTTTATACCATAGGTTCGGATGCTCAGGTTCTCTATCGTGCTTAGCAACTCAGTTATCGGCAGTCAGAGTCAGTGGTGAGTCCTTATATTTTGAGGACATATTTATTTTATTCTTTTAGTATTTTAGTACTTAGTTATTTTTAGTAGATGGAGTTAGTTGGGGACATGTCCCATCAACTCCTTATTCAGACAGTTTAGAGGCTTTCAGACTATAGCATGTTCATACAGTTATTTCAGTCTTGGTATTATCATACCTTGTTCAGACATTGTTTTATTCAATATTGTTTAGTATTTGAACCTTATGGCAAGTTTTTCGCTAGATTTCTACATTTATTTCAGTTATATTGTTATTACAGTATTACTATTATCTAGTGCTCAGTTACAACTATCCGTCATGGTTTAGCTAGTGGTCCTTTGGGATTGTTAATACCATTTAGCGTTCGGGGTACCAGACTTGGGGCGTTAGAACAACCCAGGTTAAGATTTTCAAAGTTCATGTTATGCTTTGTTCCCTACCCAAGTAAGTCATATTCTATATACATGTATATGTATTTTATATGATGTTATGCTTTGGATGTTGTACTGGCTTTGAAATGTTATCATGGTATTATTTTATTCCTTTATCCCTGAGTTACATACTAGCACTCTAACCCCTAACCATCTCCGAATATTGTATTCCCATGTGATGCAGGCATCGGAACTTATTCTACTTTTCCTACGTAGTGATAAAGTGCTCGAGTAGTTCAGAGGTTGACATTGAAGTGGTGATATTTCATACTTCGAAAGGCTTCATTTCATGGTCCTTATTTGTTATGTCTTAGACCTTTTTTAGACTTTTTTTTGGCTACTGTCGGAGGCATGTCCCAATATTTTATTGACTTTGATTTTGTAGAGGCTTTGTTGGATTACACTGGACTTGGGTGGTTTGGTTGATTATTTGACACGGCTCAAGGCTACCCCCTAGTCGCGACAATGGTATTTACGGTCACAAGTGATCACAAGCTAACTCGTAAGCTGGTACCTGCTGTAAGCACTGAATATCATTATAATAAAGGACATATATAGAAAATATCTGATAAATCCATAAGGTTAGAATACTGAAAATACGATAAATTCATAAGTTTGTAACATCTGATAAAATACTAAAACACAACTGATAAGACTGATAAACTGACTAGCGTCTATCTGAGTGTCTGAATATCTGAAAGCCTCTAAACTGACTGAGAAGTTGATGGGATAGTCCCCAACTGACTAGATAAAAAGAAATGTAGAAATAACTGAATAAACATTACTCGTTCTTGATAGATGAAGACTTACCACTGTTGTTGTTGCTGAATCGCTGGACTGTCTAAGTACATTTGGGAAATTGAGCTTCTGAACCTATGATAAAAGACATCATAACGCAAAGAAGAGTATAGGGCTAGTACTTTGAATGTACTGGTATATAAGATGAGGTTAGGCTGATATTTATGGGTTACTATACATATGAAATATGGAATAAGTGAATAGCATGAGAAAACAGAATATGAATGCATGGAAACTAAAATATCTGAGAATGCAAGACCAATATATATATATATATATATATATATATACACACACACACACACATTGCTGAAATAATCTGTAAAATGAAATACTAAAATTTGATAACGGAATGACTGATGATCTGTATGCTTTGATCAAGCAAACCTGAATTAAATTATGGAGTGAGTACTACACTAAGACTGTCTAATGCCCTGAAAATTGGTTCCGAGAGGCCATATAGTGCTCAAGACTACGAGTAGCCTTAAGCTAATCCTGACTACCTTTTTCTAAGTCTGACTCTCAAAATAAGGGAATATAGATATAAAATCACACTAAATGCATAAAACTGTCTGTGTTAACTGAGAATATCTGAAAATACTAATTTTGAAAGTTTGATAAATCAATACTAAAGATATAAATCAAATCTATCAGTCTGATAAGCCTCTACTACTACTGCTAGAGAGTCACTGGGAAAAAACCCAGTTGACTCAAAATATCTAAACAATACTGAAATCGTCTATACTAGAAAGCTAAAAATCTGAATGACTAAGTCCCCGGACTGAGAAGACTTACCAACTGTCGGGATGTAGATGGAGATGCTCGAAATCACTCATGCTACCGAAATTGAGCACTTGAACCTACATTATGAGATAATGTAGCATATACGCGTATATGTTGATCAGTACTTTGAGGATGTATTGAGTATATGGAGGTGAATGCATAAGTAAAACATTATCTCAATATTTATATCAGTTTGTAAAGGAATGCATGCTAAATGTAAATAACTCACGTAAGATGGAATATCTGAAAGAAAACTTAAATTTGTAATCATGAATAGCAAATCATACTTTATAAATCTAGTGAGTTATGACATTTAGTTCTAAAATTTATACTTGTATTCACTTTTGGAATCATACTGTATAAGTGTAGAAAGGAATCACTCTTATATCTGAAATCTGAAAACTGAAATTTATAGATAATAACGTTCTTTAAAGCATAGTCTAAATAGAGTTATGAGCCTTACACAAAGTTTTCTGAAAACTTTTCTATTATTCTTTTCTGTTAGGATTACTCTATTTTGTAGGGAGATATTCTTAAAGTTGTTTATTTACTTTTACTAGTAGGGAAAAAAATACTTTTTAAAAATCTTATCTGTATGGGGGATTCTTCTGACCGACATAAATCATGTGAGCTATCATGGATTCCAGCATTTTATTATCCTACGGCGAAAACCTCACTATGGAGAGAGGTGTCATACTCTTGCCAAGGAGTATAACCTAATGTAAGTGATCACATCTGTAACTGTCATCCATATAGAAATGGTAATAATCTGAATCTGTACTTATGTTGGCTCATAGTTCTGTGGAAGTAGGATGCACTAAACCCACATTTCCCGTTCGGTGCTAAATACTAATCTCTTTAATCTATATGCTCATTCTATTGGAAATCCACTTTTAAAAACTAGCATAAGTGTTTATTATGAAACCAATTATGCATTTGTCTGATTTAAATTTGTAAATAAAGCTAATCTAATTCATGTAAACTGTAATAAATATGTTAAGTGGATTCCAAATCATATCTGAGGATCAATGGTCAAATCTTTATTGAAAACCTGAAATTAAACTAACCATATGATACTTAAAGCATAATCTTTCTTGGAATAATAATATTCAATCTAGGGGTAATAATCCATGCATCAATGTCATGTACAAATATCAATAATATTCATGCTTGGTAATGAAAATAATGGTAATTGAACCCAAAATCTGGAATTTAATGCAATACAAATGAAAATATGGAAATAGACATGCAATTCAACATCAAAATATCTCAAAAACTCATAATCTTGCAATTAACCATAATGGGTATGAATCCTAATTTAAATCTCATGTATATTCATACAAAATCATGTAAATTTGTAGTTAAAAGCTAGTTTTGGATACAAGGATGAAAGAGGAACCTTGTTCATAAACCCCACATTCCTTAATTGATGAAATTTCTAAGGAAGCTTGAAGTTGAATCTCTATTTATGCTCTTAAAGATGAACTCTTGAGTATCTTGATTTGGAAACCCTCAATTTTGAGTTTTCTTGGAGAAAAAATGGAGGAAATTGGATTTCTTGGAGATTAAGTTTTGAGCTCTAGGGTTTTCTTTTAGAGAGAATTGATGAAAATATGCATAAGTGCTTAAGAATGAGTTTAATTCTTTGTTTTTGACGAATTGGGGGCTTAAGGATTGACCTAATTGCCCCTTTTAAATTTTTAATCGAAACTTGAATAAGGGAAAAAATCTCGATTTTACATGCCACCACGACGCGTCACTATTGCGGTGGCTTATTAGAAAAGGGGAAACTCGGAAATTGGGCACCATCGTAATGCAGGCCAATCACGTTCGGCTACTGGATGAGGGACGAGTCCCATTTTGGTCATCAATGTGACGTGCCACCATCGCGGTGAGCCACTGGAAAATGACGACTGGGACTAGGACTTTAACGCGATGTGAGCCAATCGCGGTGGTCTACTGGAATCGTACAATTTCCAATTCCTTCTTCTCCACGATGTGGTGCTTGCGTAAATGGAACACTGTTTTACTGAAAATGTCATAACTTCTCAACCGAGTATTGAATTTAGGAGAAATTGGTATCGTTGGAAAGTTAACTCAATTTTCTACACACTGGAGGGTCTAGAACTGGAAAATTCCATATGTATCAAAGTGTATTCATTTTTTTGAAGCTAAACCTTGACATTCTAGAAGCTAAGGTATCATCTAATTCTAAGCTAATCGAGGTCCAACCTGTAACCCCAGTTGGAAGGGTGTTAGTACCGTGTCATGGTTACTAACACTAGTTATGTGGATCAACAAAACTGGTGTCCCGAAGGACTAAGGAGTCACCCTATACTGGCAGGAAACTCATGTGATAAGTGTCAACCTTAAACTAGCAGGAAGACATCTCAAACCTACACTAGCTACGTAGTTCTGTAACTCAGGGATTACTACTAAGGATAAAACCCTAAACTGGCAGGAATGCCCCTATCCCTGGCTTCACTCGGTGTTGAATCCTACTCTCAACTCTCAAATGAATGACACTATTTAATGGACTGAACTAAGCTTAACTCAGCAAACAACTAACTGAATGAAAATGCTCATGATTTAACTGAAATCATTCTGAAGATACTGAAATTATATAAACAACTAGGTATCGGGTATTCAGAACCCACCAGCACTGAATGAAACTAACAATGATGACATATAAAGCATTAAAATCCATAGCAGGGGATCATTGCTCAAAACCCAAGATTTAGATATTTCATCAAACATGTGAGAGTCATGAATTTAAGCATGGTAATGGGTAACGCATGTAGGGATATCATGATTACAATACTAAAACCATGAATTAAAGATTTCCATATGAATATTTCAACATTCAAAACATGTAATGGCTCATCCCATCGAAAACACTTATAAACATAACTCCAAATCAAAATCAATAATAGCTTCATGGAGATAATTCAACTTGAACAAGTAAAAACTCATAATTTAAGAATAAAAAGGAATTCTTGGACTCCATGGGTGAAAAGGACCAATGGATGCACATCACACATACCTTAAAACCTTAAGTTTGAAACAGAAGCACCAATCTTGATCTTTCTTGAAGGTTCTTGGATTTGGAAACATGAATTCTTGGTTTCCTTGGAAAGAAAGTAATGGAAATTGATGTTCTTGGGAGGTGAATAGGGTTTCTTTGAGAGGAGAATTGAAGAAGATGGGCAAATAATACCCTAGATGACATTATAATCCATGAATTGATGAATTGAATCGATAGGGAATGACCCAATTGCACCTCATATAATTAAATTTGTCACTGAAATATGGTTTACAGGGTTACCGCGACACGGCCCTATCGCGATGAGCTGCTGGAATCGTCATCCAAACATGATCCAATCCTCACCCAAAAAATCCAAAACTTCTCCGAGACATGTACCTTACACCACTGAACATGAATTAACTAAAAACCAACGTATCAAGGTCGGGAAGACCAATGTAAAAATCCTTGAAGTTAAGAGGCCTAAAATTGACTAAGTCCCCAACACTTAATGAAATTTTCAGTATTAAGCCTCTTATGCATGCAACTACGAGTTGAATTGAGATAAGAATAATATGGGGTATTACATTATTTCGGAGAAGGACAGTTGTCCGATTACCGGTGAATGGTATAGACATTTCATGAATTAATATTAGCCCTACTTAACACTATCTTGTTATATGTTCGGAATACATCTGACACTTGAGGTTGTTGTGCTGATTAGGTTAGGCGAAGAGGGTGATCTTTGGTCCATGTGGGACTTGAGATACCTGTGACAGTCAAGCCCTGATTTGGGTCATGAAACTTATATAGAGAAATTTGGTCTGTTTATCTTTTGGAAGTATATTTATTCACTTGTCAATATTTGAAAATTCAAAACTTTGCATGTAATATCATAGGATTTCTTTCACTTAAAATTAGATTTGACCCGAAGACGGAGATTTGAAGGTTATCAAATCATACATAGAGCCATAAAATATGAAATGGTAGACCAACAAATAAAAATAACAGAGGAAATTTTATTATTAAATTAAGCTTCTTCGATGAACTTATCTTGTGCAAAATTTGATGATGAAATATGAATTATAATGAGTAATGTAATTGATAGTGCATGATTTTTCATATATTAGATTAGTACAAGGTATAATATAGCATAGAAAAGATTAGGTCAACTTAATTGATCGTCGTATTTCTTTTATTCTTCTGTTTTAATTATTTAGTGACACATTTTTTTATAAACACATAATTGAACGAATTAAACAAACTAATTTATAGAGTAATTCAAATAATCTAGTGATGCGAAGGATTAAATGAATGTAAGAAAAGGGTATTTCAGAATACCTTATATCTGGACTAATTTTCATTAATACGGGTTTTGAACCCTTGACTCAGCGAAAAATTTAAAGGATTTAATCTACCACTAAGGTCAAGAGAGGCTCGTTCTCAATATCTAAACATTAATTGTGAAAAAGGCCAAACTCAAAAAATATTTAAAAAAAATACTTCACATAAATGTTAGGACTATTCTTGGAATAAAAATAAATAAATAAAAAATATCAAAAATACAATTATTTGATTTTAAATTTGTAATCAAATATTTTTTTATTTATTTAGCACTCAATATAGTGAAACTTCCTATATATTTTACATAATTACATGTAAAATCCTCATATTAATTTTTTTATTTTTGGTGTATTTTTAATGTTTTACCTTACCCGTTAGGTCTGGGCATACAATATTGAAAATTAAATTGCCAAAATGAATGAGTAAATATGGTAATTTGGTATTCGGTACTATAGTCGAGAGTAAGATTTCAAAATTATGATATTCATGTTCATATTTGATATGAGGCATTAATATCATTTGGTTATTGATATTTATGGAATATCAAGCTAAGTACAATAGTCGTCAAGAGTACTTAAGGCTTCACAAACTAAGCTAAAGGTAAAGACTATTACGGGTTTAAGCTATGTAACCGATGGTGTTCCAAGAGGGATAAACAAAACCTGTTACTATTTATTGGTAACTTCTCATTTTTATTGGTCAATATATCTAGGAATTCATTTCATTTTGGGAGACAATGGAACTTGTTCCTGAAGACGAGATAGAGACATCTACACAAGGTGGATTTAGTTCTTCTGTAGATCGTAGAGCTAAGAAGGTAGGATGGACTTCATGGTTTTGTCGATGTGTACCGACTATTATTTTTAAGGCTTGGAATCATATAACTCTCAATCTTTAATTCCTCTAATTTTTGCTGAGATTGTTGCTAAGTACATTATGTTATTTTAGATTATTCATTTCAAACGTCAAAGAGTTGCCAAGTCGAAACTACTTGAGATGACATAGAGAGTCGTGGGCGATCAACTAAAGGAGCTACATTGTCAAGTCCTGTGGACACTGTAGAAGATGACATGTTGGATGATGATGGCGAAGAAGAAAGGGAGGTTAGTAATTCCCCAAGTTGTGTCATGGGCATTTGTTGGATTACGGGTCATGGGTCGCCCATGTGGACCGACCCGACCCAACATGGAATTTTGTTTTTGGATTATCTCAGAAATAAGAGGGAAAAGAAAAGATATGGAGGAATTTGAAAATTTTAGGGGAACAGTTACTATTCCACTTCCTCATATCTCTTCCTTCCAAAGATAGAAAGACCAGTGACAAAAATAGAAAACAACAACACTCAAATTAAAGGGCATTTAGTTTGTGAATTAACATTTCATTTCCAAGAGGAATGAAATCGACTTGGAGCAATTCTTTCGGTGGCAAAATCATCTTCTTCCGCTGCATCAGAAAAAGGTAAACACTGATTTTGCTCCGTAATTTACTAACAATAGCATTAGTGCCTAAGTTGAATTTCCATGTTTTTAAAGTTATTTCTCTAGTTAAGTGTGCAAAAACTCTTCAAAATATTGTAAATTAACAATACCTGAAAAAATTTAGTTTTCGGTCAAACGCGTCGTCAGTCTCTGGTCAGATGCACTGCTAGTCCGGTCAGACACTGCTAATCCGATCAAATGCGCCACTACTCCTATAAGATGTTTCATTAATTCACTCAGACATTCTACCAAGATCTCGTAAGATGCATCGGTGAATTATTTTTTAAGAATCCCAGAAAGAGTTGATCGTTTTGCTGGCGATGGGTGGTGCTGAGGCGGGCTACGCTGAAAAAATGGGGACGGTGGCTATTGGTCACTGATTATGGCATTTAGACCATTTCCGGCGATGGTTTTACCATTGGTGGGTGGATCCAGTGGATCGAAGTGGATTTCGGGTTTTGGGGATGGCTGAATCCGACAAGGAACGGATGATTCCGACAAAAAATTTGCCGAAAATCTTAAAGACTGTTTGCGTGAAAATTGGTCTTTTACTTATTTTTTGTTGGTTGTTGTATAGTGCTTTATAAGTAGTACATGTACTAATTGTAGTATAGGTATATGAAAAGGGTATTGTTGCTCAGTAGTCTTTCACCTTTTTTAAAAATTAAAATTAAAAAAGGCTTTATAATTGCTTTAATAAAAGGTGTGATGTTTTTCCACTAGTATAGTCATTGTATAATGAGAAATTGTATAGTGTATAAAGTAGACTTGATATAACCCTTGTCTAAATTAATTCTTAACTATTCGTAAAAAGATTTGTCTTCTACAATAATTGTGACATAAGTGTCACATTAAGTGGTTAATCCATTCTTATTGTTTCTTGGTTTCTATTTTAGAAATGGCTGAACAGGGACAAAATCGAATCACTCCAAGAGGAAGTTTTGGAGACAAAGTGGAAGAGCACACCGTCGGAGAATATGTTTTTGAGGTCATGAGATCCTACGAAATAATGTCCCCAAGGCTACACAAAACCTGTTACGAAATGAAAGGGCTATACGAAGGGAATGAGTGAAGAAACTAAAAGAGTTCAAGTCTTTTAAGATGTCACCTATTATTTTAGTTGCTAGTTTTATACATTCGTTAGAATTAAAACGTGTAGAACTAGAAAACTATAGAGAAATCTCGGATTGGGAAGCATTAATAATTTTAGCAAATTCTCTCCGTGATCCTTGGGGCAAGAGATTAATTGATGTTTACCACGAGATTTGTCCTAGCAAGCCTTTTTGGGTGTATATAAGTCGTCTAGAATATTTGTGGAATGACTTTTATCTTTAGATTGATTTGTAACATGAAGTTATTTATTAACTTTATATAATATATATATATATTGAGTTGTTTATATCCGTTTATGTGAATTCATTCATTTATTTGTGTTTAAAATGACTTAATTAAAATCTACCATTCTAATACACATTAAGAAATTAACTTCTATTTTTTGTCAAATGTTTAGTTCTTAGAAGATGATTGGATTCTTAAGTATCCTTTTGATTATACACTCAACATGAAACCTTTATGTGAAATAATTTGCTTGAATGTGTAACTTTCATGCATAATTGATAAAATACTTGTGTGATTGTCCCTAAATAATAGACATAGCATAGAAATGCATAATTTCTGACTTAAACAAAGGAAAAAAACTTAATGGTGACAATTATGACATTTGGAGTTGTAAAATGTGGTATGTGCTAGAACAGAAAAATTCTCTTAAAGGTATTAACCATATCATATGTCTACCAGAAGAGGGTAACACTGCATAACACAGAAGAGACCTTGAAGCTTATAAGGCTTGGAAAAAGGTTGATTCCGTTGAACGTGGAATCATTGTAAGTTTTGTGGTTGATGACCTCATACATGAATGTGAGAAATTTCTTACTGACAATGCCATCTGGGCACATTTGCGAGGAACATATCAGGGTACTTATGTCACCCACCTCAGATAGTTGACTATCAAGTTTGACACTTATAAGAAGTGTCATGTTCAGAACATCAAACAACACCTTAGGGTGATGTCGAGTATGATATCTCAACTCAAAAATATTGGTCATGTTATTTCGGATGAGTAGAAGGTTCAAGCAATGATCCGATCAATTCCCAACAATTGGGGACATTTGAAGGTCAACTTAACCCATAATGACAGCATCAAAACTTTTTCTGATGTTACCCGTCATGTTGAACTTGAAGTTGAGCGGCTTGGCACTGCTAAAGCTACTTCTAATGCCTTTATGGAAAAATCAAGTGGTAAGAACTCTTCAGGATTCAAGAATAAGAAGAAGTGGAAAAAGCACAGAAAAGGTAAAGAGACCAAAGAAGGACCCTCTGAGAAAAAGAATAAGCCAAATTCCAAGAAGGGAAAAAGGTTTTTCAAGAAGAAAGACAAGAGCAAGATGAAGTGTTATAATTGCCAAGTTCTGGGGTATTTTGCTCATGAATGTCCTGAGCAAAAAAATGTAGCATTTCTAAATGCAACTCTAAGTGCTACATAGGTTTCTAGCACTGCTTTATAAACTGAATCTTATCCTATGTGGATTGTAGACTCAGGAGCCACCGACCATGTGAGTCGAGATCGAGAAGAATTTATGGATTTCCATTGAGTTTCACCTGGATCAAGGTGGGTCTATATAGGAAATAATGCAAGACTTTAAGTCAAAGGGATTGGCACTTGCAAAGTAGATTTGAGTGGAGGCTGATCTTTAATGTTGCATGACGTCCTATATGCTTCAGAAATTTGACGAAACTTAGTGTCTGTTCCCGTTCTTTTAGATGTTGGTTTTCATTTGTTTATTATTTGTGACATAATTATAATCGCTTTATAGTTTTATATTGTAATCCTTCAACTTATGACTATTATGTTGACTGTTGTGTAATGCCATGTTAGTCTAGTAATAATGATGTTGATATACTTACATGGCATGCTAGATTGGGTCATAGGGGGCATGACCGAATGAATATATAGTCAAAGGAAGGACATCTAGGTTCTTTCTCCAAAATTGCAATGCTAACTTGTCAAAATTGTCTTGCCGAAAAGCTTACACGTAAACCCTTTGGGAAGGATAAAAGAGCCGAATTCCCATTGCAATTAATCCATTCTAATATATGTGGTCGAATGAATATGAGGTCAAGGACTGGTGCTTCATATTTCATTACATTTATTAATGATTTTACGCGCTTTGCTTATGTCTATTTGATATCTCATAAATCCGAAGCACTTAAATACTACAAAAGATATATGAACGAAGTTGAGAATCAATTTGACAAAAGTATAAAGGCATTAAGAACCAATAGAGGTCATGAATATTTGTAAAAATAGTTTGAAGAACCTTGTATTAAAAAACGTATTATCAGACAATTAACTACTCCTTATACACCTCAAAAAAATGGTGTAGTCGAAAGAAGGAATAGAACATTATTGGATATGACAAGGTCCAAGATGGCGCAGGCAAATTTACCAATCTCTTTCTGAGGAGATGCATTATTAACTACAGCCTACATAATGAACAAAGTACCTTCCAATCAGTATCTTCTAATCCTTATGAACTATGGACTGGTAATAAATCAAGCTTTAATTATCTACGACCTTGGGGTTGTGCTGTATATATTAAAGACCATTTTGGTAAGTTTGTAAAACTAAGTCCAAAAGGAAAGAAATGTATCTTTATAAGATACTCAGAACACTCTAAAGGATATCTATTCACTGGTGAATTAGAAGATAAAAGTACTATTGAAATTGAATCACGAGATGTCACATTCCTGGAAAATGATTTTTCAAAAAAAACTGAAATAAAGAAAAATGAGCCTTTTTATGAAATGTTGAATTCAGATGATCAAATAATGTCGTCGGATATGCTTGATAATTCTCAATAGAACAAGAAATGATTCTTGGTCCAAGTAGGAGTTGTGAATCCGAAAATACTGTTGAGGAATTTGAACTTCAATTACGTAAGAGTACAAGAAAAGGTGTACCTAAACTATCTTATGACATTGAGGATTATATCTTCCTAGTATCTCCCACAGAATTGGATGAACCTAATTCCATGACTGAGGCTTTATCGAGTCCTGAAAAAGATGAAAGGACAAAAGCAATAAAAGAAGAATTAGAGTCCATGAAAACCAATAAAGTCTGAGATCTAGTTGACCTTACTTCTGTCCATAAAGCCATTGGGAATAAATGGATTCTCAAAGTTAAATGCAAATCAGATGGGTCAATAGAAAGGCATAAAGCACGGTTAGTGGCAAAAGGTTTTACTCGAGAAGCTGAAATAGATTACGAGGAAACCTTTTCACCAGTAGTAAAATTTACCTCAATTTGCTTACTTTTGGCTATAAGAGCACGTTTAGATTTAGAATTACACCAAATGGACGTAAAGATCATTTTTATCAATGAAGAACTAAATGAGGAAATATACATGGAATAACCTGTCGGTTTTGTTGTTAAAGGTCAAGAAAAGAAGGTTTTTAAATTAAATAGATCAATATATGGCCTTAAGTAGTCTTTAAGATAGTGGTATCTGAGATTTTATAAGGAAGTGATTTCATTTGATTTCACCATAATCGATGAAGACGATTGCATCTATGTGAAAAAGTCCAATGAAATGTTTTTGATTCTTTTGCTCTACATGAATGATATTTTATTAGCTGGCAATATTTTGGAGTATGTAAAAATTGTTAAGTTATAGCTTTCAAAGTCATTTGACATGAAAAAATGGGTGAAGCAGACTATATATTGGGTGTTAAAATCCAAAGAGATTGTTCCAAGAAAATTTTGAGTCTATCTCAAGAAACATACATAATGAAAATTTTCAAACGTTTTTGAATGAATAGTTGCAAATCCATGGATACTCCCATAGCAAGAGGTGAAACTTCAATCCTTGACATGTGTCCAAAGAATGAAAAAGATAAAAAAAGACATGTAATACCCCACACTTTTTCTAGCTTAATTTCGCTCCTAGAATGTCCAAGGTTAGCTTCAAAAATGAATAAATTTTATTATATTTAGAATTTTCCAGATTTAGACCCTTCATTGTGTAGATAATTGAATAAGCTTCCCATCAATACTAATTTCTCCCAAATCTGATACTCGGTTGAAAAGTTATGGCATTTTTAGTAAAGCAGTATCCCAACTAGAGAAGCATCGCACCGCGGTGAATTGTAAAATTGCAATTGTCCGATTCCAGCGGACCTTCGCGATAAGTCCACATTGCGGTGAAGCCTTATTTCTCAATTGTCAATTTATAGTGGATCACCATGATAGTGGCACGTCGTGGTGATGGACAAAATGGCAATTCAGTAGTACACCGTGATAGCTCCGCGTCGCGTAGAATGTCCAGTTCCCAGTTATCGAATTTCGGTGACCTACCACGATAGTGGCGCATCACAGTGGCATGCAAATTCAAAATATTTCTCTTGTTTCCAGTTCTGATTAAATTTTAAAAAGGGCATTTTGGTCAATTCTCAAGCTCCCAATTCGTCCAAACTAAGGAATTAAGAATATCCTAAGCACTTTATGCTTATTTTCATCCATTCTCTCTCAAAGAAAAATCCTAGAGCTCAAAAGCGTACTCTCCAAGAAATTAAATTTCCTCCATTGTCTCTCCAAGAAAACTCAAAATTGAGAATTCCCAAATCAAGATAATCAAGAGTTCATCTCCAAAAGCATAAATAGAGATTCAAGTTCAAGCTTTCTTAGAGATTTCATCAATTAAGGTATGTGGGGTTTATGAACAAGGATACTTCTTTCATCCTTGTGCCCAAAATCAAGTTTTTATTTTAAATTTATATAATTTTGAATAATTATACATGAGTTTTGAATTAGGATTTATACCCATTACTGCTATTTGCAAGATTATGAGATTCAAGTGTTTATGAAGTTGATTGCATGTCTATTTCTATATTTTTCATGCCTATTGAAGTAAATTACAGATTTTGAATTGAATTATCATTACTCTCAATATCAAGCATAAACATGGTGATGTTTTGACATGAACTTGATGCATGGGTTATAAAGCCCATGAGTATATGTTATGGTTTCAAGAAAGATTATGCTTTAAGCATTCTATAATCAGATTATATTTAGATTTTAAATAAAGTTTTTATCTTTCAATCTTTAGATAAGTTTTAGAATCCACATTATAGATTTATTACAGATTTCAAAAATCAGAATAGTTTTATTCAAAGATTGAATCAGATAAATGCATAATTAGTTTCGTAATAACCTTATGTTAGCTTTTTAAAGTGAATTTTCAATAAAATGAGCGTGAGTAGTATTTAGCATCGAGCGGGAAGTGTGGCATTAGCATGCCCTAACTTCTACAAAACTACGTAGCCAATGTAGGTACAAATTATTAGATTATTTCCATTTCTATATGGATGACAATTACAGATGTGATCATTTAGATTAGGTTATACTCCTTGACAAGAGTATGACACCTCTTCCCATCGTGAGAATTTTCCCGTAGGGGAACAAGATTTTGGACTCCATGTTAGCTCACATGATTTATGTCGGCTAGAAGAACCTCCCTTCCAAAACAGTTTTTAAGAGAATTCCCTACAAGTAAAGAAAAGCTTTTAGAAAACCAATTGTAAAGGCTCTCAATTTTATTCAGATTATGCTTTACAGAAAGATATTCGCTACAGACTTCATCTTTCAGATTTCATATATAAAAGTGAATCCTTTCTACACTTAGGCAGCATGATTTATAGAAAGTTCACTAGTACAACTTTTAGAACTAAATGGTATGACTCACTAGATTTATAAAGTATGATTTAGTACACATGAATTATGATTTTCAGCTTTCAGATATTCCAACTTATGTGAGTCAATTATATTTAGCATGCATTCTTTTGCAAATTGATATAAATAATGACATAATGTTTTACTTATGTATTCACCCCCATATACTCAGTACATCCTTAAAGTAATGATACACATATATGTC
Organism: Capsicum baccatum var. pendulum; assembly: GCA_030864225.1. NCBI lineage: Eukaryota > Viridiplantae > Streptophyta > Magnoliopsida > Solanales > Solanaceae > Capsicum > Capsicum baccatum. Next base: position 265,101,728 of record CM061550.1, on the reverse strand, counting down.
TATGTGCTATATTGTCTCATAATGTAGGTTCAGGTGCTCAGTTTCAGCAGTAAGAGTGATTTCGAGCATCTCCATCTATATCCCAATAGTTGGTGAGTCCTTATAGATCAAGGACATAGTTATTCAAATTTTTATCTTATCATTTTAGATGATTTAGTGTTTTCACACAATTCAAGTCAGCTGGGATTTTGTCCTAGTGACTGTCTAGATATTAGTAGTAGAGGCTTGTTAGACTACTAGTTTTGATCTAGATTATTCAGTATTGAGGTTTTGAATATTATTTTCAGGTATTATATTCAGTCATTTTCTCGCATATAGTATGACTTTTATGTCTATGCTTCCTTTATTATAAGATTCAGACCTAGTAGAAGGTAAATAGGGTTAGCTTAAGGCTACTCGTAGTCTTGAGCACTGTGTGACATCTCGGGGACCTATTTTTGGGGTATTACAAACTTAGTATCAGAGCCTAATATTTATAAGAGTCCTAGGGAGTCTAACAAGTTGCGTTACGTAGAGTCTTGATCATGGGTGTGAAGCACACCACATTTATGAGCAAGAGTCTATGGGGTATCCTTAGGAAATCATCCCTTTCTTTCATGATCTATAGTGCTTACAGTATCTCTATCTGCTTTTAACTCATGCTATTATATGACAGTTGAATATGCCTTCTCATCGAGCTAATGCCCGTAAAAATAGTAACCAGCCATCCTAGCCCACCGATCCTCTAAATGAGAACGTATCCTATGTTGAGTTTTGGGTTGCCTTTTAGGCATTGGCCCAGGCAATGACTACTATTGTTCAAGAAAACCATTAGTCTGTAGTCCCACTTTAGCAGAATGGTGATTTAACAGCAACTAAAATTCATAAATTCATGAGAATAAATCTGCCAGAGTTCTTTGGATTAAAAGCAGGTGAGGACCCATAACTTTATTTAGATAAGGTGAAGAAGATCACCCAGATTATGCATGTTTTTGCAGAGGAGAGTGTATAGTTAGCATCCTATAGATTGAAGAATGTAGCGTATGATTGGGTGGTTTTGTGAAAGAATGGTAGAGGTGAGAATGCAGCTCCCATAAGTTGGCAGGTATTCTAAGATGCATTTCTAGACAAGTTCTTTCCGCTTGAAATAAGAGAGGCTAAGATAGAGGAGTTTGTTAACCTGAGGTAGGGATCAATGATAATGAAGGAGTACTATCTTTAGTTCAATCAATTGTCTAAGTATGCCCCTGATACGATGGTTGATCCTAGGGCAACTATCAGTAAGTTTGTTATTGGAGTATCTGGTTTGGTAGTCAAGGAGTGTAGGACTGTCATGCTTATTGGATATATGGATCTTTCTATATGATGATCTATGCTCAGCATATTGAGGTAGAAAATTTGAAAGAAAGAGAGAGAAGGAATAAGAAGGCTAGAACTGGTCAGTTTGAGTATGGCTAGACTAGTCTTAAAGGGGAAATCATTTGTAGTTTTAGAATTGTTCATCTATGAGAACACCATCTTTAGTTAGTTCTCCTACTCCTAGAGCTAGGTAGAAGCAGTGGGGTAAGTCTTCTATGTCCAGATCTCAAAATAGTATGAGTGGAAGTACCAGTTATCCTCTATGTGCTAAGTGTGGTAAGAATCATCCTGGTGAGTGTATATTGGGACAGAAAGTTTGTTATGGTTATCGTAAGTTGGGTCATGGAATCAGAGAGTGTCCGTATGCTAAGTAGGGAAACAGATATATTCGTCCCCAGACTCAAGCTCCTAGTGCACTAGCTCCTCTAGGTCGCCCAGTTCTTCCTCAAGGCACATCATCCAGTACTGGTGGTAGTTAGCACCAGAATTGGTTTTATGCTTTACCATCCCATTAGGAGCAGGATGATTCACCAGATGTTGTTACTGGTATGCTTCGTGTCTTTTATCTTGATGTATATGTATTGTTAGAACCCAGGTCGAGTTTCTCTTATATTACCCCATTAGTTGCAGTCAATTTTTAAATAGGTCCAAAAAAACCCTTGAGCCCTTCTTAGTTTCTGCCCAGTGGGCGAGTCAAGTGTTGCCAAACAGATCTATAGGAAGTGTCCTATCACTATCTTTGATAAAATCATGTTAGCAGATCTAATAGAGCTAGATATGGTTGACTTTGACCTTATTCTTGGTATGGATTAGCTCCATTCTTGTTACGCATCCATAGATTGTCGCACCCGAGTGGTGAAGCTTCGATTTCCAGATGAGCCATTCTTTGAATGGGGAGGAAATTCAGTGTCTCCCAAAAGTCATTTTAGATCCTATCTTAAAGCCAGAAAGTTAATTTCCAAAGGGTGCATCTATCATCTATTTCAAGTCAAAGACACAAAATCTAAGACTCCAACAGTTCAGTCAGTCAGTGTAACTCCCAATAGGGAAATAAAATTTGGTATTGACCTTCTTCTAGATACTCAGCCTATCTCTATTCCTCTTTATCATATGGATCCAGTCTAGCTCAAAGAGTTTAAAGAGTAGCTTAAAGATCTCTTAGATAAAGGTTTCATAAGGCCTAGTGTTTCTCCATGGGGCGCTTCTGTCCTATTCGTGCGAAAGAAAGATGGTTCTTTGTGAATGTACATTGACTATCGTCAGCTGAATAAAGTCATCGTCAAAAACAAATATCCCCTTCATAGAATTGATAACTTATTTGATCAACTCCAAGGTGCCAATTACTTCTCCAAGATAGACCTTAGATCCAGATATTATCAGCTTAGAGTAAGGCAATATGATATTCCAAAAATAGCCTTCAGAGCCCATTATGGTGATTTTGAGTTTCTAGTCATGTCTTTCGGGCTAACAAATATCCCAGCATCTTTCATGGACTTGATGAACAGAGTATTCAAATAGTATTTGGATACGTTTGTCATTGTCTTTATAGATGGTATTCTTGTCTACTCTCGTAGTGAGGATAATTATGCAGACTACCTTAGAATTGTATTGTAAACTCTTAGAGATCACCAGTTATTTGTCAAATTTAGCAAATGTGAATTTTGGCTAAGGTCAATAGCTTTCCTTGGTCATATTGTTTCTAGTGAGGGTATTCGAGTTGATCCTCAAAGGACAGAAGCAATAAGAAACTAACCTAGACCTATTTCTCCTTCAGACATTAGGAGTTTCTTGGGTTTAGCTGGCTATTACAGATATTTTGTTGAGGGCTTCTCATCTATTGCATCTCTCATGTCTAGATTGACCCAGAAGAAAGTTATGTTTTAGAGGTCAGATTCCTGGAAGAAGAGTTTTCAGGAGTTGAAGACTCGACTCACTTTATCCCCAGTTTTAGCATTACCTGATGGTACAGATGGTTTTGTAGTGTATTGTGATGCTTCTAGAGTCAATCTAGGTTATGTTTTGATGGAGAGAGGTCAGTTCATAGCTTATGCCTCTAGACAGCTTTGGCCTCACGAAAAGAATTAACTTACCCATGATCTTGAGTTAGTTGTTATTGTGTTTGCTTTGAAAATATGGAGACATTATCTTTATAGGGTACATATTTATATGTTCACGGATGACAAAAGCTTACAGTATATGTTTAGTCAGAGGGAGTTAAATCTTTGTCAAAGAAGGTGGTTAGAATTATTGAAGGATTACGATATGAGTATGTTGTATCATCTGATCAAGGCCAATGTAGTGGTTGACGCCCTTAGTAGATTGTCTATGGGTAGTGTTTCCCATGTGGAGAACGATAGAAAGGAGTTAGTTTAGAAGTTCACCGTTAGCTACATTGGGTGTGAGATTGGTTTATTCAGTGGAAGGGAATGTTTGGGTTCAGAGTAGTTTAGAATCTTCTCTAGTTTCTTAAGTAAAAGAGAAGTAAGATGAGGATTCTAGTTTGGTCAAACTGAAAGGGTCAGTTAGAGACCAGAAGTTAGAGGTTTTCTCCCAAGGGGGAGATGATGTGTTAAGGTACCAGAGTAGATTGTGTGTGACATGTGTTGATGATTTAAGGCAATGGATTATGGCAGAAATGCATGGTGTGCGTTATTCCATTCATCCAGGTGCTACCAAGATGTACCGCAACTTGTGGGAAATCTATTGGTAGATGTATACACCTAATTTTGTCCCTCTCAAAATTGAATTTTTTCCATTTTTAGCTCACCTTACTACATATACTCACCCATGCGATTATACCCTACAAAAATACAAAATTTAACAACCCTTAACAAACCCAATCCCCAATTATTCTCTTAGTAACAAATTTTATCTCAACCAACTCACACCTCACTACCCCATACCCCTACCCCACATGACCATCTACTTTTCTTGGCTATAAAGGAAAGATACACTCAGGAAACATCCAGGAAGAGAGATCACAACAACTAGAAAGGGCCCACAAGGAATTAGGGACCGGGAGATTCATTACATATGCTCCCATTTTTCATCTTTTTGAAGGGGGAGACATATGCACATAGAGAGGGGGATAAAAAGATGTTTTTCTTTCTTCTCCAGGGGAAATGGGAGTCATCACCATACCCAAATACTCTTCCATTTTTTCCCACTAACATACACGTCTATATACACTAAATCACACACACATACACTAAGAAATTAAGAGTTGATTAAGATTCGTGAGAGAGAGATTCCAGGTCGAGATCTCAAAAACAGAGAAAAAAAGGGGTTCGAGTTGAGGTTATTCAAAAATGAGTTTTTGCGGGTTTAGTCACTATTCTGGCAACCACTTTGTCGAAACGTCTTTATTTTCTTTCAATCGTGGGCAAATCTAGTTGGGACAGTGAATTTCGTCGAAACCAGCGGCTGTTCGACGAATTTAGGCCCCGTTGATCCTAAATCCATCTTTGGTTCATCGTGTTCTGCCATTGTCTAAGCTCATCGGAGCTCAGGTGACACTGATTCAATTTTTCATCGGGTTGATTGGGGTTTTGGGTACATCTGTTTTCGCATCCCATCGTAGAAGTTAGGCTTTGGGTTCATCGGTTTTTGGGGTAGAGAGTTGGTTTTCTGTTTGTCTCGACTAGTTTTTGGGTTTTAAATTCCTTGATATCGGAGTTGGAGTTCGTCACTGTTGAGGTTCTATTCACAATTCTATAGTCTGGGCTTTCTTAAACCTTATTATCAACGCAATTGGTTCTTCAAAGGTCCATCTCTTAACTCTACTTTTTTAATGAATCGAAATTGGTTAATATCGTGATTTTGTGGTATGGTTTAGAATATATTAAGCAAAAAATGATAATTGTTGTTGTGGATATGAATGATCGATATGCGTGAATGTTTGGATCTTCGTTGGGGTATGTGTTTGAGGTAGGTGTCAGATTGTGGAAAGTGATTTGATAGTCAAATTGCTTTAATCATGTGGTTAAAAATAGATTTGGGTGAGAATTGAAAACTTGATATAATTGGTGATTTTTGGTTAGTTTGATTTCATTGGATGTTTAACTTGAAATGAACGTTAATTGAACTTGGTAGTATCATGATACATCGATTCGTTTAGGCAAACATAGGTTGGGTAGGCAAATGTTTAGAATTGGTGTCTTTGCTTGAATGTTGAAAATTCAATGGAATGTTTGACATTTTGTTGAATAGTGTGATTTTCTCGCACTAAAAAAATGTATTCATTTGGCCGGGGAATGCCTTGAGGGATTTTGCCTCGAGGGATTTGTATTGATTTATCTGGGGAATGCCACAAAGTATCTTGTACTTGAAGACGATGCACGATCAAGGCCCAGAACGTCGGGTGGACAAAGAAATGGAGTGTAGTTTAGAATTGGCATGGAATAGAGTAGGTTTATATTTTCGCATTTTCTATTTCGGGATTGTAATCATCGGACTGGACACTATAATTTTAGATTTAGTTTGTTTGTTTGTTTGATTGATTGTTTTGTGTGATTTTTTGTGGTTTATATATTCATAATGTCAAATTAGACGATATGTTCCGCCAAGCGACCGTGGTCGAACCACGAGACCGAGGAGTGCCTAACACCTTCCCCTCGATCAACAGAATTTCTTAACCAGAATCTATGTTTGCAGATCAATTTTTAGGGTCAAACTATTTTGAAAAGGATCTTTCAAAGGTGACTTGGCACACCGGATTAAGTCAAGTGGTGACTCTGAATAAAAATGTAAATAATCCTTTTCAAAACAAATTTTCAATCTTTTGTCACTTTAATAATAAAAACCCTTTCGAAACTTAAAACATATTTTCTTTTTGAGTTAAAAAAAGGGTGTGACAGCTCTGGCGACTCTTTTGGGGATGCTTTTCAGAATTCAAGCTTATTTTTGGAGTTGTATCGGCTTAGTTTGACATTATGAGTGTATATACATTGTTTGTGTTTATTTTATCATTGTTGAGTGCTTACGTGCTACGTGTTTACAGTTTTTCTCTTGTGTGTTACCACTTTATATCTGGCATCATGTGCATAACCCGAGTCAATTCTTTCTGCAACAAGTCCTAGAGTATATGTCGTGCGCACAAACTCTAGTTGAGTCACCCTTATTTTAGGATGGGGAGCCGTCGAACGTATGGAGTGGGTAGAAAGCAAAGCAGCCACTATCGACCATATGCTCCCCTGAACGGCCTTGTTAGTAAAACTCAATGTAGATCAGTCTTTAGGTCATGTTTATCTGCATCATATTGAAACCTAGCGGGACCCACTTGGTCCTTTGTAGGAGACACCTCTGAAGCATCCCTATGTGCTAAATGTTGCATCTTTGAGGGTAAAGTGGTCATTTGATGGACCAATTTGAGGAAAGCATGTGTTAGAAGTAAAGTGTGTAGACAAGAAAGTGTTGAAAAAAGAGAAAAGTAATAGTGAGTCGGAAAAAAAAAGAGTTTCGTAAGTTTTTAGAGTTCTTTATGGTTTTTGATTTTTTTTTCTTCACAATTCAAAAAGATTTTTTACCTTTCACACTTATTTTCTCAAAAACATCAAAAAGATTTTCCTTTTATTCCTTTATAATGCATTCATAATTCAAAATTTTTAAAAATATTTTTTTTCAAATAGGAGCTTTTTATAAAAGAAAAAATCAAAAAGATGGTAGAAGTTTTGTATATTTCATAGCAAAAATATCAAAAAGATTTTTCGTTTATGGTTGTTGGTGTCATTTTTGTATGAAGTGTCAAATTAAAAATCCAAAAAGATCTTATTTTCATCGAGTACTCGTGTCTCTCAAGTCAAGGTCTTGTTTGTTCTATAATCCTTAATTGTCCAATCTGGACAAACTACACACCTCTGATTCTCCTCTCTCGAGAGTCAGATACGTAGGCAGCCTATTGTTGGTTTGGGGATTTTATTTGAAAAATTCAAAAAAAAAAAAAGAGAGATTTTCTTCACTCTTTATTAGAGTAGGTGTTTCATATACATCTTTAAAAGAAAACTACAAAAAATATTTTTCCTTTAATAGGTTCAAGTTTCATTTTCATATGAAATTCAAAATCAAAAACCCAAAAAGATTTTTCTTTCGTAATCATAGGTTTTATTTTGTATAGGGAGTTTAAACTTGAAAAATACAAAAAAAAATCGATTCTTTTGACAATTTGTTATTTCTTTTCTTTTTAAAGTTTCGAGAAAAAAAAAGAAAGGAAAAAAAATTAATTGGCCATTTTGGCAAGACTTCACGAACCACGCACACCTGATTCTCCTCTTTTGGTGGTGAGATACGTATGCGCCCTTCTTGGGTTTGGTGATCTTTCCTAAAAGAAAAAAAAAGGGTTTTGAAGAAAATGTTGAACTCTAACATATTTGTTGCCTCTTGTTCAGTTAGTTTAAGGTGGTTGGTTTGTGGCATCCTAGCTGGTCCTCCACATCACACCAAATTTAAAGAAGGTTTAGCTATGTTCAACAAGGATACGGAGAGTGACCTCATGGATCAAACAAAGAGGCTGGAAAATGAGAGTTTAAAGGAACAGAATTTGAGACTAAGACAACAAATAATGGAAATGTATCGAGCTTGGTCTAGTAGGCTACCTTCTACTCCATTCCCCACTATTAATCCTTCCAATATCCTGAGTTTTCCATCACAATTGCAAAAGTCATTTCCCTATTGTTTATTGACGCACCACAAAATGCCTCGAAATTCATGCCACATCAGCTACATCTCAATATATCTACCACTCATTCTCTAGCTCCTCGGGTCACAGTGTTGAAGGTTTTAGTGCTTTGAAAAGAGAAATGGAAAGGTTGATTCAAGAAAATTTGATCATACTGCAAAACATTGATACTACGAAGGTCACACAGAATCCTTCACCCACACACGGTAATGCATGATATGATATGTGGGAAGAAATGAGTCAAGCACAGAGATCCAATACTTATTTTTTGAAGATAATGTGTCTGACAATGATAGAAGCTCTAGTCATGCTGATATACAAACCAATGGCTTAGTTGTCAGGCTGACCAATTGAGAAGTCACCCCTCTCTCTACAAGGAAGAAGTCTGGTAGTTTGTTTTGTTTTATTTTCTGTTATCCGAATTATTTCAGGGTTATAGTTCGAGATCTATATTGTTTTGTTTCTCTGTCGTCTTTGTTTAAAACCTTCTATCTTTTTTTTCAATGAAATGTGATGTCCCTTGTCGTTTTGTCTCATTTTAAGTCATTTGTTTGTTTGCTTTACATAGTACATTTTTATGTTGGCTCTAGTGATATGACATACTGACAGAACTTTCAGCTAGATCTTAAAATCCAATTTGAGCATGAACTTTGAATCAGAGGGCTAAAGTTAGAAAAAACATCTGAGAAAATAGGTAGAGTGATGAGACATTGGGTGACAAGGTCAAGCCTTCTTTGAAAATTAAGGCAATTATGTTGAGAATCACAAGAATAACTTGGTCATCAATTGAAAAACATAGATCAATTAGATAAAATAGCGGATGTGTGATTCTGAGGAACAGAAAAATCAGTTCCACGAAAGCATGGGTCAGTCGATGTGAGGGATCTATAACACAGGTGGAGTTGTATGGTTGACAAGCCCAGAAGAAGTAGTGGCACACATGCTCAGTTAAAGTTAGTATTGTGAAAGTGTCACAAATGATCTTCATCTTTCACTTTCATATTGCATAATGTGTACAGACATTTTCATGGTTTGATATGACAAAGGCATTTCATTCTGTTATCCAAACATTGTGTCATCCTTTGTTTACCCCATTTGAGATTTAGTCCTATTTTCTTTCATACCCCTCTTTTGGAATCAAGATAGAGTCAGCAAAGCTCAAATGAAAAGTGTCGAGAAAAACAATGGAGTCAAAAAAAAAAATAAAAAAAAAAGAAAAAGAAAATATGTCCAAAAAGAAAAAAAGAAAAGGGTCAAGACAAATAGAGTCAGAAAAATCCAAAGAGAAAAGAGTGTCAATAAAAGAAAAAAAATCAAAAGTTTAAATCTTGCAAAACAAGCTGCCAAAACTACGCATGACCTGATTCTCCTCTCTCGAGGGTGAGATACGTAGGCTTCCCTACTCAGGTCTTGGTCCAACCAAATAAAAATGTAGAATTGCCCAGTCAAAAACTGGGTCATGAGTTAATCCTCATTGTTTGAGTCGATCCTAAAAGTCAAAAGAAACGGGGGCATGAGTTAATCCTCATTGTTTGAGTCAATTCCAAAAGTTGTAACTCTTACCCTACTTTTAGTATCATTTGGGCCCCATACCATCCTTTCTTTCCAACCCTATCCGAAAGCCAAGTTACAACCAAAGAAAGACCTTCAGATCAATCTCTGAGAATGCTAAGGCTAAGCATGCAATAAATGTGATAACGCATTTTGGGAACTACTTGTCTTCTTCAGCATAAGAAATCAGGAGAGAAATAAAAATGAGAGTCTTATTAGTGAAAACCCTCACAGGCACCGTAAGACAATGGTAAGTTGAGAGAGATAAAAATGAGAGAGTCTTATTGGTGAAAACTCTCATGGGCACCGTAAGACGATTGTGAGTTAAGGTAAATGAAGATAAGAGAGTCTCATTAGTGGAAAACCCACCATAAGGCAATGGTGATCTAAAGAAAAGAAAATGAGAGAAGCTTGTTGGCGAAAACCCTTCAAGGCGCCACTAACCGAATGGGTCTTAAATGAATTTGACCTAAGGAAGCAAATCAGTTTCAAGGTCATTAAATCAACAACAATGGGTAGAAAGTTTTGATGAAAAGATCAGGTAGCTTAATCCAAATGCATGGCATAATCATTAGAGTTGATTGTCATTTTAGATAAATTTTTTGTTTCTTTGTTTCAAATGGAGACATTCATTGTCTTTTCTTTCTTCTCTTTATCTTTATTTTGATTTTCATTTTATTGAGTCAGTTGTCCAAATAAAAGTCATCATTATTTTTCTCTTGTCTTTGAGTCAAGTCCAAATCAAAACAAGTGAGAAAAGATTTCAAAATTGGCTACCAGATTCTTCAATTGCACAAAGCAAGACAAAAGGCCAACACATGAAAGAGACATGATTATGAGTCAAAATAAGATATGCAGAAATTTTTGTCAATAACAAGTCTGGCAACTCATGGAAATACCAAGGTTCAAATGGTTTATCTAAGAAGCACGGCAAAGCAGAGATACTGTCTTTGTTTCAGAGTCACTCTTAATAATCTAAGTTTGGGTAAATGATGCAGCAAGTTAGTGACATATGCTAATGGTCGCAAGTAAGGTTAAATGTGACGAGGACAAGAGAAATTGCCGCAAAATCTAAAGCCACAAACCAGCCACCGTGTTTTTAAACTCACAAGTTTTCTTTGTATGAATTAGGAACACATTTTACATTTATATCAAGGATTTCGGAGCCTAAACATCAAAGACCGTAATTTCTCACTTCTACAAATGCAAGAGGCAATGTTGTTGCACAAGTTTGGTAATCAAAACCATGGTAAAACTCATAATTCAAGATCTCTAGGAGACACACTTCCTTGTCAAGGAGATGCATTTCCTTGGAAAATTCAAGTGACATTGGTAAGGAGACGCACTTCCTTGTTTGTATAATTCAAACAACATTTGTAAGGAGACCCACTTCCTTGTTTGGTAATTCAAGCAATATTTGTAAAGAGACGCACTTCCTTGTTTGGACAATTCAAACAACATTTGTAAGGAGATGCACTTCTTTGTTTGGGTAATTCAAGTAACATTTGTAAGGAGACACACTTCCTTGTTTAGTTAATTCAAGAAATATTTGTAAGGAGACGCACTTCCTTGTTTGGAAAATTCAAGAGACATTTTTTAGGAGACACACTTCCTTGTTTTGGTAATTCAAGCGACATTGGTATGGAGATGCACTTCCTTGTTTGGTAATTCAAGTGGTATCATAAGGAGACATGCTTCCAAAGGACACGCACTTCCTTGTTTAGGTAATTCAAGCAGCATTGGTAAGGAGATGCACTTCTTTGTTTTGGTAATTCAAGCAGCATTTGTGAGAAGATGCACTTTCTTGTTAGGTAATTCAAGAAACATTTGTAAGGAGATGCACTTCCTTATTTGGGTAATTCAAGCAACATTTGTAAGGAGATGCACTTCCTTATCTGGGTAATTCAAGCAACATTGGTAAGGAGACGCACTTCCTTGTTTGGTAATATAAGCGGTATTTGTAAATAGATGCATTTCCATGTTTAGGTAATTCAAACATTTGTAAGGAGACACATTTCATTGGGTAATTCAAGTGGCATTTGTTGGGAGACGCACTTCCTTGTCAGTTTTCATTTGTCAGGAGACCGCCTGGAAAACAGGGTAAATAAATGAAAAATCAAGCAACATGGTGAAGAAGTTGACAGTCAAACAACAAGGTGAAGAAGTTGAAAGTCAAACAACTAGGTGGAGAAATTGAAATTCAACAGATTGAAAAATAGCAAGTCATGAGCCCACCTGGAGAACAGGGTGAAGAATTTGAAAGTAGTCAACAAGTTGAAAAAAAAATTGCAAAGTCAGGAGCCCGCTTGAAGAATAGGGTGATGAAACTCAAGTCAATAGTCCAAAAGAAGCTACATAGATAGGAATTTGTAATTGCATTTATGTTTTAACTTTTAATTTTCATTTTTGATATAATGACAGAGCGGCGTACCAAAACCTCGACGGGACCTCACTCGACTCTCCAACTCGGTTTAACTCCTTACTTTTATTTCATTCTCTTTGAATAATGGTCGGAACAAAATTCTGTCTCGTTGTCTACTTCTTTATCTGAAAACACTTCGTGTTTACATTCGAAGAGGGCATGCTGTAGACACTTAATTTCATCCCTCTCAAAATTGAATTTTTTCCATTTTTATCTCACCTTACTACATACCCACACCCATGTGATTATACCCTACAAAAATACAAAAATTAACAACCCTTAACAAACCCAATCCCCAATTATTCTCTTGGTAACAAATTTTACCTCAACCAACTCACACCTCAGTACCCCATACCCCTACCCCATGTGACCCCCTCCTTTTCTTGGCCATAAACGAAAGATACACTCAGGAAACTTCTAGGAAGAGAGATCACAACAACTAGAAGGGGCCCACAGGGAATTAGGGACGTGGAGATTCATTACATATGCTCCCATTTTTCATCTTTTTAAAGGGGGAGACATACGCAAATAGAGAGGGGGATAAAAAGAGTTTTTCTTTATTCTTTGGTTTGTGAATTAACATTCCATTTCCAAGAGAAATGAAATTGACTAGGAGTAATTCTTTCGGTGGCAAAATCATCTTCTTTCGCTGCATCCGAAAAAGGTAAACACTGATTTTGCTCCGTAATTTACTAACAGCATATTAGCATGTACTTTGTTTTTTCTTTTTTATAATGTTGCAACTTTTATGGATCTTAATTGGCCGTCATCCTTATCATTTAAGAAATAAGTCAAGACAATTTCATAAGCCGGTGAATCGTAAAATAATGAGCAAATATAAGTTATAAAAAGTTATAGATTCTATTGGATGATGCTGGTAAGCATCAAGCAGTTGCTGCAATGTTCTTCTGGTGGTTGACAAATGATGTTCATAAAATGGGAGCTTATGTTCAGTGGATTTGTGGATAGGCACTCATTATTTGTTTTTACTCGTCCATACGAGATGTTGATTGTCACCCTTTTAAACCTATCACAATGATTTGCATGTGACATCAATGGTTTCTTGGATTGAACTATATTTTTCCTCTATGATATACATAGCTGCCGAGGCTCTATTTGAAATAGCCTCCCTACTTGTAAAAGGTAGGGGTAAGGTCTGCATACACTTTACCCTCTTAAGAACCCACTTGGGGGATTGTCTGGGTATGTTGTTGTTGTTGTTGTTGATATACATTTTGGGTTCATAGTATATGAATGAAGTGTGAATAGAAAAAATGGAGAAAAATTGTGGAAAGAAGGAGATACCAATTTAGAAGGTATACTACCAAAGTGGAAAGTCCACTAATTCTCCCATATTGGTGGGAGAAGGAAACTTTGTAGTATTTATATTAATGAACACTTACTCCACATGATAAGTGGGGCAATAAAATAGAGATGCCTCGCGCCGTCGTCATTGTCGCTCTCTCGGCTCGGCTTCAGATTTGGATCTGGATTTGACAAATGATCGATCAATGAGATCTATATTTTTGGACAAATTTTATTTGATGAAAATCTAATCTAAATATATGTAAAATGCAGGAAAAATTTTCTGTTAGACGCCATTTATATTCTGAAATAGTTTTTCAAAATTATACAGTGAACAGTGTTTTAAATCTGTGCTGTGAACAGTGTTTCAAAACTGTGCAGGCACTGTTTGAACTAATGCTGCTTCAGAACTGTTGTATTGTTTTTGAACTGATGTACTGGTTGAACAAACTGATGCAACTATTCATCAAAAGGACACACTTATTCATGAAACAAGATGACTGTTCAGGAAAAGATGCAATCTTTCATGAACAGACATAAACTTACAGCAAAGGTCCAACCTTTGGATTGAACCATTGTCTCTCTTCAGAAGAGGCATGTTGTGGCTATAAATAACCTGCTTTCTTCCACAGGTTAAGAGAGAAAAAATACAGAATTACAAGCTTCTTCTTCCTCTTAAAAGTACTCTAAGTGTGATTAATCAAACCGTGAGTGTGTTCAAAGAATTCGCCTATTTGAGGTACCGCTATAGTCGGATTGAAGGTCATTTTATCCTGGGAGGAAGATTCCATAACCTCGGGTACAGTGAGGGGAATTATTCCTTAAGAAAAGTCCGTGAATTTAGACGACTTGGCCTTAACAATTTCTGTTTTGTCTATATTTCTAAAATATAAAATACACCTCTTGTAAAGATCATTTTGATCTTGTGTTGAGGGTATTGTTCAACTTCGTTGTGTTATTGTTCATACTTGAACTCGAGTTGAAGTTGTTATTCTATTATACAAATAATACGTATCCTTATTATGGAAACTAACAATCTTAAGGAATAACTTACAGAATCTGTATTGCTTGTTTTTGGAGATTAAAGCTTAGGCTTTCTACTTCGCTTGAAATTAACTAGTGATTAGAAGATTGAAATTCTTCATGACAAGTTAAAGTTCACTCAGTCGATGATTCGAAGTAATAAAAACTTCATCATTAACTAGAAACAAGAAGAAGAAGAGTTTAAAGTTATTTAACTTTATTAATAGTATTCTGAAAAAATACTAATTTTTCTGTCTTGCGGTGATAGGAAAAATGACAACTGAAAGCCAAATGATGGATGCGACAACATCTATGGGGGCAAATAATATTGCCACATCAAGTCGCACAAATGCTCCGCCAACGATGGCACCGGCGGAGAAGCCTGAAAATTTTATAGCATTGACTTCAAGCGGTGGCAACAAAAGATGTTTTTTTACCTCACCACTTTATTTCTACAACGGTTCACTAGCGAATACGCTCCTGAGGGAACCTCGAACAAAGACCGCTTCGTTATTGTAGAAGCTTGAAAACATTCGGATTTCCTTTGCAGGAACTATATTCTGAGTGGTCTCCAAGACGACCTCTACAATGTCTATAGTGGAACCAAGACATCAAATAAACTATGGGGGGAACTTGAATGGAAATATAAATGGAGGATGCGGGAATTAAGAAATTCCTTATTGCACGGTTCCTTGACTTCTTAATGATTGATAGCAAATTTTTTGTCTCTCAAGTACAAGAGTCGCAAATCATTATACATGATCTCCTAGCAGAAAGTTTAATTGTGAATGATGCTTTCCAAGTAGCAGCGATAGTTGAGAAGCTACCACCTTTATGGAAAGACTTCAAAAACTACTTAAAGCATAAACGCAAGGAGATGACCTTTGAAGATCTTATTGTCCGACTTCGTATTGAAGAGGACAATAAAGCTGCCGAAAGAAGGTCAAAGGGAAATTCTACAATGAATTGAGCACATATTGTAGAAGATGGCCAAAACAACTCGAATAAAAGAAAGAAAGATGAACATGGAAGAAAACAACCCAAGAAAAAGTTCAACGAAAAATGCTTCAATTGTGGAAAAATTTTCCACAAGTCCACAGATTGTCGAGCACCGAAGAAAGGCAAGAAAAAGGACCAAGCAAATATGATTGAGTCCAACAAATAATATGATGATTTGTTTGCTATGTTCATGGAATGCAACTTGGTGGGGAATCCACGCGAATGGTGGATGGATTCTGGTACCACAATCCATGTTTGCGCAAACAAAGATTTGTTCTCGTCATTCTCTCTGGCTCAAGTAGAAGAAATTCTCTACATGGCCAACTCCGCTACTGCTAAGGTGGAAGGAACAGGAAAAAATTGCTTAAAGATGACTTTCGGCAAGGTCTTGACACTGAACAATGTGCTATATGTTGCGGAGTTACGTAGGAACTTAATTTCTATTTCACTCCTAGATAAGAACAGATTCAAATGTATAACCGTTTTTGGAAAAATCATAGTTAGCAAAGGAGAAATGTATGTAGGAAAAGGCTATCTCACGGAGGGCCTTTATAAGATGAATGTAATGACTGCTGAAATGAATAAAAGTTTAAATTCGTCTTATTTGCTTGAGTCTTATGATTTATGGCATGAACGTTTAGGCCATGTTAATTACAAAATGTTATGAAAACTGATTAACTTAGAAGTTTTGCCAAACTTTGAGTGCAATAAATCTAAGTGTAAACGTGTGTGGAATCGAAGTATGTAAAGCATCCTTATAAGTCCGTTGAAAGAAATTCCAATCCCATAGACTTAATACACACTGACATTTGTGATTTGAAGTCAACACCATCTCGTGGTGGGAAAAAGTATTTCATAACTTTTATTGACGATTGCACTAGATATTGTTATGTTTACTTGCTAAATAGTAAGGATGAAGCAATAGATGCGTTTAGGCAATATAAAACTGAAGTTGAAAATCAGTTAGACGAAAAGATCAAAATGATAAAAAACTATAGGGGCGTAGAATATGAATCTCCCTTTGCGTAAATATGTGTAGACAATGGAATAATCCATCAAACTACGGCCCCGTATTCACCCCAATATAATGGGATTGCAGAAAGGAAAAACCGAACTTTGAAGGAAATGATGAATGTCTTACTTATAAGTTCTGATTTACCGCAAAACTTATGGTGGGAGGCTATACTTACGGCCAATCGTATACTCAACAAAGTTCCCCATAGTAAGACACAACAATTACTTATAAAAAATGAAAAGAGAGGAAACCTAACTTGAAATATTTCAAAGTGTGGGGGTGTCTAGCAAAGGTACAAGTTCCTATACCTAAAAGGGTTAAGATAGGACCTAAAACGAAAGACTGCATGTTCATAGGATATGCTAAAAGTAGTAAAGCATGTCAATTTTTGGTTCATAAATCCGAACATCCGGATATTAGTGAAAATACAGTAATTGAATCAGACAATGCTGAATTCTTTAAAAACATTTACCCGTATAAAATTAGACACGAACAGTCTAGTGGAGGTTCCAAATGACCTTGAGATGAACCAAGTGAGAATGTACATAATGAACGAAATCCAAGACGTAGTACACGTCAAAGAACGTCAACTTCGTTTGGATCGGATTTTGTAACATTTCTCTTAGAAAATCAGCCTCAAACATTTAAAGAAGTGATGTCTTTGTCAGACTCATCTTTTTGGAAAGAGGTAGTAAATAGTGAGATAGATTAAATCCTAAGAAACCATACATGGAAATTAATTGACCTTCCTCTCGAAAATAAACCTTTAGGTTCTAAATAGATCTTCAAAAGAAAAATAAAGGCGGATGGTACTATTGACAAATACAAGGCAAGACTTGTTGTAAAAGTCTTCAAATAGAAGGAAGGCCTTGATTACATTAATACATACTCTGCAGTAACAAGGATAACCTCGATTCAAATATTAATTGCCTTGGCGGCGGTATATGATCTTCAAATCCATCAAATGGATGTGAAAACCGCATTCCTAAATGGAGATTTAGAAGAAGAAATTTACATGGAACAACCTGAGGGTTTTATAGTTCCAGGAAAGAAAAATAAGGTGTGTAAACTCACCAAGTCATTATATAGACTAAAGCAAGCACCAAAACAATGGCATGCGAAGTTTGACCAAACCATATTGGCAAATGGATTCAAAATAAATGAATGTGATAAATGTGTTTATATTAAAAACACTCCAAATCACCAAGTCATTGTATGTTTATATGTGGATGATATGTTGATCATCAGTAGAGACATTTCTGACAAAAATGTAACAAAATGAATGCTAGAGAGCAAGTGGATATGAAGGACCTTGGAGTTGCAGATGTGATCTTAGGTATAAGAATCCATCAAACTCCACAAGGGTTGGCATTGTCACAGTATCATTATATCGAAAAGGTACTTGACAAGTTCAAGTATATGGAATTCAATATTGCCAAGACTCCATTGGATGTGAGCTTTGCACTTCGAAAGAATAAAGGTGAGAGTGACTCACAATTGGAGTACTCAAGAGCATTGGGATGTTTAATGTATATAATGAACTGTACACGACCAGAAATAGCATGAGCTATCAGTAAATTGAGTCAGTACACGAGTAATCCCAACAAAACTCACTAGATGGCAATAAAAAGAGTTTTGGGGTATCTTAAGTACACTCAAAATTATGCTTTGCATTATAATAAATATCCTGTGGTACTTGAAGGATATAGTGTTGAAAATTAGATCACCGGATCAACCAAAGTAAAATCGACAAGTGGATTTGTATTTACTATCGGTGCAGAAGCAGTTTCTTGGAAATCATCCAAACAAACTTGTATCGCTCGCTCTACAATGAAATCTTAATTTATCGCATTGGATAAAGCCGGTGAAGAAACAGAATGGCTCTGGAATTTCTTAGAAGATATTTCTTATTGGCCCAAGCCAGTGGCATCAGTATGTATACACTATAATAGCCAAGCGGCAGTATGATGTATAACGGTAAATCTCGTCATATAAGACAAAGACATAATACCGTTAGAGAACTTCTCCTTAGTGGAATTATCTCTATATACTATGTAAAGTCAAAGGATAATGTGTCGGATCCACTTACAAAAGGCCTATCTAGAGAAGGAGTAGAAAGGACATTCAAGGAAATGGGTTTAAGGCCTAGGACAAGTAAGCATGGCGGTAAATCTACCTAGCAGACTGGAGATCCCAAGAGCTAGGTTCAAGGAGATCAAACAAAGTTGTGTCTGACAGGTTCAACATTTTCAATTACCCAACCCATTCTCATGATGTAGACAATGTATAGTAAACAAGGATAAGACTTAAGGTGAAAAATCTTTTAATGATTATCTAAATTTGGCAGATTTGACCAAATAGTTTAATCTACAGGATTGAACGTTTATAAATTACCTATGTGTGGTCGAAGTGGAAGCCGCTTCAAAGAGAATGTTAGTAAAGGCCTATTCTCTAAGCTCTCATAAAAACCGAGACGTGTTCATGGCTTAAAAGAACAAAATCATAAGAACCATAAATGGTAAAAGGTTAATTGTGTTTCATGTGTTTCCTAGATGTACATTAAATCTTGACGGTTCAAAGATATCAAATCTACGGATTGAACGAGTGCATCTGATGCATGTTCACTACGGAAAGTTCAAAGGGAAACCCACTTATCCAGATGCAATCAGTCTTTGCTTGATGATCACATACTTGTCCGTAAAATTTTTATGAAAAAATAGCCATTGCCCATTCATGTGGGGGATAGTTGGGTTCATAGTATATTAATGAACTGTGAATGGAAAAAATGGAGAAAAATTGTGGAAGGAAGGAGATACCAATTTAGAAGGTATACTCCCAAAGTGGAAAGTCCACTAATTCTCCCACATTGGTGGGAGAAGGAAACTTTGTAGTGTTTATATTCATGAAAACTTACTCCACATGATAAGTGAGGCATGAAAATAAAGATACATCGCGCCTTCGTCGTCGTCACTCGCTCGGCTTGGCTTCGGATTTGGATTTAGATTTGGCAAATGATCGATCGATGAGATCTATCTTTTTGGACAAATTTTATTTGACGAAAATCTGATCTAAATATATGTAAAATGCAGGAAATATTTTCTGTTGGACTCCATTTATATTCAGACACAGTGTTTCAAAATTGTGTAGTGAACAGTGTTTCAAAATTATGCAGGCACAGTTTGAACTAATGCTGCTTCAAAACTGCTGTCTTGTTTCTAAACTGATGTACTGGTTGAACAAACTGATGCAACCATTCAGCAAAAGGATACACTTATTCATGAAACAAGATGACTGTTCAGGAAAAGATGCAATCTTTCATGAACAGACATAAACTTACAGCAAAGGTGCAACCATTGGAATGAACCATTACATCTCTTCAGCAGAGGCATGTTGTGGCTTTAAATAACCTACTTTCTTCCACAAGTTAAGAGAGAAAAAAATTCAGAATTACAAGTTTCTTCCTTTTCTTAAAAATACTCTAAGTGTGATCATTCAAACCGTGAGTGCGTTCGAAGAATCCGCCTATTTGAGGTACCGCTATAGTCAGATTGAAAGCCATTTTATCCTAGGAAGAATATTCCATAACCTCAGGTACAGTGAGGGGAATTATTCCTTAAGGAAATTCCGTGAATGTTTCATCTATATTTCTAAAATATAAAATACACCTCTTGTAAAGATCATTTTAATCTTATGTTGAGGGTATTTGTTCAACGTCGTTGTGTTATTTTTCATACTTGAACTCGAGTTGAAGTTGCTATTCTATTATACAGATTCTACGTACCCGTATTGTGGAAAATAACAATATTAAGGAATAACTTACAGAATCTCTATTGCTTGTTTTTGGAGATTAAATCTTAGGGTTTTTACTCCACTTGAATTTAACTAGTGATTAGAAGACTTAAATTATTCATCACAAGTTAAGGTTCACTCGGTTGATGATTAGAAGTAATAAAAACTTCATCGTTAACTAGAAACAAGAAGAAGAAGAGTTTAAAGTTATTTAACTTCATTAATAGTATTCTGAAAAATACTAATTTTTCTGTCTTGTGGTGATAGGAAAAATAAAAACTGAAAGTCAAATGATGGATGCGACAACGTCTATGGGGGCAAATAATATTGCCACATCAAGTCGCACAAATGCTCCGCCAACGATGGCACCGGCGGAGAAGCCCAAAAAAGTTTATATCATTTACTTCAAGCGGTGGCAACAAAAGATGTTCTTTTACCTCACCACTTTATGTCTACAATGGTTCACTAGTGAAGACGCTCCCGAGGTTCCCGAGGGAACCTCAGACAAAGACCGCTTCGTTATTGTAGAAGCTTGGAAACAGTCGAATTTCCTCTGCAGGAACTATATTCTGAGTGGTATCCAAGACGACCTCTACAATGTCTATAGTAAAACCATGACATTAGAGGAACTGTGGCGGGAACTTGAATGGAAATATAAAAGAGAGGATGCGGGAATTAAGAAATTCCTTGTTGCACGGTTCTTGGACTTCAAAATGATTCATAGCAAATCTATTGTCTCTCAAGTACAGGAGTTGCAAGTCATCAAACATGATCTCCTAGCAGAAGGTTTAATTGTGAATGATACTTTCCAAGTAGCAGCGATAGTTGAGAAGCTACCACCTTTGTGGAAAGACTTCAAAAACTACTTAAAGCATAAACGCAAAGAGATGACCATTGAAGATCTTATTGTCCGACTTCGTATTGAAGAGGACAATAAAGCTGCTGAAAGAAGGTCAAAGGGAAATTCTACAATGAATGGAGCACATATTATAGAAGATGGCCACAACAACTCGAACAAAATAAAGAAAGATGAACATGGAAGCAATCAACCCAAGAAAAAGATCAAGGGAAAATGCTTCAATTGTGGCAAAATTGGCCACAAGTTCACAGATTATCGAGCCCCGAAGAAAGGCAAGAAAAAGGACCAAGCGAATATGATTGAGTCCAACAAAGAATATGATGATTTGTATGCTATGTTCATGGAATGAAACTTGGTGGGGAATCCACGCGAATGGTTGATGGATTCTGGTACCACACGCCATGTTTGCAAAAACAAATATTTGTTCTCGTTATTTGCTCTAGCTCAAGTCGAAGAAATTCTCTACATGGCCAACTCCGCTACTGCTAAGGAGGAGGGAATAGGAAAAAATTGCTTAAATATGACTTCCGATAAGGTCTTGACACTGAACAATGTGCTATATGTTCCGGAGTTACGTAGGAACTTAATTTCTGTTCCACTCCTAGATAATAACGGATTCAAATGTATAACCATTTCTGGAAAAATCGTAGTTAGCAAAGGAGAAATGTATGCAGGAAAAGGATATCTCACGGAGGGACTTTATAAAATGAATGTAATGATTGTTGAAATGAATAAAAGTTTGAATTCGTCTTATTTGCTTGAGTCTAATGATTAATGGCATGAACGTTTAGGCCATGTTAATTACAAAATGTTATGAAAACTGATTAACTTAGAAGTTTTACCAAACTTTGAGTGCAATAAATCTAAGTGTCAAACGTGTGTGGAATCGAAGTATGTAAAGCATCCTTATAAGTCCGTTGAAAGAAATTCCAATCCCTTAGACTTAATACACACTGACATTTGTGATTTGAAGTCATCACCATCTCGTGATGGGAAAAAGTATTTCATAACTTTTATTGACGATTGCACTAGATATTATTATGTTGACTTGCTAAATAGTAAGGATGAAGCAATAGATGCATTTAGTCAATATAAAACTGAAGTTGAAAATCAGTTAGACAAAAAGATCAAAATGATAAGAAATGATAGGGGCAAAGAATATGAATCTCCCTTTGCTCAAATATGTGTAGAGAATGGAATAATCCATCAAACTACGGCCTCGTATTCACCCCAATCTAATGGAATTGCGGAAAGGAAAAGCTGAACTTTGAAGAAAATGATGAATGTCTTACTTATAAGTACTGGTTTACCGCAAAACTTATGATGGGAGGCTATCCTTATGGCCAACCGTATACTCAACAGAGTTCCCCATAGTAAAACACAATCAATTCCTTACGAAAAATGGAAAGGAAGGAAACCTAACTTAAAATATTTCAAAGTGTGGGGGTGTCTAGCAAAGGTACAAGTTCCTATACCTAAAAGAGTTAAAATAGGACCTAAAATAGTGGACTACGTGTTCATAGGATATGCTAAAAGTAGTAAAGCATGTCGATTTTTGGTTCATAAATTCAAACATTCGGATATTAGTGAAAATACGGTAATTAAATCAGACAATGCTGAATTCTTTAAAAACATTTACCCGTATAAAATTAGACACGAACAGTCTAGTGGAGGTTCCAAATGACCTTGAGATGAACCAAGTGAGAATGTACATAATCAACAAAATCCAAGACATATTACACGTCAAAGAATGTCAACTTTGTTTGGATTGGATTTTGTAATATTTCTCTTAGAAAATAAGCCTCAAACATTTAAAGAAGCGATGTCTTTGTCAGACTCATCCTTTTGGAAAGAGGCAGTAAATAGTGAGATAGATTCAATCTTAAGCAACCATACATGGGAATTGATTGACCTTTCTCTCGAAAATAAACCTTTAGGTTCTAAATGGATCTTCAAAAGGAAAATATAGGCGGATGGTACTATTGACAAATACAAGGCAAGACTTGTAATAAAAGGCTTTAAACAAAAGGAAAGCCTAGATTACATTGATACATACTCGCCAGTAACAAGAATAACCTCGATTCGAATGTTAATTGCCTTTGCGGCGGTATATGATCTTCAAATCCATCAAATGGATGTGAAAACTGCATTCCTAAATGGAAATTTGGAAGAAGAAATTTACATGGAACAACCTGAGGGTTTTGTGGTTCCAGGAAAGAAAAATAAGGTGTGTAAACTCACCAAGTCATTATATGGACTAAAGCAAGCACCAAAACAATGGCATGTGAAGTTTGAAACCATGTTGGCAAACGAATTCAAAATAAATGAATGTGATAAATGTATTTATATTAAAGACACTCCAATCACCAAGTCATTGTATGTTTATATGTGGATGATATGTTGATCATCAGTAGAGACATTTCTGACAAAAATGTAACAAAACGAATACTACAGAGCAAGTTTGATATGAAGGACCTTGGAGTTGCAGATGTGATCTTAGATATAAGAATCCATCGAACTCCACAAGGGTTGGCATTGTAACAGTCACATTATATTGAAAAGGTACTTGACAAGTTCTAATATATGGAATTCGGTATTGCCAAGACTCCATTGGATGTGAGCTTTGCACTTCGAAAGAATAAAGGTGAGAGTGACTCATAATTGGAGTACGCAAGAGCATTGGGATGTTTAATGTGTATAATGAACTGTACACGACCAGACATAGCATGCGCTATCAGTAAATTGAGTCGGTACACGAGTAATCCCAACAAAACTCACTGGATGGCAATGAAAACAATTTTAGGGTATCTTAAATACACTCAAAATTATGCTTTGCACTATAATATATATCCTGTGGTACTTGAAGGATATAGTGATGCAAATTGAATCACCGGATCAACCAAAGTAAAATCCACAAGTGGATATGTATTTACTATTAGTGGAGGAGCAGTTTCTTGAAAATCATCCAAACATACTTATATCGTTCACTCTACAATGGAATCTGAATTTATTGCAGTGGATAAAGCCGGTTAAGAAGAAGAATAGCTCTGGAATTTCTTAGAAAATATTTCTTATTGGCCCAAGCCAGTGGCACCAGTATGTATACACTATAATAGCCAAGCAGCAATAGGTAGGGCAGTGAGTATGATGTATAACAGTAAATCTCGTCATATAAGACGAAGACGTAATACCGTTAGAGAACTTCTCTCTAGTGGAATTATCACTGTATACTATGTAAAGTCAAAGGATAATGTGTCGAATCCACTTACAAAAGGCCTATCTAGAGAAGGAGTAGAAAGGACATCCAAGGAAATAGGTTTAAGGCCTAGGACAAGTCAGCATGGTGGTAACCCTACCTAGCAGACTGGAGATCCCAAGAGCTAGGTTCAAGGAGATCAAACAAAGTTGTGTCTGACAGGTTCAACATTGTCAATTACCCAACCTATTCTCATGATGTAGACAATGTATAGTAAACAAGGATAAGACTTAAGGTGAAAAATCTTTTAATGATTATCTAAATTTGGCAGATTTGATCAAATAGTTTAATCTACAGGATTGAACGTTTAGAAATCACCTATGTGTGGGCGAATTTGAAGCCGCTTCAAAGAGAATATTAGTAAAGGCCTATTCTCGAAGCTCTCATGAAAACCGAGACGTGTTCATGGCTGAAAAGAACAAAATCATAAGAACCATAAACGGTAAAAGGCTGGTTGTGTGACATGTGTTGTCTAGGAGTACATTAAATTTTGACAGTTCAAAGATATCAAATATACAAATTGACCGAGTGCATCCGATGCATGTTCACTACGCAAAGTTCAAAGGGAAACCCACTTATCCAGATGAAATCAGTCTTTGCTTAATGATCACATACTTGTCCGTAAAAGTTTTATGAAAAAATAGTCATTCCCCATTCATGTGGGGGATAGTTGGGTTCATAGTATATTAATGAAGTGTGAATGGAAAAAATGGATAAAAATTGTGGAAAGAAGGAGATACCAATTTAGAAGGTATACTCCCAAAGTGGAAAGTCCACTAATTCTCCCACATTGGTGGGAGAAGGAAACTTTGTAGTATTTATATTAATGAAAACTTACTCCTCATGATAAGTGGGGCAAGAAAATAGAGATGCCTCACACCGTCGTCGTTGTCGCTCGCTCGGCACGGCTTCAGATTTGGATTTGGATTTGGGAAATGATCGATCAATGAGATCAATCTTTTTGGACAAATTTTATTTGACGAAAATCTAATCTAAATATATGTAAAATGCAGGAAATATTTTCTGTTGGACTCCATTTATATTCTGAAATAGTTTTTCAAAATTATACAGTGAACAGTGTTTTGAAACTGTGCAGTGAACAGTGTTTCAAAACTGTACAGGCACTGTTTGAACTAATGTTGCTTCAGAACTGCTGTATTGTTTTTGAACTGATGTACTGGTTGAACAAACTGATGCAACTATTCAGCAAAAGGACACACTTATTCATGAAACAAGATGACTGTTCAGGAAAAGATGCAATCTTTCATGAACAGACATAAACTTACAGCAACGGTGCAACCTTTGTATTTAACCATTGGCTCTCTTCAGAAGAGGCATGTTGTGGCTATAAATAACCTGCTTTCATCCACAGGTTAAGAGAGAATAAAATTCAGAATTACAAGCTTCTTCTTCTTCTTAAAAATACTCTAAGTGTGATCATTCAAATCGTGAGTGTGTTCAAAGAATCCGCCTATTTGAGGTACCGCTATAGTCAGATTGATGGACATTTTATCCTAGAAGGAAGATTCCATAACCTCAGGTGCAGTGAGGGGAATTATTCCTTAAGAAAAGTCCGTGAATTCAGACGACTTGGCCTTAACAATTTCTGTTTCATCTATATTTCTGAAATATAAAATACACCTCTTGTAAAGATCATTTTAATCTTGCGTTGAGGGTATTTCTTCAACCTCATTGTGTTATTGTTCATACTTGAACTCGGGTTGAAGTTGCTATTCTATTATACAGATTCTACGTACCCGTATTGTGGAAAATAACAATCTTAAGGAATAACTTACAGAATTTGTATTGCTTATTTTTGGAGATTAAAGCGTAAGCTTTCTACTCCGCTTGAATTTAACTAGTGATTAGAAGACTAAATTCTTCATCACAAGTTAAGGTTCACTCGGTCGATGATTCGAAGTAATAAAAACTTCATCATTAACTAGAAACAAGAAGAAGAAGAGTTTAAAGTTATTTAACTTTATTAATAGTATTCTGAAAAATACTAATTTTTCTGTCTTGTGGTGATAGGAAAAATGACAACTAAAAGTCAAATGATGGATGCGATAACGTCTATGGGGGCAAATAATATTGCCACATCAAGTCACACAAATGCTCCTCCAACGATGGCACCGGCGGAGAAGCCCAAAAAATTTTATAGCATTGACTTCAAGCGGTGGCAACAAAAGATGTTCTTTTACCTAACCACTTTATGTCTACAACGGTTCACTAGTGAAGACGCTCCCGAGGTGCCCGAGGGACCCTCGGACAAAGACCGCTTCGTTATTGTAGAAGCTTGGAAACATTCAGATTTCGTTTGCAGGAACTATATTCTGAGTGGTCTCCAAGATGACCACTACAATATCTATAGTGAAACCAAGACATCAAAGGAACTGTGGGGGCACTTGAACGGAAATATAAAACGAAGGATGCGGAAATTAAGAAATTCCTTGTTGCACGGTTCCTGGACTTCAAAATGATGGATAGCAAATCTGTTGTCTCTCAAGTACAGGAGTTGCAAGTCATCAAACATGATCTCCTAGCAGAAGTTTTAATTGTAAATGATGTTTTCCAAGTAGCAGCGATAGATGATAAGCTACCACCTTTGTGGAAAGACTTCAAAAACTACTTAAAGCATAAACGCAAAGAGATGACCATTGAAGATCTTATTGTCCGACTTCGTATTGAAGAGGACAATAAAGCTGCCGAAAGAAGGTCAAAGGGAAATTCTACAATGAATGGAGCACATATTGTAGAAGATGGCCAAAACAACTAGAACAAAATAAAGAAAGATGAACATGGAAGCAATCAACCCAAGAAAAAGTTCAAGGGAAAATGCTTCAATTGTGGCAAAATTGGCCACAAGTCCACAGATTATCGAGCCCCGAAGAAATTCAAGAAAAAGGACCAAGCAAATATGATTGAGTCCAACAAAGAATATGATGATTTGTGTGTTATGTTCACGGAATAAAACTTGATGGGGAATCCATGTGAATGGTTGATGGATTCTGGTGCCACACACCATGTTTGCACAAACAAAGATTTGTTCTCGTCATTTTCTCTGGCTCAAGTCGAAGAAATTCTCTACTTGGCCAACTCCGCTACTGCTAAGGTGGAGGGAACAGGAAAAAATTGTTTAAAAATGACTTTCGACAAGGTCTTGACACTGAACAATGTGCTATATGTTCCGGAGTTACGTAGGATCTTAATTTCTGTTTTACTCCTAGATAAGAACGGATTCAGATGTATAACCATTTCTGGAAAAATTGTAGTTTGCAAAGGAGAAATGTATGTAGGAAAAGGCTATCTCACGGAGGGCCTTTACAAGATGAATGTAATGACTGCTGAACTGAATAAAATTTCAAATTCATCTTATTTGCTTGAGTCTTATGATTTATAGCATGAAAGTTTAGGCCATGTTAATTACAAAATGTTATGAAAACTGATTAACTTAGAAGTTTTGCCAAACTTTGAGTGCAATAAATCTAAGTGTCAAACGTGTGTGGAATCGAAGTATGTAAAGCATCCTTATAAGTCCGTTGAAAGAAATTCCAATCCCTTAGACTTAATACACACTGACATTTGTGATTTGAAGACAACACCATCTCGTGATGGGAAAAAGTATTTCATAACTCTTATTGACGATTGCACTAGATATTGTTATGTTTACTTGCTAAATAGTAAGGATGAAGCAATAGATGCGTTTAGGCAATATAAAACTGAAGTTAAAAATCAGTTAGACAAAAAGATCAAAATGATAAGAAATTATAGGGGTGGAGAATATGAATCTCCCTTTGCGCAAATATGTGTAGAGAATGGAATAATCCATCAAACTACGACCCTGTATTCACCCCAATCTAATGGAATTACGGAAAGCAAAAACCAGACTTTGAAAGAAATGATGAATGCCTTACTTATAAGTTTTGGTTTACTGCAAAACTTATGGCGGGAGGCTATCCTTATGGCCAAACGTATACTCAACAATGTTCCCCATAGTAAGACACAATCAATTCCTTATGAAAAATGGAAAGGAAGGAAACCTAATTTGAAATATTTCAAAGTGTGGGGTTGTCTAGCAAAGGTACAAGTTCCTATACCTAAAAGGGTAAAGATAGGACCTAAAACGGTGGACTGCGTGTTCATAGGATATGCTAAAAGTAGTAAAGCATGTCAATTTTTGGTTCATAAATCTGAACATCTGGATGTTAGTGAAAATACGGTAATTGAATCAGACAATGCTGAATTCTTTAAAAACATTTACCCATAAAAAATTGGACAAGAACAGTCTAGTGGAGGTTCCAAACGACCTCGAAATGAACCAAGTGAGAATGTACATAATGAACAAAATCCAAGACGTAGTACACGTCAAAGAACGTCAACTTCGTTTGGATTGGATTTTGTAACATTTCTCTTAGAAAATCAGCCTCAAATATTTAATGAAGCGATATCTTCGTCAGACTCATCCTTTTAGAAAGAGGTAGTAAATAGTGAGATAGATTCAATCTTAAGCAACCATACATGGGAATTGATTGACCTTCCTCTCGAAAATAAACCTTTAGGTTCTAAATGGATCTTCAAAAAGAAAATATAGGAGGATGGTACTATTGACAAATACAAGGCAAGACTTGTAGTAAAAGGCTTCAAACAGAAGGAAGTCCTAGATTACATTGATACATACTCGCCAGTAATAAGGATAACCTCGATTCGAATGTTAATTGCCTTTGCGGTGGTATATGATCTTCAAATCCATCAAATGGATGTGAAAACCGCATTCCTAAATGGAGATTTGGAAGAAGAAATTTACATGGAACAACCTGAGAGTTTTGTGGTTCCAGGAAAGAAAAACTAGGTGTGTGAACTCACCAAGTCATTATATGGACTAAAGCAAGCACCAAAACAATGGCATGCGAAGTTTGACCAAACCATTTTGGCAAGCAGATTCAAAATAAATGAATGTGATAAATGTGTTTCTATTAAAGACACTCCAAATCACCAAGTCATTGTATGTTTATATGTGGATGATATGTTGATCACCAGTAGAGACATTTCTGACTTAAATGTTACAAAACGAATGCTAGAGAGAAAGTTTGATATGAAGGACCTTGGAGTTGCAGATGTGATCTTAGGTATAAGAATCCATCGAACTCCTCAATGGTTGGCATTGTCACAGTCTCATTATATCAAAAAGGTACTTGACAAGTTCAAGTATATGGAATACGGTATTGCAAAGACTCCATTGGATGCGAGCTTTACACTTCGAAAGAATAAAGGTGAGAGTGACTCGCAATTGGAGTACGCAAGAGCATTGGGATGTTTAATGTATATAATAAACTGTACACGACCAGACATAGCATGCGCTATCAGTAAATTGAGTCGGTACACGAGTAATCCCAACAAAACTCACTGGATGGCAATGAAAATAGTTTTAGGGTATCTTAAATACACTCAAAATTATGCTTTGCATTATAATATATATCCTGCGGTACTTGATGGATATAGTGATGCAAATTGGATCACTGGATCAACCGAAGTAAAATCCACAAGTGGATATGTATTTACTATCGGTGGAGGAGCAGATTCTTGGAAATCATCCAAACAGACTTGTATAGCTCGCTCTACAATGAAATCTGAATTTATCGCATTGGATAAAGCCGGTCAAGAAGCAGAATGGCTCTAGAATTTCTTAGAAGATATTTCTTATTGGCCCAAGCCAGTGGCACCAGTACGTATACACTATAATAGCCAAGCGACAATAGGTAGGGTAGGGAGTATGATGTATAACGATAAATCTTGTCATATAAGACGAAGACATAATTCCGTTGGAGAACTTCTCCTTCGTGGAATTATCTTTGTAGACTATGTAAAGTCAAAGGATAATATGTCGGATCCACTTACAAAAGGCCTATCTATAGAAGGAGTAGAAAGGACATCCAAGGGAATGGGTTTAAGGCCTAGGACAAGTCAGCATGGTGATAACTCTACCTAGCAGACTGGAGATCCCAAGAGCTAGGTTCAAGGAGATCAAACAAAGTTGTGTCTAACAAGTTTAACATTTTCAATTACCCAACGCATTCTCATGATGTAGACAATGTATAGTAAACAAGAATAAGACTTAAGGTGAAAAATCTTTTAATGATTATCTAAATTTGGCTTATTTGACCAAATAGTTTAATCTACAGGATTAAACATTTAGAAACCACCTATCTGTGGGCGAAGTGGAAGCCGCTTCAAAGAGAATGTTAGTAAAGGCCTATTCTCTAAGCTCTCATGAAAATCGGGACGTGTTCATAGCTGAAAAGAACAAAACCGTAAGAACCATAAACGGTAAAAGGCTGGTTGTGTGACATGTGTTGTCTAGGAGTACATTAAATCTCGACAGTTCAAAGATATCAAATCTACCGATTGACCGAGTGTATCCGATGCATGTTCACTACGGAAAGTTCAAACGGAATCTCACTTATCTAGATGCAATCAGTCTTTGCTTGATGATCACATACTTGTCCGTAAAAGTTTTACGAAAAATAGTCATTCCCCATTCATATGGGGGATTGTTGGTTCATAGTATATGAATGAAGTGTGAATGGAAAAAATGGAGAAAAATTGTGGAAGGAAGGAGATACCAATTTAGAAGGTATACTCCCAAAATGAAAAGTCCACTAATTCTCCCACATTGGTGGGAGAAGGAAACTTTGTAGTGTTTATATTAATGAACACTTAATCCACATGATTAGTGAGGCAAGAAAATAGAGATGCCTCGCGCCGTCGTCGTCGTCGCTCGGCTCGGCTTCGGATTTGGATTTGGATTTGGATTTGGCAAATGATCGATCAATGAGATCTATCTTTTTGGACAAATTTTATTTGACGAAAATCTGATCTAAATACATGTAAAACGCAGACTCCATTTATATTCTGAAACAGTGTTTCGAAATTGTACATTGAACAGTGTTTTGAAACTGTGCAGTAAACAGTGTTTCAAAATTGTGCAGGCACTGTTTGAACTAATGCTGCTTCAAAACTGCTGTATTGTTTCTGAACTGGTGTACTGGTTGAACAAACTGATGCAACCATTCAGCAAAAGGACACACTTATTCATGAAACAAGATGACTGTTCAGGAAAAGATGCAATCTTTCATGACCAGACATAAACTTACAGCAAAGGTGCAACCTTTGGATTGAACCATTGCCTCTCTTCAGAAGAGGCATGTTGTGGCTATAAATAACCTGCTTTCTTCCACAGGTTAGGAGAGAGAAAAAAAATCAGAATTACAAACTTCTTCTTCTTCTTAAAAATACTCTTAGTGTGACTATTCAAACCGTGAGTGTGTTCGAAGAATCCGCCTATTTGAGGTACCGCTATAGTCAGATTGAAGGCCATTTTATCCTAGAAGGAAGATTCCATAACCTCGGGTACAGTGAGGGGAATTATTCCTTAAGGAAAGTCCGTGAATTCAGACGACTTGGCCTTAACAATTTCTGTTTCATCTATATTTCTGAAATATAAAATACACCTCTTGTAAAGATCATTTTGATCTTGTGTTGAGGGTATTTGTTCAACTTCATTGTGTTATTGTTCATACTTGAACTCGAGTTGAAGTTGTTATTCTATTATACAGATTCTACGTACCCGTATTGTGGAAAATAACAATACATAGCCTGATTCAAATGTAAAAGTTGCTATTGCTTCTTTGAAGTTATTTCTAACCTCAATTTTTGGCCTCTATATCTCACTTTGAGTAAATGTCTGATTCTTCAAAACCATTAGGCATTGCAGGCATGGCTTACAGCTATTTACTTGGCCCTTTGTATGGTTTGCCAAGAACTTCTATACTCATAGGAGTTGAATCTTTATTTATTTCCTGTGCTTGGTAATATATCTTCATATTTTCAAATCGCTGCCCCGCAGGCTTTCGATTTGCTTGAAATGCTGAAGAAAGAGGAAGAAATACTTTCTGCTGTCAGGGAGAAGCAGCTTCAGGTACTATTAAACTCAATTAGTTGATTTGGCTTCTTTTCCATGCTAATTTGCCATTCGGTTCTGCTAGCCTCTGATTATGTAATTGCTATTTGAATTTGTGCTTTCAATCTTTACTTATCTCCCCTTAAATGAGTTCAGTACATTTTTTCATTTGAGCCTGTGCTTTTCGCCCCAGTACACTCCAGAACACGAGTCTGCCTAAGAGAGACTTACAGAACTATTACTCTAGAGTTTGTTGGAAGTGGTTAGGTACAGTAATGATTAGTTGATGCTAGTTCAAGAGGAGGTGATGCAACTCCGAATGACTGCAATAATACTACTTCTTGTGGACTTCTCTCCGTCTTCCTTCATTTTCTCCTTCAATAATTACCTCAGGCTTTTACCCCTTTTCCTCCTTTTGTGGGGGGTAGTCTTTCCCTCAAGACTACCTAAAACATCAACATTAAATTGCTATGCCTCTCTTCTTCAACTCCATGAACCTTTTACTCCATATCTTAAAGACGGCTTTTGTCGCATTGCTCTCTAGATTGCACTTTTGCTTCAACACAATGTTACTGTACTTTTGTACGATGGGGAGAAAGAATTTTCTCAGCTAATACTTGACGAACGCAGCCAAAAAGTAGAATCTTGGCATCGTAATGCTGCTGCACGAGCTCGCTATGCAAAACCTGCAGCACCTATCACCTGTGCCACTTTTGCACAAGATGTCATAGAAGGGAGGGCCAAGGTTTCAGAAGCGCAGGAACATAAACACCAGCCTTTACTTTTTGAACCTGCAAGTCTTGTTGGTGTAAACCCTTCAACTGAACGGGAAAGGATAGCCGCCCAAGTCTTTCAGCCTCATTATAGGTACACATCATCTCTTGAATTACAAAGTTATAATATCTACTCCAATCTTAGATCCTATATGGACAAGCAAGCCTCGATGAACTAGTTCTATGATCTTTATTCCAATGTTAGATTGCCAACCATGAGCATAGAAGAAGCTGGGTTAACGTAGACGAACATGATGAACAAATGGCAAGAAAGGAATGTCAAGCTCATGGAAGAAGCAAACTCTTCAAGGTACAACGACGGCCCCAAGTCGAGGCCAGGTGAAGATGAAGAAGAAGAAGATGACGACGCTGCCCAAGATAAAGCAAGAGCATGGGATGACTGGAAAGATGACAACCCTCGTGGCGCTGGAAACAAGAAGCTAACTCCTTGTGGCTAAGTAGTTTCATCAGATTTCAATAATTCCAATCAGTTACCTTTCTGAGCACCTAAATTAAAACTTATCGTCATGCTGCACCAGTTTGCTATTCAATTGGAAATCACTTTATTCTTGTTTTATATGTGCTACAATATTTTTGTCTAATGTGTTGAGTAGATGATGTGTTGTAAAATATTTGTTATTTAAAGTTGGTAATGTTGATTGATATTTTTACACTTAGTCAACACCAAAGCTTACTACCAAAATGTGCCACGTTTTTTTTAGCTCTTACTTGAATTAGTGCATAAACTGTTGTTAAGTATTGATTTTGTAAGATTTGAGTGGTGAAAATTGAATTAGAGAAGTAACACACCATTGATAAACAAGCATGAAGAAGTAAGTTTGAATTTCGAATTAAAGTTTTGAGAAATTTGGAGATGTAAAATATTGTGTTGGACATTATATTTCTTAAAATCCCCTCAATTTAGATAGTAAAAGACTCCCTTGTTGCGATTGAATTTTGTGTAACATGTGTTCAGTATTCATGTTGGGTCCGATTAAATTTGAATTCGTGTCGATAAATATTATTCTCTCCATCTCATTTTATGTGTCGTTATTTGATCGAATACGAAGTTTAAAAAATAAATAATGACTTGTAAAATTTCTTTTTAGTTATCTTTTCTTATTATGTAGAACCCAATAAGGAAAAATGAGGATGATATTATTAAATAGTTGTTAAATATAATATTTTTTTTTGAGATGAATTTAAAAAAAAATGACACAAAATGAGACAATGACATTGAGAGAGTAATTTTAATTACATTAAAATAGTGAAATATTTGCTAGTGTTGATTAACTGTGACGACCAGGATTTCGGACTAGAATGTAAATCATTATTTCTATGCGTAAATATTTCAAAAGCCATAAATACTATGCAAATTTAGTGTGTTAATCAATTATGTAGTGTGGGAATCTAGTTGAGCATGAATTGAGGTCATATAGATCCCTTAAGGACAAGTTGAAAGTCTTCCTATCGATCGAGTTTTGGTGAGCGTTTAAACTTGGATCAACATCAATCGACCCATTATATAACTTTTATATAACTTTTTGTATATAACGAATTAGAGAGCCCATTATATATCAAATGAAAGTTATTTGAGTCCTCTTTTCAACTCCACCGGTTTCGCGTTAATCCGATATCGGGGTAAATATTTATGCCCATTTTACTGAGAGGTATCAGTTTGCCGAGGTGCGACAGCTAGACTGAGGACCGTCAATCCAGCGACGGCCCATCAAGTTTCCCGTCAGGCCTTAATTAGAAAGCTCACTTTATTGCCATGAACTGACGGTTGGAGTGACGGTCTGTCACCAAACTGACGGTCCGTCAACCAAACCGTCAGTAAAAGTTGAATCGCGCAAAAAAAGTGCATTTTAATGGGGTATTTTGGTACTTTTACTCCCAAAAACTTTTCAAACAAATTAAATTACTTTATAAACGTTATTAATCAATCTTAATCAGTTTTTCAACACATCAAAATCCCTTTTCACTCTTAAGAACAAGATCAAACTAGAGTTTCATCGAAGTTCAAGAATCCAAGAAAAGAGTCAAGACTAGAGTTCCATTCTTCGAACTAAATAACTTAATGTATGTGTGACTATCCTTAAACCCCATGGGCATGAGTTTTAATGTTTTTACTAAATTTAAAGATATAAAATTGTGATTATAAAAGGTTCTTGATAGCGTTTGAATGATATGCATCATGGTTTTGTTTTGATAAAAGTATATGTTGGTTTTGAACTCTTTTATATAGAATTGAATTACGACTATGAATACATGTATTTTCAAATCTATTTAGAAAGATTTTATTGAGAACATGAACAACAACCTCCCTCTCTTGGTCTGACAATATGTTTTAATTGTATTGTAGATTATTTCAAATGCTTGAACTAGTGTTTTGATAGTAAATTTCTTATTGTTGTTGTAATTGACAAAGTTTATGACATGTTGAGAGGGACTCTTCTTGCCATAACTTTACTCATTGAATTTAAATGAAGGATTCCATGTTTTGAATAAGGTGGGCTATGAAATTGATATGATATGAACGACTTGCAAGTAAGGGTATGACGATACCCAATGATGATAGGCCCTTGATAGAATAAATGTTGAATGATTTAAAAGTATGAAGCATGTTTTCAAAGAACTAAAAAGTGGGTTTAAGAGAGCTAGTCGGTTACCTGAAGAAGGCATTTGAGTGTAAGGGCACATCACTGGAAACCGTAGATGCTGATACGGGTATTATCCTAAAAAGGGAATAATGTGGACGTCATGTAAGGTTGATGCCATGGTATTCTTGTAAGGAGGTGTATCAAAATATCAAGAACTCTAATCCTTGCAGAATACTTGAATTGGAGGTTTGGCCGTCGAGTCAAGGACGGATTCCATATAGCCCATGGAAGTAAAAATTTGTAAGGTGTACCGATTAGCTCAGAAGAGTAACAAAGTGTTGAGTCATGTTTGCAAGGAAGCCTTAGAAAATTCTAAATTTTGCCCATGTGTTTACTTATCTTATATGTAATGTTTTACGAAATGCTCTCATCTATATTGTGTATTAAAGATGCTATTTTTCTTTAATTTATTTCACATACCAGTACATATGTATTGACCCCCCCATTTCAGGATCTTAGGCACAGTCTCGGGGTCCCGTTCAGCAATAGACTTGTGTGTGTCGGAAGTTGAAGTTAGTGAGCCTTCTCTATTTTGGAAGGCCTAGTCTTCATACTTTGCTATCTCATTCTGTGTTTATGGTCTGACTGGGGGCCTTTTCCGAGTTCTAGATAAGATGTTGGTTTTGATGTATTAGAGATTTCGCAGACTGATGTTTGATGGTATTGGAGGCTTATGGATTTTATTTCATATTGTTTGTTTGAATTACAATAATGACCATGATTCCGTATTGATATGTATTTCTGCATTGTCTTTTATAGTATATGAATATGTGCATGATTTCTAGAGAGTGAAGGGCGTTCGAGCCTTCATGGTTTGGGATGCCCATCGCGGCCAGGGTCTCGGCTAGGGTCGTGACAAACTTGGTATCAAAGCACGGTTCATGGTCCCAGGGTGTCTGTGAAATTGCGTCGGGTAGAATCTATTTTATGGCTGTGTAGCGCGCCATACTTATAAGTAGGAGGCTATAAGGCATTTAGGAATGTCTCCCTTATGATTTAGTTCGTGTTGTAGAGTCTGAATATCCCTAACCAATGATTTCTTGAATTTCAAAAAGTTATCATTCCTCCCCATCGCTCCAATGATTAGAATGCCCAAGCTGAGGATGTCTGCCCTACCCATGGGATAAGGACACGTAATAAAGCTCATACTCCTGAGTTTGTTGCCACTCCGAGAGTCCCTCCTATTTAGACTAGACCACCCAAGGCACCTAGGGCTCCCCGGTCTGGAACTAATTGTACTCAACCTCCCCAAAGAGAAGTATCAAATGTTGAGTTCAGACAGCCGATACATATGATAGCTCAGTTGGTGGCTTCCCAGGCCCAACGGTCTGAAAATGTGGGGTCTGCATCTGGTGCATTTGAGATTACACGGGTTGATCAATTCATGAAACTGAACCCACCTAAGTTTACGTGTACAATGGTTGAGGAGGACCTACAAGGGTTCGTTGACGAGCTGGAGAAAATCTTTTGGGTCATGCATGTGAATGAGGTGGAAGGAGTTGAACTAGTGGCCTATCAACTGAAGGATGTGTTCAATCAGTAGTACAACGAATGGGAAGATTTTAGGGGAAATAATGTTGAGCCTTCTGTGTGGGGTAAATTTATGGAAGCTTTTCTAGAGCGATTCTTTCCCCTGGAGTTGAGGGAGTCCCAAGCTAAAGAGTTCATGAATTTGAAATAGGGGAAGATGAGCGTCAAGGAGTACACCCAAAAATCCAACCAGTGATCTTGTTGCGCTCCGGAATTGGCAGGCAACATGAGGGCCCGCATGAGGAAGTTTTCATCCGGTTTCTCTGATGATTTAGTACTGGAATGCAAAGGGGCAATGCTGAATATAGATATAGATTTCTCCAGATTGTCCGTTCACATGCAACAGGTTGAGGAGAAAAAGAAGAGGGTTGCTGAATCAAAGAAGAGAGATAGGCAGGCTAAGAGGGTCAGATCTGCGGTGCAGAATAAAAATCAACAACCAGGTGGTAATTAGGGAAACAGGTGGACTAAAAAGAAGTTTTAGAGTAATGCTCAGTCTTTGGCTAGCATCCCAACGCCCAAACCTCCTGTTGATCAAAGATTTCAGAATTTCCAGCCTAACAATGGGCCCAGAGTACAGGGTGCTCAGTCACAAGGGAGTGTGGCCCAGTCGGTCAGGCATTATCCTCGTTGTGGTACTTATGGGAAGAACCATTTGGGAATGTGCATCTATAGTGATCGTGTGTGTTATACTTGTGGGTAGATAAGTCATTTCAAGAGGGATTGCCCTACTGTTAGAGGAAATATTAGGGGCATTAAGTCCCAAGGAAATTCCTCAGCACCACCACCACCCAATGGTACTATTTTGCCTATCGAGAGCGGTCACAACCGGTTATATGCTCTGACTAATTGCCAGGATGCAGAGGCTTCACTAGATGTGGTCACGGGTACGTTATGAATTTTCTCCTATGAAGTGTATGTGTTACTTGATCTCGGATCTACTCTATATTATGTGACCCCATATGTGGCAGTCAGTTTTTGCTTTGAGCCCTAAAATATTCTAGAACCCTTCTCTATTTCTACTTCTATTAGTGACTCTGTTGTGGCTAGGAGAGTGTACAAAAATTGTGTTGTGTCTATCTATAATCGTGATATTGTGTCAGACCTTTAGAGCTTGATATGGTGGATTTTGATACTATTTTAGGGATGGATTGGCTCCATTAGTACTATGCCACACTAGACTGAAGAACCCAAAAAGTCACTTTCTCTTTTCCGAATGTACCAATGATAGAGTGGGAGGGGTATTCTTTAGCACCTAAGGGGAAATTTATCTCTTATCTCAGAGCCCGTAAACTTATATCTAAGGGTTGTTTGTATCATCTGATTCGGGTAAAAGATTCTACTACTGAAAGTCCTTCTCTCCAGTATGTCCCCGTGGTTAATGAATTTTTTGAAGTTTTTCTAGATGATCTCCTAGGGATACTACCTGATAGGAAGATAGATTTTGGCATTGACTTATTGCCGAAAACTCATCCTATTTCTATCCCGCCATACAAAATGGCTCCCACAGAATTGAAAGAGTTAAAAGAACAGTTAAAAGATCTTCTTGACAAGGTCTTTATCCGTCCTAGTGTTTCTCCCTGGGGTGCACATGTACTCTTTGTGCGTAAGAAGATGGTTCCCTTCATACGTGTATAGACTACCATTAGCTAAACAAGGTTACTGTTAAAAATAAATACCCTCTTCCCAAAATCAATGATTTGTTTGATCAACTCCAAGGTGCAAAATGTTTCTCTACGATAAACCTTCATTTAGGGTATCATCAGTTGAAGGTTAGGGAGGCTGAAATTCCCAAAACAGCTTTCCGAACCCGATATGGCCATTATGAATTCTTAGTCATGCCCTTTGGATTAACTAATGCCCCAGCAGCTTTCATGGACCTAATTAATAGGGTATTTCGTCAGTTTCCAGATCTGTTTGTCATATTCTTTATTAAAGACATTTTGGTTTACTCTAAGAATAAGGATGACCATGCCACTCATCTCCAAATTATCCTTCAAACCCTGAAAGATCATAAATTGTATGCAAAATTTTCCAAGTGTGAATTTTAGCTTAGTGCTATTACTTTCTTGGGGAATTTTGTGTCTAGTAAGGGCATCAAGGTTGATCCCCAAAAGATTGAGGCAGTGAGGAAATGGCCCAGACCCACGACTCCAATCGATATTTGGAGCTTCTTGGGTTTGGCAGGGTATTACAGAAGGTTCGTAGAAAGTTTTTCTTCCATAGCTGCTCCACTTACCAGGTTGACACAGAAAAAGGTGAAATTTGTGTGGTCTGACTCATGTGAAAGTATTTTTGATAAATTGAAACATAAGTTGACTACCAGACCTGGTTTGACTCTTACCGAAGGTACAAAGGGTTTTGTTGTTTACTGTGATACATCCCGGGTGGGACTTAGCTGTGTACTTATGCAGCATGGTATGGTGGTAGCTTACGCATCTAGGCAGTTAAAGGTGCATGAACGAAAGTATCCCACTCATGATTTAGAGTTGGCAGCAGTGGTGTTCGTACTTAAGTTATAGCGCCATTATTTATATGGTGTACACGTTGATATTTTCACTGACCACAAAAGTTTACAATATGTATTCTCGCAGAAAGAATTGAATCTCAGGCAGAGGCGTTGGTTGGAACTGTTGAAAGATTACGACATGAGCCTGCATTATTATTTGGGCAAGGCAAATGTGGTGGCCGACGCCCTTAGTAGGTTGTCAATGGGCAATCTTGCTCATTTTGAGAGAGGGAAAAGGGAGATGGTGAAGGATATTCACCGGCTTGCAAATCTAAGGGTTCGACTTTTGGATTTCGAAGATGGAGAAGTAATGGTTTATGAGATAGCCAAATCTTCCCTATATTCTAAAGTTAAGGAAAAATAGGTCGAAGACCCCATCTTAATGCAAATTAAGAAAGATGTTTCTCAATAGAAGGTGATGGATTTTAAATTGGAGGTGATGGGATTTTATGATATTAGGGTAAGTTGTGTGTGCTAAATGTGTATGGATTGCGGGTAAGAATTCTTGATGAGGCTCACACTTTGAGGTATGTTGTTCATCCAGGCTCTACTAAAATGTATCATGACCTTAAGGCAATTTATTGGCGGAACAATATGAAACGTGAAATTGCTAATTTTGTTTCTAAGTGTTTAAATTATCAACAAGTCAAAGTGGAACATTTGAAACCAGGTGTTACTTCCCAGGAGATAGCCTTGCCTATGTGGAAATGGGAGATGATCAATATGGATTTCATCACGGGGCTTCCGAGATCCCGAAACCAATATGAATCCATCTGGGTGATCGTAGACTGGATGTCCAAGTCAGCTCACTTTCTGCCTATAAGGACTAACTACTTGGGAGATTATGCCAAGCTGTATATTGAGGAAATAGTTCATTTACGTGGGGCACCGCTATCCATTACATCCGATCGAGGTACGCAAATCTCTTTGTAGTTTTGGCAGTCTTTTCATAGGGGTTTAGGTACCCAAGTGAACTTGAGTACTCCCTTCCACCCCCAGATGGATGGGCAAGATGAACGCACCATTTAGACCCTTGAGGATATGTTGAGGGCTTGTGTAATTGACTTCAAAGGTAGTTGGGTAGATCATTTTTCATTGATATAGTTCGCCTACAATAAGAGCTACCATGCCAGTATTCAGATGGCTCCTTTTGAAGTATTTTATAGGAGGAGATATAGATCACCAATTGGGTGGTATGAAGTGGGTGAAACCCGATTATTTGGGCCTGACCTTATTCATCAAGTAATGGAGAAGGTAAAGATCATTAGAGAATGACTTAAGATAGCCTAGAGTCGTCAGAAATCATTTGACGACGTTCGGAGAAGAGATTTATAGTTTGAGGTAAATGATTTGGTGCTCCTAAAGGTCTCTCCTATGAAGGGGTTCATGTGATTTGGGAAGAAAGGGAATCTTAGTCCTCGTTATATAGGACCAAACCAGATTTTGAGGAGGATAGGTGGGGTGGCCTATGAATTAGATTTGCCTGCGAATTGGAATTCCATTCATTCCGAATTCTATGTTTCTATGTTGAAAAAGTTCATTGGAGATCATTCCCTAGTGTTACCTGTAGAGGAGATCAATGTGAAAGACTCCATATCGGACTAGAATGTAAACCATTATTCCTATGCGTAAATGTTTCAAAAGCCATAAATACTATGTAAATTTAGTGTGTTAATCAATTATGTAGTGTGGGAATGTATTTGAGCATAAATTGAGGTCATATAGGTCCCTTAACTCAAGGACGAGTTGAAAGTTTTCCTATTGATCGAGTTTTGGTAAGTGTTTAAACTTGGTTCAAGTTCAATCGACCATAACCTTTTGTATATAAAGAATTAGAGGCCCTATTAGATACAAAATGAACGTTCATTGAGTCCTCTTTTCAACGCCACTGGTTTTGCCGTAATCCGATATTG
The DNA here is from genome assembly GCA_030864225.1 of Capsicum baccatum var. pendulum. Taxonomy (NCBI): domain Eukaryota; kingdom Viridiplantae; phylum Streptophyta; class Magnoliopsida; order Solanales; family Solanaceae; genus Capsicum; species Capsicum baccatum. The sequence goes on along the minus strand of CM061550.1, from coordinate 265,060,153 downwards.
GGGTAAAAAGTTATGCCCATTTTACTGAGAGGTATCAATCTGCTGAGGTGCGACGGCTAGATTGATGGACCGTCAAGTCAGCGACGGCCCATCAATTTTCCCGTCAGGCCTTAAGCAGAATGCTTATTTTATGGCAATGAACTAATGGTTAGAGTGAAGGTCCGTCACCAGACTGACGGTCCGTCACCCAAATCGTCAGTAAAAGCTGAATCATGCAAAAAGGTGCATTTTAACGGGGTATTTTGGTACTTTTACCTCCAAAAACTTCTCAAACGAATTAAATTACTTTATAAACCTTATTAATCAATCTTAATCAGTTTTTCAACACATCAAAATCCTCTTTCACTTTGAATAACAAGATCAAACTAGGTTTCATCTAAGTTCAAGAATCCAAGAAAAGAGGACTAGAGTTCCATTCTTTCAACTAAATAACTAAAGGTATGTGGGAATATCCTTAAACACCATGGGCATGAGTTTTAATGTTTTTACTAAATTTAAAGATATAAAATCATGATAATGAAAGGGGTTCTTGATAACATTTGAATGATATGCATCATGGTTTCGTTTTGATAAAAGTATACGTTAGTTTTGAACTCTTTTATATAGAATTGAATTATGACTATGAATACATGTATTTTCAAATCTATTTTGAAAGATTTGATTGAGAGCATGAGCAACAACTTCCCTCTCTTGGTCTGACTATATGTTTTAATTGTATTGTAGATTATTTCAAATGCATGAACTAGTATTTTGAAAGTAAATTTCTTATTATTGTTGTAATTGACATGGTTTATGAAATGTTGAGAGGGAGTCTTCTTGACATAACTTTACTCATTGAATTTAAATGAAGGAATTCATGTTTTGAATAAGGTGGGTTGTGATATTGATATGATATGAACGACTTGCAAGTCAGGGTATGACGATACCCGATGATGATAGGCCCTTTATAGAATAAATGTTGAATGATTTGAAAGTATGAAGCATGTTTTCGAAGAACTAAAAAGTGGGCTTAAGAGAGCTAGTCGGTTACTTGAATAAGGCGTTTGAGTGTAAGAGCTCATCGCTGGAAATCGTAGATGCCGATACGGGTATTATCCTAAAAAGGGAATAATGTGGACGTCATGTAAGGGTGATTCCAAGGTATACTTGTAAGGGGGTGTACCAAAATATTAAGAACTCCAATCCTTGCGGCATACGTGAATTAGAGGCTTGGCGTCTGAGTCAAGGGTCGATTCCATATAGCCCATGGAAGTACAAATTTGAAGCGTGTACCGATTAGCTCAGAAGAGTAACAAAGTGTTGAGTCGTGTTCGCAAGAAAGCCTTTTAAAATTCTAAATTTTGCCCATGTGTTTACTTATATTATATGTAATGTTTTATGAAATGCTCTCATCTATATTTTATATTAAAGATGCTATTTTTCTTGGATTTGTTTCACATACCAGTACATATGTATGGACCTCCCTATTTCAGGATCTGAGGCACAGGCCCGGGGTCCCGTTCAGCAGTAGACTTGTGTGTGTCGGAAGTTATAGATGGTGAGCCTTATCTATTTCGGAAGGCCTAGTCTTTATACTTTGCTATCTCATTCTGTGTTTATGGTCTGACTGGGGGCCTTGTCCCAGTTCTAGACAAGATGTTGGTTTTGATGTTTTAGAGATTTTGCAGACTAATGTTTGATGGTATTGGAGGATTATGGATTTTATTTCAGATTGTTCGTTTGAATTTCAATAATGACCATGATTCCATATTGATATGTATTTCCGCATTATCCTTTATAGTATATCAATATGTGCTTGATTTCTAGAGAGTGAAGGGCGCTCAGGCTTTTATGGTTTCGGATGTCCGTCACGGTTAGGGTTTTGGCTCGGGTCGTGACATTAAATTGGCTATATATAATTTTGGCAAAATGACTCGATGGACCCTTGTACTATGTCTATTTTGTAATGTGGATACTCCTACTTACATGTTTGTCATCTGGACCCTTGAACCCTCTAAAAAGCAACATTTTAAATCCTTTGTCGGTCTACTCATTTGAACTTGTTGTACAATTTCAGACATGTCATCAAATATTTTTAAAATAATTTCCATGTAGGAAATAATGTGTTCAGGGTATAAATAGAAAAGAATGTCCAAAAAATTAGGTCATTCCAGACCATTCAACCTCGTCTCTTTTATCCGAACTTTAATATTTCTCCAAAATTAACTTAATTTAGGTCGATTGTTGTTGATGGTTGTTTCAATCCATGTAAGTATTTAATCTTTTGTGGTATTTGTAGTATTTTGTAGTTTATTTCAAGTTTTTTGTTGATTTAATGGAGTCTGTTTAGTAATTTTAGGATTTTTGTGATTATGAACTTTTTTCTTCAATTTTTTGGGTGTTTTTGCTCTGTTTTGTGTCTAGTGTTGTTGTAGGTAGTATATGTAGTGGTGATATCTCTTCAATGGTATTTTTTTTTATTTGGGTTAGAATTTAGGATTTTTTCGTAAAATGATAATTGGGTCGAAAAATTTTGGGGCTTTTGATTTTTTATTTTCTAATGCTCCTATTATACCTATATATTGCAGTTTTGTGCCTTCAATGGTATGCTTTGTTATTTCAATTACATTTTAGGGTTTTTTGGGTAAATTCAGAATTGATTCCGAAAATTTTGAAGGCTTTTGATTTTTTTGTTGTTTAATAATCCTATTAGACATATGTGTAGCAGTTTTGTGCCTTCAATGGCATGTTTTGTTATTTCGATTACATTTTAGGGTTTTTTAAAGGTAAAATCATAATTGAATTTTTTATTCCTTTATTTTTTCTTTAAAAGTTTGGACTTTGTGGATAATTGACTAATTGTATATGTTATGTTGTCATACTAAATGTGATACATTTGTAACACTTCAAATCACCTATGAGGGGTTTTTTTGTCAGACCCAGTTCTAAGGTATGCAAATGGAGTTTGTATTCCTGAAAAAATTAGAGTAGATGCAGATGAGCTTCATATTATGCTATTTCATAATTTAGCACTAGATTTGGATGTGGAAAAAGTTGAAACTTTTGGGTTTAGAGTTAGCAAAAAGGGTTGTTATTACAGGTTAGATAGTGATGTTGGTGTTTTAAGATTTACCAATAATTTAAAAGCTGGAGATTTTGTTGATGTATATGTTGTTCACCAAATTAGTGAATCTATAGTTGTTAATGATGATGTGGCAGCCACTCCACCATTATTACTACTTAGTAATGGTGATGTGACAGCCCCTTTTAAAACTGATAGGGCTGATGTGTCTTCATCTCAACCATTGGATATAAATGAAGATGAATATATAAATAAAAATCAGCCTTCTAGGGCAGACAAACGAAAAGCCAAGGTTTCTTTAGAAGACTTAGAGGAAGGTCAAGTTAATGATTTCTCCACATACCATCTTCAAACATCTGATTCTGAAGTAGATTTTGATATCACTGATTCTGATGGTCATTCACTTTATTATTTTGATGAAAATATTGAAGATTTGAGTGATTTTGATGAAGAGTTGCTTCAAGATAGAAAGTCTAATATTGAAAACAACTAAAAGAAAAGGCTGATAGGGTGAATCTAGATGAGATACCATCTAGACCAGAAGGTATAGATGATGGTTTTAAGGAAATTTGTAAGAACAATAGAGTTAGATATGAAGGTCAAATGGGTAAGGATGACCCTTATTTTGATAGTTTAGATCCGGATAGTGACATTAGTGAAGAGGAAGGAGATCCTGTTGATGATGATGAACTGGTGAATCCACTGCCTAGAATTTCATCTAGCAAGATCTACTTTGATAAAACTGCAAAGAAGGTATTTTTCATATCACGGCCCAAATAGGATCATGACTGACTCTAAGGAGTTTAGGACTCCAAAGGAAGTCTCGCTAGAATTTTACAGAAAATCGGACAGAGTTTTTCCTGTTTTGGGGCCTAACAAGAAAATTTTCTGTCTCAAATCCACAATACAAGAACCCAACATCACAACCAACACACCAAATACCAACACAATCCACCAAAATCACCAACAATGTACTAATATCACCAATATCAATACGAAATCCATCTTTAAAAATAAGAGGAAGTCAAATACTCCACAAATCCAAAATAATGAAAGAATACTCAAAGTTCTAAAGACATGTCTATGGATCAAACTAAGAGTTTTCAAGAAAAAAAAACATAGCAAATAAATAAACTATAGCCTACGCGAACAATTGCGGGGCTCACCAGGAATATGCTATTCGAATTCTTAAGCCAACGAGATCCTCACCGTCACCTACATTCTCTAAAAAATAATAGCGAGGAGTGAGACGCTAGCTCAGTGAGTAATAACACTTAACCACAACCGTTTTAATGGAGACAAGTCATAAAACATCATGAAATAATGCTCTTTCAGAAAATAGTTACGATAAACAATATCATTGTTCCATGTAAGCCAAGTGAACCAATAGTTCAGTAATAAACTCAAAAAGAATCGTATCATATCAAATATTACATATTTGGAAGGTTTTCAAGAATGAATCATGTAATCAGTGTGACATTGTTCTACATCGGGAATAGCCCATAACAGTGGACCCCTCATAAAAGAGTCAAATATCATATCAGTAGGTCCTTACTAGAGGGATACCAGTAATAGTATGCTAGTTCTACCTTCCTACTAGCGAAGGCCATAACAGTCATCAGTAAATACAAGGTGCACCGGGTCTAACGATTCCGTTGTTAGATACGTGATTCAAATCAAGGTCTACTCTCATTTATAAATTCTTTATAAACAATAGGATATTCATATGAAAGCATTTTTCAGAATAGTACATATTTAAAGTTCATATCAGATCATGTTATATGTAAACTTGAATAAAAGCACATGTCAAAATACATTTTTCTCATGTAAGTGAAGAATATTCATAGTAATAATATCATATCTCAAATAAACATTTCAATATCACATCAAGTAAAGGACTTGCTCCACATGCAATTTTAAAATATTTTATAACTCATTGTTTCATCAAAATCAAGTATAAAATATGCAAGTTAACAAACACAAATTATGGCAAGATTACTACTCACAGTACATGTGTCGAAATATCAAATTTATTACCCCGAATGATTCATATTACTTTCTTGGATCAAATTTATAATTACATCATATCCATTCTAGTGTTAAATCTCTTATTTTAGGCTAATTCATGGTAAAATTAGACTACCCATCTCTCAAGGTTTCATGATAACTTTCAATTCATCAAATTTTATATTCCAAAACAACACCTTATTACCCAAAATTTTTGTCTTTAGAAACTAAATTTCAATACCCAAAATAATTTATTAAGACTTAAAAATTATGATAAGAATATAGGAAAGGATTTATCTTAAACCCGATAGATATCTCCGAACAATCCTACTTTCTCTTCTTCTTCCCTGATTTATTTTTCTTCAATTAAACAAGCTGATTTTTTTTAATTTTTTGATGTTATAAACACAACTATTGTTGCTTTTGCTAAAAGAGGCTCACAAAGAATGGGCAAAGCCCTTTGTAATATATATATAAATATATTATTTTCCCATTCCTAATTTGAATTTTCTTATTAAGTAAAGAAAGGATTGAAATCCTTTTCTTAATTGGTTTTGGGTCGCGTAAATGGTCGTTGCCCATTTCTTTTCCTTTTCTAAATGGTGGGTGGGCTTAGCCCACTTCCCTTTCTTTATTTTTTTTATCTTAATATGGGATATTACATTTCAATTGTATATGGTGTTTTTGAATTTTGTTTAGTTTAGAGAGGTACTGCAGACTTAATCTATTTAAAAAGGTGTAACCTTAAGTTGAAACCTAATGAGAAGGAAATGATAGGGGAAAAGTCTAAGTATAAGGATTGTCCTTGGGTTATTATTTGAAGTGTTGATAACACCAAAAATTTTAGTGTGAAAACTTACTTTCCTGTCCACAAGTGTTCTAAAATGACAAGAAATAAGATGTGTAAACCTTTGTGGATTAGTAAGCATTACAAGGATAGGATTATGAGTGATCCATCAATAAAACTGCATCAGATTCAAGCACTTTTAGGAAAGGATTATGGGTTGTATGTTAGTAAAACAACCTGTAGAAAGGCAAAACATAGAATTATGAGTGAACATTTTGGTGATTTTATTGAAGAGTTTGCTAGGTTATATGACTATGCTAAACAGTTGAGGACTACCAATCTTAGTACAACTGTATCTATTAGGACATCCAAGAATTAAATTTCAGGAAAAAAAGTATTTATGGGCATTTACATTTGTCTTGGGGTCTTTAAAAGTGGATGGAAAGAGGGCTGCAGAAGAACAATTAATTTAGATGGTGCCTTTCTCAAGGATGTATGTAAAGGTATTTTGTTATCTTGCATTTTCAAATATGGAAATAATCAAATATACCCTGTAACATGGGCAATACTTGATAAAGAAACTAAGGACACATGGTCTTGGTTTCTTAGGTGCATCGGCCATGATTTGAAACTTCAAGAAAATGGGGGTGAAGGCTTGACAGTAATGTCTGATATGCAGAAGGTTTGAAGTGTCACATTTTTCAGTTATTTTTTTTTAGTTTGCTGCAGTGATGTCATTAATGTTTAACTACTATTTTACATGTTTTGATAGGATCTTCATTTGGCACTTACTAATCTACTGTCAAATACTGAGCATAGATGGTGTGCTAGACATATATGGGCCAACTAGAAGCAGGTTTTGAGAGGTGAAGAAAGGAGGAAAAAATTTTGACAGGTTGCAAGGGCCCTATTTAAAGTGTATTTGCAACAGAAACTTAATGAAATGAGTGAGTTGGGTGTTGAAATTATGAAAAATTTGCTCAAGTACAACAAAGAGGCATGGTGCAGAACTTTTTTTAAAGACCATAGCATGTGTGATGTGGTTGAGAACAACATGTGTGAGACTTTCAAAAATTGAATTTTAGTTGCTAGGTTCAAAACAATAGTCACTATGTTGGAGAAAATAAGATGCAAAGTCATGAAAAGAATATATTAAATGAGAGATTTTTTAGAAAGATGGATCAGTGATGTATCATCAATGGCTATGAAAGTTCTTGCAGAGAATGGTGAATAAGCAGCCACCTATGAATGGTGAATATACAGTCAAGTGTGAATTGAGATTTAATGGTGATTTTGGCTTTGAGATTGGTGATCCACCATATACACATGTTGTTAATGTGAAGAAGAAGCAATGTAGTTGTAGGTCATGGCAACTAAAGGGAATTCCTTGTGCACATATAATTGTTGCAATGCATTACAAGGAATAAAATGTGGAGTCATTTGTTGATCACTGGTATCAACGGAAAACATACCTAAAGGTATATGATAAGTATATTCAACTAATGACAAACATGAAAATGTGGCCAAGAAGCACAAGACCACCAATTGAGCCACCTGAGATTATTCCCATGCCACGAAGGCAAAGTAAAAATAGAAAAAAGCTAGGAATTAGCTTGTTAAGAAAAAGTTTGGGAAGGCTTTAAGAAAGGAAAGAAAAATGGCATATTCAGTGTGCAAGTCTATTGGACACAACAAGAAAGGATGTCTAACTTTGGTAAGCTAAATCTTTTCTTATTAATGAATTTTACTCTTTCTAAATGAGTTTTTGACCTTTACTTATTTTTTGTAGAAAAAAGATTTCACTGATAGCTCTGGCAGTCAACCAGGTGTGCAAGCCAGCACTAATGCTTCAGTTGTTGCTACTGCTGAGAGACCTGCAAATGCTTCAGCGGGTGTTGACATGCCTGCAAATGCTAAATCAAGAAAAATAAGTCCTGCAGGAAGGCCTGCAAATTCTCACAGTACACCAACAGCTACAAGAAGGCCTGTAAATACTGCATCAGTTGGTGGTGTGTGGTCTGCAAGTGCCTCAACAGCTAATATAAGGCATGCAGCTACTGTGATGCCTGCAAGCACTTCAGCAGTAGGTGATAATGCTACACAATCTACAACTCAGTAGTCTACTAGTGGTGTTGGTGTCCCAAAGAGCAAGGCTAGTACAGCTTTACGAGGTGGTGCAAATCTTGCATATAAAAGATCAAGTCAAAAGAAGGCAATGGTTTTGATGTGTTGTTTGGATCAAGTGGTAGTGTAGTGGAGAGGGTGAATTTTCTATCATGTAATTTACATTTAAGTGGTATTAATTAGTGCATCTATAACTGATTTTTTTATTTTTCAGTCTGAAAATACTGATAGAGTGTTACATAGTCCAACACTTATTAGTTCAGTTCTAACCAATATTGACTTGGGTTTCAGACCAAATGGACAAACGTGAAAAGGTGGAGCTGCAGCAACTCAAAGATAGCTACAAGAATAGAGTTACAAAAGATTAAAGGCAAAATCATCTACAACCACTCAAGCCATATCAAGCACTCAAGCCAGCAAGAATCAATCCACAACAAGCACTCAAAGAACACATTAGTATAATTCTCTTTCTGTATTGATTCCAAGTATTGTTAAGACAATTTTTTAGGACTTCTAGTGCATTTCTCATTAAAGATGTGGTTAAGACAAGCTTTTTGATGTCAATAGACATTATATATTGAAGATTTCTATGTTCGCAAAATGGTGTTTGTCATTAAATTGGAATATCATTTTCACTGCACATTGCAACTACAAAGATCAAGCCATCTTAAATACAACTTATAGAAACCAGATTACAACAATAATGATAACAGTGATATCAATACTAGTGCTTGTCTTTCATGTCTTCTGTTGCCTTTTATTTCTTCCCGATCCTTCTTGTCTTCGTTGTCTTCTATGTCTGTGTTTATATTATTTATTTGCATTGGCCGATCGAAAAAATCCACAACCATTACCAACTTTATATTTTTGACAGATCCAAAACATTCTTTTGGGGTTGGTTAGTGTTCTTGACATCTTAAGTTCAGCGTAAACCCCACAATAATAAATTCGAACTATCATGGTGTTGCGAAAAATTACATAAAAAATTAACTTTTCAATATTACAAACAGAGTGGGAAAAAAATTAAGAAACAAGAACTTAAAGAGAGAAAAATAGTGAAGAAGGGAGAAAAAGAAGCTCAAATTGCTCCAACATTGGTGTTGGAAGCAAATGAGGAAGAAGGAGCATTTATAAGCACTTTAAAGACCGTTGAGGGCCTTTTTTTAATGGCTTACGCGCGGTTGGAGGCTTCACTACACGCTCCTATGTGGTCCCAGCCACATAGGATGCCACATCAGAAAAGTGTTTAAAATATTATTTTTGAGTGGGTTCAAGGTCCAGATGACAAACATGTAAGGTTCATCGAGCCACATTACCTATAATATTTTGGATTCATCTTTAACGGTGGATATCAAATTATTAAACTCTTCCTTTTATTTTTTCTGTTGCTGAGTTTCAACTATTCAAAAAAAAATTGTCAGTTCTGATATTCTAAATTAATTAGAACTTATTAAATCCTAAAAAACACAACTTAACTGGTGAAATATTCTTAACCGAAATTTAATCGAACCAATAAAAATATTATTGGTTTAATGTTATTGAGTTATTGGATTAACAATTTTTAATGATTTTATCGAAAAAAATTATTGGGTTATTAGTTCGGTTTGATTTTTTCTTATTGGATTACTGAGTAAACCGATAACCCAATAAGAGAGTGTATATATATATATATATATATATATAATTTCTCTTTAATTTCTATAAATTAACAAACCTATTATTTCAATTATACAAACTCTTAAATTTTCCAACAACATTTAATTCAAACTTGAAGATTCTTGTAAATTAAAACATATCATGTAGAATTTTTTGTTACAACTAAGATTCGATTTTTTCATGTTAGTTACTATTATTTCTATTTAATGAGTATTTTCTTATCAGTTGAACCGAAAACCGAACCGATAAGGACTAAAAATTGATAAATCGAAAATCGATAAATATATCTTATTGGTTTGATTATAGGTTTAGCATATTTAAAATTGAAAACCGATAATATATAAAACTAAATCGAACTAATGCACACTCCTACTGGGACTTCATACACAAATCTAACTGTACGTTGTACGCTACATATTGTTGAGTTTAGCCTTAATTCGTAATTGATCCAACAAGATACATAATTCTAGGATCAGACTAGAAAGTGATCAATTTATTATGATTTCCAAGAAAAAAGTAGAAAAAGAACAGAGCATTACAAGATTTTTCATGTTTCTTTTGTCGGATTAAAATGCAAAAAGAATAAGGAAAGAGCAAAGCAATACCACCCTTAACGCAACCTCTTGAAACTCAAGAGTACTTTTGCAGAGTTGCACTGGGTTGCTTCTCAACGCAGTGACAATTAAGCCCAACCTATTTCCTAAATAGTAAAAGCTTTATCATCACAAAATCTTCAAAAAAACAGATTCCAACATAAAATTTGTTAATCATTACAAAAAAACTAAGAACGTAACATATTTATTAGGTAAAATGATTCGATGGATTTTTGTACTATGTTCATTTTATAACGTGAATACTTCTACTTATATGTTTGTCATCTGAACCCTTAAACCCACTAAAAACAATATTTTAAATACTTTTTTGGTGAGTGTATTACACTCTCTCCACGTCAACTGCTACGTCAGCTGCCACGTCAGCTTCCACATCATTTTCAAGTATTACATTAAATGCTACATAAGAAATTAAATATTAAAAATAAATTTGATTAAATAAAAAAAAATTATAAATTGTAGAAAAATCTAAATAATCATGTTTTTATTTTTGTTCACAAATTAAATATTAAATTCATTCCAAATAATTAAAATTCTTCTCCAACTAATTTAAATTTTAACGATAAATTCATATATACAAATATAATGAATTTTTGATTTTTAAATTTGAAGATCTTTAATAAATTAGCAAAAACTTTAAGTTTTTTAAGCTTATTCATGAAATTCACTAATTTTTCAATATCTATTATCACTCACTTTCAATTCAAATTTAAATTTTCATCCCAAAAAAATATGAAAAATTTTTAAATTTAAATTTTAATCTAAAAAAAATATGAAAAGATTTGAATTGAGAGGAAAAATTAAAAAAATAAAATATGAAAAGATTTGAATTGAGAAAAAAATAAAAAAAAATTTACAGTTTTGATATATTTTTTTTATCATATTTACATTAAAACAATTAAAACATACTTTTGAAAAAAAAAAAAAAAAAAAAAAAACACCCTTTCCCTCCCCCCTCCAGCAGCACCATTACAAACCCTATTTCCTTTCACCAGATGGTACCTTTCCTTTTTCCATCACCATTGCCAACCTTTTCAATATTCACCCATCATAATCACCTCTACTTTAAAATTCAATTTTTGAATTTGTATCTCAAAGATTCATACAGTATGAAATTAATTTTTTAAATTTGAATAAAAAATCTATGCTCTTTTTCAAATCAAACCCAACGTACTGTATGTACTCACAAATTTCAGTTCTCATTGCTTGCCCATTTTTATCATAATCTTGAATCTTTAATTTTCATCTTAATGATTTCACCATTTTATTTTAAAAAAAAAAAACATAAAAAAAATAATTGTTGATGACTGTCATGGCTACTGTGAAGGAGGGAGGTAGGGGTGTCAAACGAGCCGGGCTGGCCGGCCCGACCCGGCCCGACAAGCTAAACCGGCCTGATTTGACCCGGACCGGTAAGCCCTAAGGCTTTAGGGTTCGGGTCTCGGGCCGATTTTTTCCTAAAATGGGCCCGATTAACCCAGCCCGCCCTCGACAAAAAAAAAAGAATTTTTTATTTTTTGGGCCAACGGCTATATTACCCTTTTTGGGTCCAAACGGCTAGTTTGGGCCCATTTAATTAAAAAAAAAAAAACTTTAAAAAATATTTTTTAATCCCCAAAATAAATCTATAAATACCCTACAACTTCAAATCATTTTTCACACAATTTTTCACTCTCTCAAATCTCATTCTCTCTCAATTCTCAATTCTCAAATATTCAATATATTTAATTTCTTAAAGTGTTCACTTTAATTTTTTAATTTTTCGTTTACAAAGTACGAGCGGAAGTTTCTAAAGTCGCAATCTTCGGATACTTCCAAAATTTGGTATTGTCGTTCCATCTCTTACGTTTAATTTTTATTTATTGTATTAATTGTTTAATGTTTAATTTTATTATATTTGTGTATTTTGAATATTTTTAGTTTAATTTAATTTATATTATGGATAAATTAAAAAATCTCGCTGCTAAAGGTGTTAAAAAATTTTGTCCCGGAAGCGATAGTGGTAGTAAAAACCGAATTACTAGCGGTAGAGGTAGTTCAACTAATAGATATACCCGTGTGACTTCGCCTTCGGTACCGCTTGGTACACCTTTTGAGGAAGAAATAGGTGTAGGTGCTCACGATATGGATTATGTAGAAGCTCAGGAAAATTACGGTATAGAAGAAGAAAATGAAGTAGACGCAGTTAATTTAGATGAAGATGATGAAAATATTGCTGAAACACCCGCAGTAGGAGATGCTAACGTTAGATCTGAATCAGTTAATCTCCCTTCCCGTCCTCCCAGTGCCCCAAAACCTCGTAAAAGAACTAGTATTGCATGACAATTTTTTGAGCGTATATCAGATATTGAGGTGCAGTGCAATATTTGTCAACAAATATATAAGCATAGAAGTGGAGGTAAGCAAGGGAGTACGGGTACGTTAATGAGACATATAGCTGAAGATCACAAAAGAGAGTTAAATATTGCAAAAGGTGGTGGGGATGTTGGTGGGTCAACGCAAACTAGAATGGACCCAACAACCGGTCAAATAGCGAAAAAGTATAATAAATTGAGGGACAGGGAAGAGATAGCTAAAATGGTAGCTGTGGGTTGTTTGCCTTTTAGTTTTCCTTCTTTTAATGCTTTTATTCGTTATATACAAGCAATTTATAATCCTATGTTTAATGGTATTCCTAGAACTACTTGTCGGTCTGATATTTTTAGACTCCATTCACAATATTATTTTTATTTATCAACATTCTTAAAAAATATTCAATGTAGATTGTCCCTAACTTCTGATCTTGGTCGTGCTGTAAATAAAAATGATTATTTAACCGTTACTTGTCATTGGATGGATAGTAATTTCGTGATGCAAAAACGTATTCTTGCTTTTTTATATGATGAAGGTCGTAAACATACTGGACAATTTATTGTTGATTCTATTGTTAAAATTGTCGGATATTATGGTATAGAAAATAAAATTTTATGTATTGCTTTTGATAATGCTTCTAACAACAAGACTGATATAACAAAAATAAAATCTACGCTATCTCCGCCCTTCCCTGAAATTTTTCATATTAAGTGTGCATGTCATATATATAATTTAATTGTAAAAGATGGTCTTGACTTTTTTGAGCTTTATATTGAAAAAAATTCGTCTTGCCGTTGGTTTTATTCAAGGAAATAATCGTAGATCGAGAATTAAAGAATTTAAAGTTAAATGTCAAGAAAATGGACTTACACCGATTTTGATGCCTGAGGAAGTTGATACTAGATGGAATTCTACGTATGAATTTTTAAAAACTTGTTATAAATATAGAATTCCTATTACACTAGCTTTTAACCAACATTGTGGTTCATTTGCTGATTCTGCTGATTGCATGCTACATAATTCTGATTGGGTTGTAATTAGTGATCTTGTTAAGTTTTTAGAAAAATTTTATGTAGCTACGATTGAATTTTTCGGTGCTTACTATCCTACTGTTTGTAATATTTTGGCATATATAGCCGATATTTCTGGTTTGCTCCAACAATATAAAAATAAAGAAAGTTATAAAGAAGCTGTTGGCGCTATGTTTACGAAATTTAAAAAATATTTTTTCCTGATTCCCCCTATTTACTTGGTTGGTGCTATGCTAAATCCGTGCATGAAATATAATCATATGTGTCACTTTAGTACTCTTATTTATGCTAACTTAGAAATAAATACTAACCATGATTCTGAACAAGTACAGCCTGATTTGTGGACGGCTACGGCTGATGCAAAGGATTATATAGAAAAATTATATAATCACTATGCTGATTTATTTGATTCAGCCGTACCTACAAATATCAGTCCAACTGTCGCTCCTCATCCTACCGAGGAGCCATCATCTTCTAAAAGGCCCGCACATAGTGGTTTTCCTGATTCGTTTTATGATTTAACTTGTTGGAACAGTGTGGATGAGAGAGCTTACACATCAACTTATCGGGAAGAGCTGAAATATTATCTGCGGACGGCACCAGAGGATCACAGACGACGGATCAACACGCTGGATTGGTGGAGGAATAATGAATCACAATATCTTGTACTTTCAAGATTAGCCAGAGATATCTTGAATGTTCCAATGTCAACCGTTGCATCAGAGAGCGCCTTCAGTCAGGGACGACAGCAGCTTGGAGACAACCGACACTTATTGGGAAGCAACGCAATGAATGCTTTAGTTTGCCTCAGAGATTGGATTAGAGCAGAAAGAAGAAACCAAGGAATGGAACCGGAGCCGAGCGACGACCTCAAACGTGAAGAAATTATGACTTCACGGGAGAACTCAGCACAATCAAGTCCAATGCATGGTTTTGCCCCCGTTGACTTCGACTATCCTATGCAAGTTCCCATTAATATTAACATGAATGAGTTGGAAAAAATGATGCATAATTTATAGATTTTTCATTCATGTAAATTATAAATTTTGGATCATTTTGCAATCAATAAAATTCCACAAATTCATTCACTCCTTAGTCGTTGTTTTTTATTTATTTTTATTTAATGATTTAAAATTTTAAATTGAATTTCTACTTTTATACTTTAAATTAAAAACTTACTTCTAATATATTATTAATTTACTACCAAATATTATTAATTTATTATATTAAGTAGCATATGTTTTGTATATTTGTGCATATATATCTTCTATAGAAGTGTATATTTAATGTATACATGTGTATATGTTTTATAAATTAGTATATAAGTATATCTATACATATTGTAATGTATATATAATGTAGTATATTTTATAAGTAGTAGTATATATACATTGAATGGTGCGTATACACGTGTATATAGCTTTTATAGAAGTGTATATTTAATGTATACATGTGTATATGTTTTATAAATTAGTATATCTATACATATTGTAATGTATATATAATGTAGTATATTTTATAAGTAGTAGTATATATACATTGAATGGTGCGTATACACGTGTATATATCTTCTATAGAAGTGTATATTTAATGTATACATGTGTATATGTTTTATAAATTAGTATATAAGTATACAAATATATATTGTAATGTATATACATTATAGTATATTGCATTTAAAGTATTACATATACACAGAATAGAGCGTATATATGTGAATGGATCTTCTATAGACGTGTATGTTTAACGTATACATGTATATATATTTTATTTAAAGTAGTACATATATATTGAATGGTGCATATATATGTGTATATATCTTCTAAAGTAGTATATATTTAACGTATACATGTGTATATGTTTTATAAATTAGTGTATATATATATTGTAGTGTATATATATATATTATACTATTATAGCATATGTTTTATTTAAAGTAGTACGTATAGTCATATATAATTATATATTGAATGGTACGTATATATGTGTAATTGTTTATACTTTATATATTTTTTTAAAAATATATATTGTATATTGGAGTGTATATAGTGTATATTGGAGTGTATATAGTGTATATTGAATTTTTTATTTATTTTTTAAACGGATTTGACTGGTTTTTAACCGGGTTTGACCGGGTTTGACCGGGTTTTGGTGGGTTTGACCGGATTGGATTAAGTGGGCCGATTTCGGGTGGATTTTAATTTTTTACTGTTTGGTCCGGCCCGACCCGGACCGGTTAACGCCAAACGCGGCCCGAAACCGAGTAGAATGGGAGGGCCGGTTCCGGGTTAACCCGACCCGGCCCGTTAGACACCTTTAGAGGGAGGTTCGGGAGGGTTGTACGTAGGGTGAGGGTGGTTGGACGGGTGAGGGGGTGGCTGGACAGGGTGAGGGGTGAGGTGGGAGTGGCTGGACGGAGTAAGGGGTGAGATGGGGTGGCTGAATGAAGGGGTGAGGGGTGGGGTGGCTGGATAGAGGGAAGGGGTGATTTTTTTATTTTATTTTTAATTTATTAATTTTTAAAAATATTTTTTAATTAAAAAATGGAGGAAAAAAAAAGACTTTATTTTTTTTTAATTTTAATATTATTTTAATATACATATAATGCTCTCACTCGCTCAAACTCGAGTGAACACATGCTTCATATCCTACTTAGGAATTTCAATGCTAAGTAGATTTGATCAATGATCAAAGGCTTAAACGATTGAATTTTATTGAGTTCAAACATTCACATTACAAACATATAAACATATAAGTAGAAGTATTCATATTACAATTACATGTATAAGTAAAAGTATCCATATTACAATTACAAAACGAAAATAATATAAACGAAAATAGTATAAAGGTACATCAAACCATTTTGCCTATTTATTATAGAGCAACTTGATATACAAGTACATACTTATCACTTGACATCTTTCATAGGACTCACATAACTTGAATTTCCTTGACATCTTTCTTAGGCCTCTCACTTTTAGGAATAGTGATTGTCAAAACACCATCTTTCATTACAGCTTTAATATCATCAGTCTTGGCATCTTGAGGCAAGATAATGCTGTTGTTATAATAACCATAGCTTGTTGATGACCAGGACTCGTTATCTGACCCTTCTTTCTCTTCCTTATGCTCGCCCTTTATTGTCAGAATTCCATCCTCCACCATAATCTTCACGTCCTCCTTGCCTAGCCCTGGCACGTTGTACCGAATTCTGTAGCTCTTATCATCCTCCTTATACCTTCCCATTAATTGGGAGGGATTCATGTTCAGGTTCTCAAATAACCTATTGATATTCTCCGTGACTTGCAACAATGCACTGCCAAGTCCTGAATTTTCTGTCCCAACAACAGCAAATTAGAATTTAGTCTGTAATAGACAGCAAGGGAGTTATGATTCAGACCAAAGGTTATAAGTTGAATTGAACTCACTAAGAATACTAGATTGTTCCATACCAAAAAATAAAAGTGAAGACAAAATTAAGTACATTAAAATGTGTTTTCTAGATACAATGATCATAAAATTCAACTTGCAATGTAATACATACGACCCCATATATTGTTGTTTAAAAGCACAATGATTTAACTTGACCTCAGATCAAGTTATAAATAGACACTTAAACTTATATAAAGTTAAATAAGTAAATACATGTAGCATTTATGACATCTTACATGACCAATTTTTTTACTACATTAGATCCTACATGTACTATGCCACATAGGTCTATTTATTTAACTTTATAAAAATTTAAGTGTGTATTTATACATACTCAAATTGAAGTTCATGGATGTGATTTGAGGATAAGTAAAAGACATATTTATGTATCACTTGAAAACACATACTAGATGATCAGATAATTCACCTTAACGAAACTCCAATAGTATTATCTTTTTTTTTCATTTTAAAAAATAGAAGCTGGTAAGGAATTAGACTGTAATTAGAAGGAAGTAATACCGAAAAGAACAGGAGCAAAGTCGTCGGGGTCACGGTGTCTCCAAAGACTACCAAGGCGTCGTCTCCTGGGAAATAGCTTTGATTTCTTGCCACTTTCAGAGACAGCTACTTCAGATTTTCCTTCACCATTTGCAGTTTCTGGTTCTGTGGAGAAACGTCTTAATAGTTCAGAACACCATTTCTGTTTCTCTACATTTTTCACTTGGCTAACACTAGGATTAACGAAAGCCATCGTTTGCTTCAGATTCTTCAAAGCTACGCGTGCCAAAGCCATTCTTGATAGTTGTTGATTGCAGATTATGATGTATATTTCTTCTTTCAAATAAGAATACTTGGTGGCGTCTATTGCGATTGCGTAGACAATTTAAACAGGTCGTTTCATTTAGATTAGAAATATAGATAAATCTAACAACTTCTAGCAGGAGCTTGATGTTGTGTCATCTAAAAAGAATATCTTATTTGATTGCTATACTTGTTGAGCATAAAAGCTTTGAGAAGTTTCTCGCTACTTCTTCCAAGAATGTGCCGCCGTTGGTAAAGGGAAGTGTTCTAGAGACTCCACTGAGTAAAATTTAGTGGTCATTTAATTTTATATTTTTAATTTAAAAGTTTTTTTATTTTATTTTATTACATAAAAATTATTTAATTTTATCTCATCTTTCACAAAAGTTATTTTAAAATAATTTGATTAAAATATTATTTAAAATTTGAAATAAAATAAAAATAATCTTTTATGTTTAAAGGTAGGTTCAAAATGACCCCTCACATATATTTTTCAGCAGTTTTAATCCATTATATTGCTAATAAAAATGTAGGGGTGGGCATGATATGATATATACCGAATTACCATATCGAACTGAAATTTTTGATACCATGAATTTTGGTATTATGGTATTTGATATGGTATATGATATACATTTTAAATTTTTGGTATATGAAATGGTATACGATATTTACAAATGACATACCGAATACCGAATACCGAATATCATACTGAAATATATATATATATAAAATCTTAGTAGTAGTATAAAAATGTTTAAACTTTGAAACTTTCGCTACTCTATCTTGATTGAAATGTCTTTTTGGTGTAATTGATTAATAAAAGGAATTATTTGTACTTCTTTTACAATATTTCTACATGTGTAATGCATTTTTATGATACAATTAAGACATGCTTTTGAAAAGTCGAAGTAATAATACTCTAGTATACGAGTATATATTGTTAAAGTTAAACAAACTATGGTTACCGATTACCATACCACAAAATACCAAAATCAAACGCCAAAATATCGAACCATACCGAATTAATATGGTATGGTAATGGTATAATATTTTTAAAAACCGAATACCAAAATTATTGTACTGAAGTTTCAAATACCGTACCATATCATACCATGTCCACCCCTATAAAAATGAATCATTTTATTTTCATATGTTTGACAAACTCTACCTACTAAATAACGATATTGAAAAAAGATAAAATAAAAAATAAATAAATTAAAATTTATTTATCATAAATATGCAATAATTATATTTGCATTTACTTATCCTTTTATTGATATACTATTTTGTTTGATTAATTTATAGACATTTTTTTCTACTTTTGCTACATAGTATTTTGTTCATATTATTATTACATTATTAAATAAGTAGATATGATTTTCAAATTATTTTGTAATAATTTCTATTAATTTTATTTTCAATACATTGATTATGCAAAGTAAATTAGAATAATTTTTTGTAAATAAGATTAGTACAAAAAAAAATATTACTTATTATGAAATAAAAAATAAAAAATAAAAAATAAAAAATAAAAAATTGAATGATAAATATTTTGGAGAGGTCAAGGACGGAACTGAAATATTTGTTGAAATTTGATAATGATGGCATAATGAAAATTTTAGAAATTACCACAAAAAAAAAAAGAAAATTTTAAAAAATTATAAAAGTATTTCGCTTCTTGATATTTCAATTATTTCATAAAAGAATTATTCCAAAGTATACATATTTGTATAGTGATAAATAGATTAAAAGAATTATTAAAAAGAAATCAAAACAATCAAAGTAAGTGTGGTATCATATGTGACATAAGAGATCAACTTTCAAAAACAAAATTTATGAAGGGGACTATGAAATTATTCTATAAATAAATAAATTAATCTATAAAGTTACACCAAATTTTGTAATAAATAAATAAAAAATTGCAGATAATAAACTTTTAAATATGACTCAATATTAATTTTTTTTTCAGAATTTTATAAAATTTAACAATTAGAGTTTGTTAAGTATTTGAAGAAAATCAAATGTACTCACATATAGAAGTTTAAAGCACAAAAACATCTCAAAAGTATATTTGAGGGATCATTTTGAACCTATTCTCAAAAACAAGGATTTTTTTTTTTATTTCATCTCACATTTTAGGTAGGGTTTTAACCAAATTATATCAAAATGACTTTTGTCAAAGATGAAGCAAAGTTAAATGATTTTTGAATAACAAAATAAAGAAAAGTAACTTTTGGGTGAAAAATACAAAGTTGAATGTCTACCCATGAAATTTACTCGAACTTTTTATCAAAATAGTTTTGAAAGGGGTCCAAATTCAATAAATGAATTTGTTAGATTTTTTATGATCAAAATAGTAAAAACGCTAGACAATAAAGCACCTTCTGCATGCAACTTTCACGTTTAAAACTTGATAGTCTGTTAAATATATTTACACCGAACGTGTTTTATTAGTCATAAGCCTTAAGTGAATCTTTTATAAAAAATTTTTTAAAAAAATTATTTTTATCAATGCACCTTCAATATTAATTTTATTATTTTAAAAATTTTAAAATATTGTTATTTTCTTAACCGAGAAAACAACAGGAGACAACTTTTCTACAACCTAAAGGTTCATGTTCATCAAAGAGCCTTCAAGCAAATTATTTCTTCATACTGCATTAATGCACCTTCAAAATGCAGTTCCAAATAATTAAAAAAATGAACACACAACTGATTTGTAGCACAAAGTGTCACTAATATTGTCAAAGATGCGAGTTGACTTGTATTCTATACTTGATTGTATCCTTGAGATTGATTGTGTGATATGTACTTGAAAAAGAAAAACTTTGTACTTTAGGAGCTGACCTACATTCATTTGTGGGGTGTTTCGGCACTCACTAAACTCAACGTAAAATAGGTAAAATTACGTAGAAAATATACGAAAATAGATATATAATATATAAAAGCATCCACTAAACAAAAAGTTAGTTGGGTGCATTGATATTTAGATTGACTTTAAGGTTCTCCACTAGAAGGAACCTCATTAAGGTGAATTTTTATTTTTTTTCGTTTTTAAATTTTTGAAGCACCCACTATCCTTAAATCCTAGGTCCGCCACTGCTATACTTAATTGCGATATGTTGGTCGACTTGCTTCATTTATATTTGTTGTAATTGTAGCTTACCCGATTGGCTAGTTATTATTCTATAATGTTATAAGAGAATGTTTGGTTAGTAGCCCAAGAGTTAGTGTGAGTTGTTTATGATTGTTGGGTTGATTCTATAGATGTGCATAACGGAAAAGGCAATTCGAATAAAGGACTGATACTGATGGCTTAGTGTTGGAGTGTGGTGGATATTGTGGATTAATGAGAATAGACTATGTTAGTGGCCGGTGAATATAATAACGTTAACAGAATTAAAGAATTGTATATTATATTGGCAAAATGTTATAATGATGTTCAGTCTTATTTGAATAACAGTCTTCGGTGAAGATGAAAAAGAAGAAGATGACGATGCTGCCCGAGATAAAGCAAGAGCATGGGATGACTGGAAAGATGACGATGCTCATGGCGCTGGCAACAAGAAGCTAACTCCTTGTGGCTAAGTAGTTGCATCAGATTCCAAGAATTCCAATCAATAACCTTTCTGAGCACCTAAATTAAAACTCATTGACATGCTGCACCAGTTTGCTATTCAATTGGAAACCATTTTATTCTTGTTTTATCTGTGCTACAACTTTTTTGTCTAATGTCTTAAGTAGATGATGCGTTGTAAAATATTTGTTATTTAAAGTTGGTAATGTTGGTTGATATTTTTACACTCAGTCAACCACCCATGCTTATTACCAAAAAATGCTCTTTTTTTTGTTTTAGCTCTTACTTGAATTACTGCATAAATTGTTGTTAAGTAATGATTTTTTAAGATTTGAGTGGTGAAAATTGAATTAGAGATGTAACTCACCATTGTTAAACAAGCATGAAGAAGTGAGTTTGAATTTAGAATTAAATTTTTGAGAAATTTGGAGATGTAAAATATTGTGTTGGACATTATATTTCTTAAAATTCCCTCAATTTAGGTAGTAAAAGACTCCCTTGTTGCGATTGAATTTTGTGTAACATGTGTTTAGTATTTACGTTGGGACCGATTAAATTTGTATTATTCATGTTGATAAATATTATTTTCTTCATCTCATTTTATTGTTGTCATTTAATCGGATACAAAGTTTAAAAAATAAATGATGAATTTCTAAAGTTTATAAAATTATTCCTCTTAAAGTCGCTTTAATGTTTTTTTCATAATACATAAATATGACCTTAAACTTGATATCAAATTATAACTTTGACATTAAACTTTGACAGTGCACAAATATGACCTTTAACTATTCAAAACTGCACAAATATAACCTCCGATCCGACGTGGCAAAACGCGTGTTGTACACGCAAAACTGGGTGCGTCGGGCTAAAATTTTGAGCGTTCCAACAGTAAAAAAAAAGGATAAAATGACCATTATGCCCTTACTAATTCCTTTTTATATATTTAAATGACTTTTCACTATTATTTTTTCATTATTTTCAACTCAAAGATAAAATTATACTAATAATAAATAAAAAAGTTATAGTTTTAATAAAATATTATTAAATTAATATTATTAAAATATTATTAAATTAACATTTTTAAAATGTTATTAAACTAACGTTACTAAATTAATGTTATTAAAACGTTATTAAAATATTATTATTAACGTTATTAAACTAACGTTATTAAATTAACATTATTAAATTAACGTTATTAAAATGTTATTAAATTAATATTATTAAATTAACTTTATTAAAATATTATTAAATTAACGTTATTAAAATATTATTAAATTAACGTTATTAAAATATTATTTAATTAACGTTATTAAAATATTATTAAATTAACGTTATTAAATATTATTAAATTAATATTATTAAATTAACGTTATTAAATTAATGTTATTAATAAAACGTTATTAAGATGAAAATTTTATATAATAATAATAATAATAATAATAATAAGCAGTAAAACCACGTCGTTTTGACTTATAGAAGTAAAAAGGCATCATTTTAATTGAAATCGCGTCATCATGTCATGTCAGCCCTTTTAATGATGTGGCACCTTATGATTGATAAGCGCAAGTGAAACTCACGCATGGGGGTTGCAAAATCGGAGGTCATATTTGCTCAGGTTTTGAATAGTTAAAAGTCCTATTTGTGCACTATCAAAGTTTAAGGTCAAAATTATAATTTGATATATAGTTTAGGATCATATTTATATATTATGCTATGTTTTTTTTTCATTATCTTTTCTTATTATGTGGGACTCAATAAGGAAAAATGAATGGGGATAATGTTATTAAATAATTATTAAATATGATATTCTTTTTGAAACCAATTAAAAGAAAATGATGACATATAAAATGAGCCGAAGAGAGTAATTTTTACGTTAAAATAGTGATAGTGAAATGTTTTCAAGTGCTGATTAACTTGGCTATATATAATTTTTGGGTCCATCTTGAACGGTGGATGAAATAAGAAGAAATTCAAATTATTAAACTCTTCCTTTCATTTTTTTGCTGCTGAGTTTCAACTATTCAAAAACTTTTGTCAGTTCTGAATTCTAAATTAATTAGAACTTATTAAAACCTAAAAAATACAACTTAATCGGTGAAATATTCTTAACCAGGACCTCATACCCAAATCTAACTGTACGTTTCTAACTGTTTCTGAGTAAAACGGACATTTCTGAGTAATAAACAAACATATTGTTGAGTTTAGCCTTAATTCGTAACTGATCCGACAAGATACATAATTCTAGTTGGGGTCAGACTAGAAAGCGATCAATTTATTTATGATTTCCAAGAAAAAAGTAGAAAAAGAACAGAGCATTACAGAGATTTGTTAGGAAACAAGACACAGTATTTGGAATTTTTCTCTATTTGTATATTTCTTGCCAATTATTTTTATTTATATAAGTTAAAGAATCTTCTCTTCTAAGCTAAACAAAGACTAAATATACTAAAATAAAAGAAAGTTCTCTTCTAAGCTAAAAAATAAGAAACCTTATGATATTAATGTTAAACTATTGAGAGCATGAATTTTTTAAAAGTTCCTGTTATCATAAAAATTATGTTTGGCTAATGTTGTACTACTTTATAAATGATGAAGTTTATTGGATAATTACGTGTGGGGGAATCTATATGCATGTGTTTGGTGTATGGGAGTCTTGTTGGTGTTCATCTAATGGCTTGCATAAAAAGTGCAGAAGAATTGCCTCAAATGAAATGAAGAACAGAATGTTTTAAGAATGACACATGATTTTCCTTATATCAAACTTAAAGCTTGACGGATATAAGTTAGATGGTTAACCGAAGAACGCATGAGTCAGATGACTCTATGCTGGAAATTGTGATTTGCCGATACGGGAACTTGGTACCTTGCTATGTGATCTTGGGTACCTAGTACTTTGTCCTCCCAAATCGAGACTTATGGTTTGGAGCCCTGCTTTGTGATCTTGAGCCCAACTACGACATAATGAGTTAGTTTAGTTGTATAATTGTGGATTGAGGAGTGGTTTGTCATTTTATAGTGATAGACTAATGTAGTAGAAATAATTATAGATTGTATGGTAGTCTACGGGGAAAATGTTTGGCTTTGATTATTATTTATTCAAAAAAAAAATCCTAGAGCGGATAGTTATGATGGTTATAGAAATCTCTTATAGGCTGTGAATGGAAACGGCTAGATTTGTCAATAAGTTATAAGTATAGACTCATTTTTGTATATGGAATATCGAAGGTATTTGTGATTTATACATGGGTAGGTAACTCCAATGTGAGAAGGTAGAATATGTTGATAAGACCGTATTGGGTTCTATTATAAGATTAGGATCGACTATCACAATTATGACTTTACCCCCTCCCCCCTTTTTTATTGTCTTTATTTTAGTAGTTGTAAACTACAACTACATGTGAGAAGGTATGTAGTAGATTTTGAGGTATAGAAGTAGTGTTGTGGAGGGAACGCGATGGTAGGTAGTAGTTAAATGAAATGAAGTATTTTGGGTTGACTTCCCAATTTGATGGAATAATATAATATGTTGTATATTTCATCAGTGGTACGTGATTGTTGCTAGACTATAGGCCTGAATTTTAGATGTAGAATGTGGTGGTAAGAATAGTAGCTTAAGGTCAATGATGTATGTTTTATAGGAATGAATTAGTAGGCTTGATGTGATTTGTGAGAGAGCCTAGATTGATAATTTATGAAAAGTTTAAGTGTTAATTGTGAGGTATATATGTATATAAGGACTAGTGTTAAAATGATAAATGGTGGGTGAGTCATTAAGTGGATAAGGGCGTAAGTATATAAGAGTGAGTTGCACCCCCTTTGATAGTAAGACATTAGGTAAGATTTTATGATATAAGTTATGTGATTAATGGTCTAATGTTAGAAGGTTAAGTAGTGGAGAGTTGATTTTTATATGATAAGGAGTGAGGTTGTGAATGCTCATGGAACTGCGAGTTGTAAGTTGATGATGATGGAGGATAGCAAAAAAAAAATTAAGAGTATCATTCTTGGAAAACAATGCCTTTAGAGTATATTTAAAAAGGAAAAGTTTAGCATTTATGTGTATAAGTGTTTTGCGTACCTAGTTTATGTTCTTGAAATTGTGGTATGGAGAAGTTTGAGGAGTTTTTGTATGGCGTTATTTAGAGTTGAATTGAGAAAATATGAGTGGGAAATATGCGCCTTGGGTATAGTTTAACAAATTTTGTTAAGATGCAAGTTATGTGATTAGAGGTGTAATGCTTAAAGTATTCTAAGGAGTTGAAGATGGAGTGTTGTGTGCCTAGAAGCGTGGTTGTCTATGCCCATGATAACGTTAGCCATAAATAGATGACTTTGGGGTTTGAAGGATGTTAGGATTAGTGCACCTGAAGGGTATGTTCTAGAATAAGAATGAATTTAGTGTTCTTGTAAAAATCTATGGAGGGGAGTTTGTGTTCATGTGTATGTTGGTACCCCTTTGTGATTAGGTGTGTGGATATCAGGAGGCTCGGTACTTCAACAAGTCTCCATGTCCCTTGAATGGTTGGCGCATCTTGTTTACCTGAGTATGGGTTGTAGGGTGATGACTGTAGAGGCTAGCAAAAGTAAGAGTAGTATTTCGGGAGAACAAGACCTACAGAGTATAGTTTATCCGGTAGAGATCAACAGTAATGTGTATGGTTGTATATCTCTTGTGTTGAGAGTTGTGTAATATATTTGATTGAGAGGTTATGTCTGCAAGTCTAGGATTATGACTTTGATCTAAGGGGGAGATGATGAGTTAAATTAGTTCTCAAATCTTCTTATGGTGTCAAGTTTCAAGTAAGATTTATGATAAATCTATTACAATTCAAGCAAACTTCTCCTACTCAG
This sequence comes from Capsicum baccatum var. pendulum, assembly GCA_030864225.1. NCBI lineage: Eukaryota > Viridiplantae > Streptophyta > Magnoliopsida > Solanales > Solanaceae > Capsicum > Capsicum baccatum. Next base: position 265,033,860 of record CM061550.1, on the reverse strand, counting down.
TCTATGAGGTCACTCTGCTAATGCCTTATGTTATGTATCCAAGTCCTACCTATGTTTGAGCACTCTATGTAACTCATGACATGTTAAGAAGAAATAATGTCCCTCGATGATCCAGTATACTAAGTATCCAAGCCCTATGTTATGTTGCTCATGAACAATAAAATTGTATCCCAAATCATGATTGGTTCTAAGGAACTATGTTTTCGTATGTTAACGATTCATTTTATGTCAGGATTAACCAAAATAATAATGTTGTGCAAAGTCATGACTATTTCAGTTCTGAAAAGGGGAAGCGATAGCTTCGAGTAGAAGTCCTTGCCTAAATCGTCGACTTCATGAACTCCATGCTCATGTTATAAGACTCATGATGTAAGCTCTTATGTTTCTCACTGTGGTTGTCCTAAGAACACGTGCTAGGTTGAGTTTATGCCAAAATGACTCTCCACTTGTGATCCAAACACTTGATATGTGAAACACTCTGTGATTGTACCGTATCTTCAACTCATGTCCCACCTTGATTTTGGCAATAAGTATATGTCATAATCAAATTGTGTTACTCCCTTTCATGATGCTCTTGCTCAAATCCTTTAATGACCCTTTGTATGCTAGTATAATGATGGTTGTGGAAGCGTAGAAGTGTGTTAGGTGGTGGAGTAGATGTCGTTGTAAGTGAAAAATTTCGATGCAATTTTTTGAGCTAAGGTTAGAAGAGCATAGGAAGAAAGAAGATGAATATTCCTTACGTGAAATAGTTAGGAGGGAGGTATATGGCAAGAATCTTAGTGAAAATGATTGAATTTTCAGGTCTTAGTGGAGATGTCCATGAAGTGGGGTGTAGTAGTTGTAGGCTGAAATTTTGTGATTGATGAAAACGCCAACCAATGTGCCATGCGTTTAGTATTTTTTGAATTAAGAATTGAGGTTTTTGGATTATAGTGATGAGATGAGATGATTTCTTAATGTGATGTAGAGTATAGGGTCCCGTAGTTTAAATTAGCACTTCTTTCCTTAGAGTTAGGCTTCAACATAGAAGTATTATATGATGGGACATAAATTCTTGTGGTTAGATGTGTTACGGGAGAATTTTAAGTTGGAAATGAAGAAGTATGTTGATTAATGTTGGGGTATAGATAGGTAGTGTTGCTAATCTTAAGTCTTTTCATTGTATCTTGTAAGATAGAGAATGCTAATATTCATATGTTCCGTGAGAAGCTTATCTCATCTCTTGTACCAATCTTAATCAGGCCGAGGACTCTTAGAAAAAGTTATGTTTTACAATGTTTTGATCATGTGCCATAAAACACATGCGAAGATTCATGTTGATGTCAAGTTTTGCTATCTTGGTTTTCGTGCTTACCCATTTCCCTAGAGGTTATCATAAAGATCGTGTGATGCCTTTGCATGTTTTTTTTGTTGAGGAAAGATGTCCGAAATCAATATTACATTCTTTATTCTACACTTTTAGAGTTTCAAGAAGTCTATACCCATCATTCTGGGACGAATGATCCTAAGGGGGAGATAATGTAACACCCCGCATTTTGGGCTAGAACGCAAATCGTCATTCCTTCGCGTAAAGGTTCCAAAAGCCATAAATCTAATGCAAATATAGTATGTTAATCAATTATGCAGTGTGGTAATCTAGTTGAGCATGAATTGAGATCATAGAGGTCCCTTAACCTAAGGACGAGTTGGAAAATTTCCTATCGTTCGAGTTTGAGTGAGCATTGAAACTTGGGTCAACTTCAATTGATAATAAATTTTTGAATATATTGAATTAGAGGTCCTACTATATATCAAATGAAAGATCTTTGAAAATCTTTCCAACGATACCAATTTCACATTAATCCAACACCCGAGCAAAAAGTTATACTCATTTTTGTGAGAGGCAGTAAGGGTGTGCGATTGGTTAGGTGCTGCCCAACCAAACTTAGGCGATTGACAAGGTGTCACCCACCCTGGATTGTGCGATAGAATGGGCGCCGCCAAGTCATTTCCAAGTGCCCAAAACACTCTGTTTTGACTTATATCAAGGGTGTTGAAGTCATTTCACACCCCTAAATCATCCCTAATTACTCCAAATCGTTATAAGGGATTTTTAAACACATTATTTACCATCCCTAAGCCCTAAATCATCCAAGCTACAATCCAAATCCCTCTTTCATTCCCAAGAACAAGATTTAAGTGTTTTTCACAAGAAATCAAGGAATTCAAGCTTAAAGGTCCAATCTTTTCACAATTTCGTCGTCACTAAGGTACGTAGGGTTGTCCTAATTTCATGGGCATGATTTTGATATGAATTTTAAACAAGTATTTTAATATTTTCTTAAGTACTTATGAGATTTAAATGGGGTTTCATTTTAATACAAAAAACATGCAATATGATATGGTTTTGAGAAGAGTATTGAAAGACCATGGGGTTGTTTTCTTATAAGTTATGATTGTTGAATTATGGACATGTGATCTAAATTTTGAGAAGTGTTATGAACATTAGTTGTGAATCCTTAATCCCCATGTCAAGATTTATGTGCCCCATATGATATTAATGTTAAACTATTGAGAGCATGAATTTTTTAAAAGTTCTTCTTATCATAAAAATTGTGTTTGGCTAATGTTGTACTACTTTATAAATGATGAAGTTTATTGGATAGTTACGTATGGGGGAATCTATATACATGTGTTTGGTGTATGGGAGTCTTGTTAGTGTTTATATAATGACTTACATAAAAAGTGCAGAAGAATTTCCTCGAATGAAATGAAGAAAAGAATGTTTTAAGAATGACACATGATTTTCCTTATATCAAACTTAAAACTTGACGGATATGAGTTAGATGGTTAACCGAAGAAAGCACGAGTCAGATGACTCTATGCTGGAAATCGTGATTTGCCGACACGGGAACTTGGTACCCTGCAGTGTGATCTTGTGTACCTAGTGCTTTGTCCTCCCAAATCAAGACTTATGGTTTGGAGCCCTGCTTTGTGATCTTAAGCCCAACTACGACATAATGACTTGATTGGGGTTGTGGCACCCTGCTGTGTGATCTTATGTGCTCTTCCCTCACTAGCACTCCAATCTTGGTGGCAACCAAGATTTGGTAGTCGGTGGAAAATGTGAAATTGTAGGGTGTACCATCTAGCTTAATAGTGTTGCAGTATTGTTTGAAAACTCATTATACTATGCCCATGTGTTTCCAAATGATTTTTGTGTTAACGTGTTTTACAATAACTCTCACTATGTTGTATAAAAGTTGTATTTTATTTTTGGATTACTCTGCGGACTAGTACAATTGTATTGATCCCCTATATTTTAGGGTCTGAGGCTCAGTCTAGAGGTCCTACTAAGCCGTAGAGTTTTCAGGCAGAATTGAAGTGCGCAGTTGGTGAGCCTTCTTTATTCCAGAAGGCCTATTTCTTTCAGATACTTGTTATTATTTTTGGTTTAGGTCCACTGGGGGCCTTGTCCCTGTTTCAGACAGTTGTTATCTTCTTATGTACTAGAGATTTCGCTGACTGAATCAGATGTTGTTGGATTTATTTCTTTATTGTTAAATTGAGCTCAAGGTATGACCATGTTTTTGTAATGACTTATATTCCACATCTTTCTTTTATTATATGGACATTGTGTATGACTACCAGATGTAGAAGGGTGCTCGGGCTTTCATGGCTCGGAATGCTCATCACGGCCAAGGCCTGGTTCGGGTCGTGACAGTACTAGTATTAAGAACTGAAAAACAAGACCCTGAGTATATGAGAATAGTACCAGCCATTAAATTGACATTACTTTCAGTTGATTTGTTCATGCTTATTCCTTCAGTGGATTTTTGATTTGCTAGCTGAATGAAGTACTTAAATTGTTCCTTGGCCATGTGTTGATTAATGAGATCTATGCCAATTGTGTTTTCATTCTCACTTTCTTCCACTGTTGTCACATATTTCCCCGGACTTATGGCTAATTTCCTTTGTTGGTGAACTGAAAATCTTCAGGAAAACTATGTACCCTAAAGCAATCATCATCTACATGACCTGTCTTACCACATTAATCACAAGATACATTAGGATTATACTTTTTCTTAACCTTAAACTTCTGGCCCTGCTGGTTTGTCTTTGTGAATTTTGGTTGCTGTGGAAAGTTGTTCATTCTTGGATAATTTGGCATAGGATTTAGGGATTTCTGAACTTTCCTAGCAAACTTATACTAATTTGTGTTGCTTACCATAAAAGAGGAAGAGTCAGTTGGCACCAATGGACTCATATAAGTCTCTCTATGAGTTTCATCTTGTAAAACTAATGAATAAGCGACATTTATATTAGGTAGAGGATTCATCATTAAAATATTTTCTCTTGCCCGAGCATAGACATCATTCAGACCTATCAAGAATTGTATAAGTTTCTCATTTTCTAGATACTTCTCTAATTTTAATTTTCCTTCACAAGTGCACACACAACTGCATTTTATTTTAGAATTTAGGGATTCAAGCTCATCCCACAGTATTTTGAGCTTATTAAAGTACCCTGCAATATCATTGTTACCTTGAACTAATTCGTTTAGTTCCTTCTGCCCATATCTATGCTCTAGGCTGAGCCATAAATCTTTGGCAGTCCATGATTAGATAACACTATCAGCTATATCCTTGGACAGAGAGTTGGGAAGCCAAGAGATTATCATACCATTACATTTGTTCCAAAATTACAGATTTGGGGACTAAGAATCTGGTGAAGTATCAGCACCAGTGATAAAACCAAGCTTGTTCTTGGCCGACAGTGCTATAAGCACTGATCTCTTCCATGCTTGATAACCTTTTCCATCAAATGGAGTGTTAACCAAGTGCATTCCAGGTGAATCCGAAGAGTGAAGATAATAAACATGAGCGGGATCCATAGTTGGTAAAGGTCTGATGGTTAAACTAGAAGATGCTGAAGAAGTAGTGACTCCATCCGCCATTATAGAGATAGGTTAGATGAAGGAAATTGATAATCGAGAAAATGATTTGTATGCAAGGACCTAGATCTCTGACACCATGTTAGGAAACAAGACACAGTATATGAAAATTTTCGCTATCTGTGTATTCCTTGTCAATCATCTTTATTTATACAAGCTAAAGAATCTTCTCTTCTAAGCTAAACAAAGACCAACTATACTAGGATAAAAGAAACTTCTCTTCTAATCTAAAAAATAAGGAACCTTCAATTCTAATTCTAAGTTGGCCCATGGTCTTGTTTGCTGCTTCCCAAATGTTTATCTCGATCCAAATATTTATTTCGTCTAACAAGATTTTTCATGGTTCTTTTGTCAGATTAAAATGAAAAAAGAATAAAGAACAAAGCAAAACCACCCTTGTCACAACCTCTTGAAACTCAAGAGTGCTTTGCAGAGTTGCAGTGGGTACAGGTGAGTCGAACCTATTCCCTAAGTGGTAGCAGCTTTGTCATCACAAAATTTTCAAAAACAAGTCTCAATATACAATTTGTTAATCATCAAAACTAAGAACTTAACATATTTATTATAGAGCAACTTGATATACAAGTACACATTTATGACATATTTCACAGGGACTCACATAACTTGAATTTCCTTGACATCTTTCTTAGGCCTCTTACTTTTAGGATTAGTGATTGTCAAAACACTATCTTTCATTACAGCTTTAATCTCATCAGCCTTGGCATCTTCAGGAAATAGAATGTTGTTGTTATAGTAACCATAGCTTGTTGATGACTAGGACTCGTCATCGTCATCTGACCCTTCTTTCTCTTCCTTGTGCTCGCCCTTTATTGTCAGAATCCCATCCTCCACCATAATCTTCTCGTCCTCCTTGACTAGCCCTGGCACGTCGTACCAGATTCTGTAGCTCTTATCATCCTCCTTACACCTTCCCATTAATTGGGAGGGATTCATGTTCAGGTTCTCAAATAACCTGTTGATATTCTCCGTGGCTTTCAATAATGCACTGTTAAGTCCTGAATGTAAATTTTCTGTCCCAACAACCACAACAGAAAAATGAGCTGAAAGATCATCTCAAGTCTTTAATTAAATAAAGATGACAAGTGAATCCCACAATATTATTAAGTTAAAAAATATAAAATTGCTTAAACAATTGGGACAGTTGTTCGACAACTGCATTAATTGTTCCAACAATTATCAAAGTTATCCAACATCTTTGCAAAGTTGTTGAGACAATTTTCGTAATTGTTGAGACGATCTTTTTAGTCGTTGGAGCAAACATATTAACAAAAAAAACTGAACTTTTTTTGTCCTTTTTACTTAATTTTTAAAACTTAAAGAACCACTTAATTGACAAACTTTTATCCCTCTTAATTCAAAATCCCCCCAACGAGAACAAATAAGAATTTAGGGGTGGTTTGGTGTAAGGGATTAAAGCATATATTTTCGCGATAAAATAATCGTTCCGGAATAAAAATTTTGGTGCCTTGTTTGGTTGCCTAGTTCGGGATAACTTATCCCTGGATTAAAAAATAGTACCGGAATAAGTTATCCCACCCTTTGGATGGTATAACTAATCCCATATATTAACTTGGGATAAAGCCATAAAATGGCAAAATTATCCTCCAAATACTTTGATTATAACTTTTCAAATATATATATATATATATATATATATATATATATATATATATATATATATATATAGAGAGAGAGAGAGAGAGAGAGAGAGAGAGAGAGAGAGAGATAGATAGATAGATAGATAGATAGATAGATAGATATAGATATATAGATATAGATATATATGAGAATGTGAGATTTGATAATTCTCACATCAATTTTTTTTATCAATTTTATTCCTGATTTAAATTTTAATTACTTTACAAATTTTATCCATTTTGATAAATTAAATAATAATATGAGCTTATTAAATGCTACAAAAGTGATGAGTCGTGAAAAAATAATAATGACACCATAAATACTATTTGTACAATCAATTTCAAAATTGCTCCAAGGATTTATTGTTGTTCTATTTTATAGAAATGCTTATTAATCTTATTTTAATTTTTAAATTTTTCTAACAAATTTATCATGAACTAATAATTAAAGTATCTTGACATTTTCTTTCTAACCTAGTGCATGCTTAGTTATTAGATAAAAATGTATATTTTATATATAGCTAAAAATGTTTTAAAATTTAATTTAACTCTCCAAATATTAATGATACTAAATAATGAAAAATGAGAATAATTCTTTTTCACATTTTTTGGTGATAAATTCTTTTAATAAAAATGAGATTATCAACATTTTATAGAATTTAGAATAAAATAAGTAGTTTAACATGAAATATTAAAGCTTCATACGCATTTAATAAATTTCAACATAAAAATTTCTTAACATGTATTTTTAGAAAAAAGAAACAACAAAAGTTTTTTTAAAAAAAAGAGTAACTTTTCAATTAAGTTAATAAAAGAGAGTAACTTTTCAGTTTCTTTTGTATGGCTTGATATGAAGGAAAATCTATAAAAATATTTTGTTGAACCAAATTTTTTAATTATTTAAATTAAATTCTGTTGTTATTTATAAGTTAACTTTATTAACGTTATCATGCAACAATTTTGAGTGTTAACTATTTATTATATCACTTTGAATGTTAGAATTTTTTAATAATAAATGAGTAAATTAACATAAGTTTAATTGAAAAAAGCTTGATAAAAAAGAACTGAGAAAAAAATGATGAATTAATTCAACATAAGATAAAATTTATTAAGCTAAATAAGATGAAAGGTATTTTTGTAAACAAACTATTTATTCTTAAAAAAAATACAATACATATTATTTTTAGTATCACAAGTCAAATAACACTATAAAATAATACCAAAATAACTAATCTTGAAACAAGTAATTCGAATATAACTAATCCCAATAAACCAAACGACCCCTTAGACTGTAATACATCAGTTGAATTGAATTCACTAAGAATACTAGATTGTTCCATACCAAAAAAATAAAATAGTGAAGACAAAATAAAGTAAATAAAAATGTGTTTTCTAGATACAATGATCTTAAAATTCAACTTGCAATGTAATACGTGCAACCCCATATATTGCTGTATAAGTTATGTAAAGGCATATTTTTCTTTTCATTTATATAGAAGAGGTGGTTTCGACCACCTCTTGGAATTACCACAAAATCAACTACTTCCACTTAATTATATATTATATCTTAATATATAATAATTTCATTATTTCACTAAAATGAGTTAAATATTTAATATGTTTTATTAATTTATATTAATTAACTATAATTACATATTGAAAGTGATTTTTTTTTATTTATTTAATTGTCTATCATGTTCAAAACTAATTTATTATCACAAATCACAATAATTTGTTACCACATATAGAAATTTTATTGACTGTCATTATTTTAGCAATGCCACATAAATTGAGATAAAAAAAGATACTGCAAATCATAATAATTAACAACTTAAAATATTTAAAAGATATATAAAAATTTTAGTTGACTCTCAAAATTGTATCGAAGCCACATAAATTGAGACACAAAGAGTAAATATATTATTTGATAATTAGGTAAAATTATTATCAATCGCAATAATTAACAAGTTAAAATACTTTTTAAACTATAACTACTTATTGAAAGTAAAAAAAAAGAATTATTTATTTAATTGTCTATCATGTTCAAAACTAATTTGTTTACCATAAATCACAATAATTAATAACTTAAAATATTTAAAAGTAAATTTTATTGAATCTTACAAAAAAAAACCCTCTACTCCGACTTAATTACATACCATGCCCCAATATATAATAATTTCATTATTTCATCATAATGATTTAAATATTTAATATATTATATTAATTTATATTAATTAACTATAACTACATGTTGGAAGGAATTTTTTTTTTTTTTAATTAGCTATCATGTTCAAAATTAATTTTTTTTACCACAAATCACAATAATTTGTTACCACATATAGAAATTTTATTGACTCTCATTATTTTAGCAATGCCACATAAATTTTGATAAAAAAAAAGTACTGCAAATCATAATAATTAACAACTTAAAATATTTAAAAGATATATAAAAATTTTAGTTGACTCTCAAAATTATATCGAAGCCACATAAATTGGGACACAATGAGTAAATATATTATTTGATAATTAGGTAAAAATTATTATAAATCATAATAATTAACAATTTAAAATATTTTTTTTAAAATAGATAAAAGTTCTATTCAACTCTCAAAATTTTATCGGCGCAGCATAAATCATGAAAAAATAAAAAATTATCTTAATTAATTGCAACTAAATATTTAAAAATCAATTTTATTATTTTAATTGAATTTTATATATAAAATTAATATTTTTATTTATTTATTTATTTTAGTAAATTTACATTTTAAAATTATTTTTTTCTTATATAGAAATACTAATATTTAAACTTAACTTTAAATTTTTAAAGTAAAAAATTAATAATTTAATTTAATAAAATAAATTTCTAATGAATATTTTCTTAGAATTTGTGTTGGGTGAATATGTATCAAGATAAAAAAAATAAAAAAATATATAGTAAAATTTTATTATTGTGAAAGACTAATATAATGCACTATCCAATAATATTTAATAATATCATATTTTGCATATGCAAATATAGCATTCCGTATTTAATTAATATACTATTTCGGTGAATTATAGATGATTACTATTGAATATGATAAAATTATATTAATTTTTATAGTAATAACATAATCAGTCGCTCATAATTAATTATTGTGAGTCATCTAGGTATTAAGAAAATAAATAATATTTAATGAAAAATAAAATATACATAAAATGTGAAATTAACTCTTAATGATTTAAATTAAATTTTCGTCTTTCGAACGATGATTTTACTGTATCACTCCTTATTATAAGTCATTTATGTATTAGAAAAATAAGAATAACAAAATGATATGTTAACATAAAATATTTAATTTACTATCAAAATTATATTAGTGTCACATAAACTGAAATGAGACAGAGGAAGATATAAAACAACATATATTATTTAAAAATAAAATAAAAAGTACTGTAAATAACAATAATTAACAAAAAAAATTTAAAAAATTGACTGATTTCTGCTTCAGTCGTGATTTTACTATATCACCTCTAATTAATTATTATGATCATTTAAGCATTGTGCCACATAAGTTGAGATAGAAAAAACATTATAAATCACAATGATAAAAAATTTAAATTATTTAAAAAATAGAATTGGCTATTGTCGACACAAAACTCTGGATAAGGAGAGCAACATATATTATTCAAAAATTAACATAAAAAGTATTATAAATTACAATTGTTAACAACTTAAAATATCTAAAAATATAATATGTTATATATTTCAAAATAATTACATGAAAAATACTAGAAAGCACAATAATCAACAACTTAAAAAATTTAAAAGATATAAAATATTTGGTCGGCTCTTGAAATTATATTAGTGTCACTAAAATTGCAATAGAAGAAAAGTATTATAAATCACAATAATTAAAAACTTAAATAATTTATAAAATATAATTGACTATCAATGCCACAAAAATTTGGACAAGAAAAGTAACGTATATTAATTTGAAAAATACATAAAAATATTATAAATTACAATAGTTAACAACTTAAATTATCTAAATATATATTAAAATAACATATGTTAAACTCATGTTAGATTCCGGATGAATCCTAAAAAACATATGCAATCGTTTTATTAAAATATTTTATTTAAATATATCAAAATTGAAAAGACAAATAAATATCTTAATATTGGACCCGTACCGACACGGGTCATGCTTCTTTAGTTACATAAATTGGTCCTTTAATTTGATATCAAAACAAATCTATAAATCTTCAACTTTGAGTGTGTATAAGTAAACATTTAAATTTATACAAAATTAAATAAGTAGATACATACATCTTATGTGGAATAATATGTGTTGGATGTATATAGGACAAAAATGCCGACGTAAGACACGGCGTATATCTCTATTTATTTAATTTTATAAAAATTTAAGTGTATTTATGCACATCCAAAATTGAATGTCATAAATATGATTTGATGACAAATTAAAAGGCACGTTTATGTATTATGCCTTAGGTAAATAAAAGGTTAAACCCATCAGTAGCCTCCTAAATTTGGCACGATTTTTCACTTTGGTACCTCAACGGGCGTTGTTCACTTTTAACACCTCAAGTAGCCATAAACTGTCACTTTGACACCTTTTGCCGATTCAGCAAAGAGAGTGTATTACACTCGTTTGCAGGCGTGTTTCAGGGGTATTTTCGTAAATTTTTAAGGGCATTTTTCGTAATTTTTTCATCTTTAAATTTTTTTAAAATTATACAGAAAGATTTTTACAATTTCATCTTCTCCACACAATTTTTTCTTTACCTTAACCTCCATTAATGGAGGTTGAAATTTTCAAAAATCAATGAAACACACTACCACACTAACAGCAATCAAATTACACCTAAAACACCAATCCAAAATTTTCCTCTTCCACCCACGGCATTATTAACACCCAAAAGAAAAAAAAATGTTCATTCAATCAACCCACACAAAGAACACAGCAAAATACTCCTTTCTTCTCCATTTTCTTTTACCTATAGAACAGATACATACGGATTCAATAGAAAATACACAAAATAATATTTCTCAAAAAATCCTCAAAAATGCAAAGAATCACTAAAAATTCAATAATTTACTTCTTTGGAAAATTTTATCAAACACAAAGTGTGCAAAGAAAAGTAAAATTATTTAGGAGGGCAAATGCAATTTTTTTTTACTTTTCCACAAGGATAGTGAATTCTTTACTAGTAGGAAAAAATCAAAAGGCAAGTTGATTAAAGAAAAAAACCTTAAATATTAACAAACTACATGACCTAAGAAGAATTTAATTATTTATGTTTTCTTCCATTAAATAATTTTTTAACTAAACATTGGTCTCCTTTTTTTCCATGTCTGAAATTCGTAAAGCTTTTAAGGCGGATCTATCATCCTCAGCGAATGAGGAAGTATGTTTACTTTTCTGAAAAATTCTACCTCCATTAATGAAGTTCAACTTTCATTAATAGAGGTTGAACTTAAAAAGGTTAGATGGGAAGATATAGGTTTTTTTGTAACTATTTAATTAAAAAATCATGTGTCATTAATTTATTGGACACTTAACCATGTAATTTGATCCTTTTTTTGTTTTTAAAAATTTGTAGGTGTAAATAATGATGTGTCCTTTAAAATGAGTTGGCATGAATTAATTAGCCACTTAATTCATGCTGAAAGTGCTTGTAATTCACGCACAAAAGTTGATGTTGAAAGGTGTTAAAGTGACACAGTTTATGGCTACTTGAGGTATAAAAAATGAACAACATTCACTTGAGGTATCAAAGTGAAAGATCGTGTCAAATTTAGGAGCCGCTGATGAATTTGGCCTAAATAAAATCATACTGGATAATCAGACAATTCACCTTAAGGAAACTCCATAATTATTACTCTCTCCGTCCTAAATTATGTGTCATCATTTTCTTTTTAATTCGTTTCAAAATAAGTGTCGCCTTTTCTTATTAGGCAATTTTTTAAAGGCACAATTATCCTTTTATCCTTATTGGTCCCACTTAATTAAAAAAAAGATATTGACACATTTTTTTATAAAGGATAATTTGGTAAACTTTACCAAGTCTTCCCTTATTTCTTAAATTTCGTGTCCGATCAAATAGCGACACATAAAATGAAACAGAGGAAGTATATTTTTAAATACTTTTAAAATATTTGAATGAATTTAAAAAATGCTTATAATAATTTATTTTTAAATTAAAATGTTAAAAATTAATCAAAAATTATAAAATAAAATTTTTAATTTGTAACTTATAAATCAAAGGCCAAAAGTAAATTAAACACAAAAACTTTGAGATGTTCCTTGCTACTTCTTCCAAGAATGTGCCGCGTTTAGTGAAGGGGAGTGTTCTAGAGACTTCTATGTACTTGCCAATCTTGAGAAAACGTTATGAATAGTCAATAGGCCTAAGATAGTCTCTTTACTATATATTTATCAATTTTAACTTTTTAATTATTTAAAAATTTATTAGATTTGATCTATAATTATATTTTATATAAATAATGTAAAATTTATATTAATAAATTTTTTGCTTTCATTAAATTGAATCATAATTTGTTTCCTCAATTATTTCCTCATCTTGCTACCTTCTTTTCAAATTCTTTTTGTGAAAATTTTCTAATATCAACAATTCAAAATAAATTCTTTTAGAAATAAGACACAGGCTCTAACAAAAGAAAGTATATTATAATTGCTAATGACTTTAAATATACTATGTTCCATAAAAAATGATAATAACAATAAAGTTTGATGCAAGAACAAATTCATTATTATCATTGAAGATAACTTAAACCAAGTAAAATTTAAGATTGAGATTTTTGACATGATCCGAGTAATATAAAAAAAATTACCAAAAAAAGTTAATAGCAAAAATGCTAAAATGGTAAAACAAATGGTAGGAAGTGAGGATCTCACGGAAGCAGGATTCTGTTAATATAACTCCTATTTTGTTTATATAAAAAATAGATAAATATCAAATTTGATAAAAATAATCAAAAATCAAACGTGATAAATTTTAAAATAATTAAAGAATCAAAATTAATAATTACTCTCTAATAAAAGGAAATAGCACAAAGTTAAAGTACACAGCAGATAATCAACATGTCTTCTTCAACTTAGTGCCTAAGGGATGGCTTAGTGGCTGAAGTCACAACTTTCATGCTAAGGGACTTGAGTTCGATTCTCCACACCTACACTATTTTTTGGGGGTATTTTATTGAAAGTTGCTTCCATCAGTAGCACCCACAAATAAATGCATTTAAATGCTAGGCTTATTATTTTTTTTAAGGTATTTTATTGGAAGTTGCTCTCATCTGTAGGACTCACAAATCAATGCATTTAAATGCTAGACTCAATATTAGTAAGTAAAAATTTGGGACCACAACACCAATTAATTAAAATGTTTTACATATTTGCCTTACTTTTTATTCCTTCATAATTTTTTTTTATTGAAATTAGATAGTAAAATTAAAATTCTTTTTCACTTTATACATTTTTTTAAAAGATGGAGTTGGAGTTAAAATTTTAATGTGTTTTCTAAAATATGATTCATAGCTTTATCTTTTAAAAAATCAGAAAAATTATTCAATTTTAACTTATTTATTCAAAATATATAATTAAATTTAATCTAAAAGAATAATATTTCAAAATATATAATCACATAATAAGATAAATTAGATCATATATACAAGTTACGGCATATTATTACGAATATATTTTAACTTTATTTGAAAATTTTGAAGTTGAAGTTATATTTTGTTATATAACTTATACAAATAATAAAATTAATTCTTTGAATGTACTTTCCTTAAATATCATGAATATAATCTAAAAGTCATTTTTATAACTATCACAAAAATTACCTTAAAATTTGAAAAAGAAAAATACACTAACAGTTAAAGAAGTGAGGATAAGATTTTGGATATTTTCAAATTTTAAATTCAAATTATATAAGAAAGAAATTAGTATTATACTTTTTAAAAAATATTTCAAAAAAATATTTCTATTATTAAATTTTATATTGTTGGGCTCGTACCTTGCACGGATATTTCACAACTAGTTATATAGTTAAGAAACTAATTTAAACTTATTCATATCATATAGATAAGGAAATATTTATGGTGATGTCACTGCCAATCTTTGGCCACGGCTTTGTGCCCCACATTAATTTTTATTTTAGTGGGGCAGATGCATAAATAGAGCAACTCTCTTATTTACTTTCATCCAATACTAAAAATAATTATTTAATTTATAAAATTTTTAAAAAATTATAATTTTTTATTTATAATACTTCCTCCATTTTATTTTATACCATAATTTAACTGAACATAAAATTTAAGAATTAAGAAAAATTTAATATTTTTGATCAAATTACTTTTATTAAAAAATATACTGCTACAATCTCTAATTAAGTGAGACTAATAAAAATAAAAATAGAATTATATATTTAAATAGTTATAAAAATAAGAAAATATGATTTTTTTGGAATGAATGAAAAAATAACGACATATAAAATGAAATGAAAAGAATAAATATCATATTACACTATAAAATATTCTCGAATATAGACGACTTTTACCCAATAAGATTAGGTAAGATATGTATCTTGAGAATATGGTAAGAGATATGAGAAAAATGAAGAAAAAGTGTTTTTAAGTCTTGAATGAAGGATTGGTGACATTGACCAACTTAAAGGGTCAAACACCATTAGAAAACTTGATTAAATTAATTGTGGACTTGATTAATATTTTCAAAACTTTTTAATCTTTTCAAAAATACAAATCAACCCAACCCACTTTCCTGTTCAATCCAAATCAACCAGTCTCTCTCCTCTCTCTCGACAGTTTCTTTCAACTCTCTCCCAACCAACAGTTCTGCAAATTTCTCCTTTCAATCCTCGGCGACTTCAACATCCAACGATAAATAGTTGGGCTTCGAGTCCCTTTTCAACCTTAACCTTCAATCGACGTGACAGCCTTGCTCTCCGTCCATAACAACTTTGAATTCTTCAACCTTCAATCGACGTGGCAATCTTGTTTTTTGGCCACAGCAACTTCGAATTTATCATCATTTATTTTCTTATTTCACAGATAAAATTTATGGCCTTTTTAGTTTTGAAAAAAACGAGGAACTTGAGTCAACTTCTCTTATAGTATTGGTTAACAATTTCAATATTTATTGCTTTAATTTGAAATATGGTCTGAACAAAACCCTAATTTCTGGTATTTCTTCTCTTCTTTTTTCGAAGTGAATTATTATTTTTTATTGTTTGTTGTATTTTTTTGAAGTTTGATTTTTGTTGTTTGTGTTTATAAAAAAAACAACGATTTGGGTTGATTTGTTCTGTTCTTGTTCTTGGTAAAAATGGTGATATTGTTGTTTTTCTGTTGAACAAGATCATGCTATTATTTTTTATTTTGTCCAACAGATTATCCATCTGGTGCAATATATTAACTATTTGATGCAATAGATTTGTCAGATGATGCAACAGATCAATCATCTGATGCACCAGATTGACAATCAGATTACAATTCTGATGCAACAGATTAATCATCTGATGCAATAGATTTAGCATATGATGCAACAATTTAACTATATGATGCAACAGATTAAGCATCATATAAAAAATCTGATGTAACTAATTAACCATCTGATGCAATGGAAGAACCATCAGATTAATGATCTGATGTAACGGATGAACCTCCTGTTGGATAAAATCCTATCAACTGTTCCAACAAACCATTCATCCTTCTCAATGGATTAGTGATATATTTTGTATTACCATAACAGATTACTCAGTCGTTGCTGCAGGTTAGTTAACTGTTTCGATAGATCACTCATATGTTGCAACAGATGTGTAATCTGTTGCACAGACCATTCATCTTTCTCAACAGATGAGTGATATATTTTGTATTATTATAATAGATTACTCAGCTGTTGCTACATGTTATTTAACTATTCCAACAGATCACTCATATGTTGCAAAAAATTATATTACAATAGATGTGTGATCTGCTATACAAACCATTTATTTTTTCAACAGATGAGTGATATATTTTGTATTGTTGCAATAGATTACTCATCCGTTGCAACAGGTTATTTAACTGTTCCAACAGATCACTCATGTTGCAATAATATATGATCTGTTGCACAGACCATTCATTTGTATTAAATGATGAGTGATATATTTTGTATTATTGCAATAGATTATTCGTTCGCTACAATAGATTGTTATATACTACAACAGATATACTACCTGGTGCAACAGATATGTGATCTGTTGGAATTGTTATTTTACTATTTTGTTTATTAGATTTACTATTATTCCTTTTTAATAATGCATTAATCAATTATAATATATTTTTTATGTTCATGTTAATTTTAGATAATAAAGCTCTCAAAAGGATAAAAGCCAAATCAAGTCCAAGTAAAGAAACAAGTAAAGCAGCTAGGCTACATCCACCACTCTATGAGCTTGCTTTACAAGCTTATCTCAATCATGAGCAGAATATGATGAACACGGGGAGGAGGAATATTTCAAAAGATAGATCCAAATGCTAATAACCCTTCCACCGAAGAGTTGGTCAAAGCCTTCAGCATTAATCGTTATCCCGTGAGAATGCGGTGCGATGGTACCATAGATTTAATGGGTGATTTCGTGGTTAAGTCAGCCATGGGAAAATCTTTCGATGCCTTCAGAAAAATACTTTGAGAACAAAAATTGGATGCTTATTTCAGGGACAATTGCTTTGGGAAATATCTTGATTTTCCGAAGGACAACAATGCTCGTTTCGAAATAAAAATGGTATATGAACTTCTCAAGCATAGGTTTATATATGAAAATAAAGATAATATGGATGAGGTGTGAATAAATTACTGTGGCATGCCTGTTTGTTTAGGTTGGAAGGAGTTTGTCAAAGTTACTACATAAAATGTTATTCTCCTTCTCAAGTTATACCTATATTCTAACCCAAAAAAGCACCCCGCATACCAAAAAAAGGCAAAGGAAAGTTGGGTAATCATGATAACCTGGTGTCCATTGTTGATCCAAGCTTTAAAAATAAAAAATTAATAGAAGTGTTGAAAGGTAAAGAACTTTCAAAGAAGCACAAACAATCATTGTGCTTGGTTTGGTTTGTACATAATATTCTTTGGTCGAGACGTTAACAACAACATAAGCATTGATTTAGTAAAGCTCACCGAGGATCTTGAGGCATTTAACAACTATCCTTGGGGTTATGAAAGTTTCAAAATGACAGTCCAATATTTGTTGACTCCGTTAGCGCCAAAGACAGTCAACTTATATACTTTTCCATAGGCTTTCATGGTAAATATTTTATTTTATTATGATATCATTCATTTTTTTTACTCAATAATGGTTTTGATTTATTGGTATTATTTTATAGTTTTGGACGTTTGAAGCCATTCCTCATTTGAGAGAACAAGTGAACTATCAGGAAGAAGTTTCCTATACAAAAATCTTGAGATGGTTGTCAGCTAAAACTGATAAAAATACAAAATTTCTTAATCTCTTTAACTCCCCAAAGGATGCAGTAAGTATAATTATTATTAAGTTTTTATTTTAATTAATGATTTTTTTTGAATGATCTAATCATCATTCTAATATATGTAATGATTTATGTTAAATTGTGCATCCGTCACTAGTTTCAACCAATCGAGAGCTGAAAATGCCATTTTTTCTTACTTATGGTCTGTGCAAACTTTATCGGACCCTAAGGTCATTGAAAGAATAAAAATAGAATTGGTTGGAGCAACAACCATTACAACAAAAATAATTTTGGAGGGTGGGCTTGTTGTTATTGATGGACTTAGTGGTGATGGAGCTGTTTGTGGTGGTAGTGGTGCTGCTGTCGGTGCTAATGATACTCCCCTTACAGTATTTAAAATAAACCATTATGAGTATGATCATACTGGTTATATAGATTTTGCCTTTCCCAGTGAATGTTCTGCATGCAAATGTCAAGACTGCAGGGCGAAACATGATGTAGTAATTAATGTTATTAATGCATTAACTGCTTCTGTAAAGAAATTGACATCTAAAAGGGGTGTCATTCCATCAAAGAGGATTTTATTTCCATCCACTCCATTAGATATTAATGCTAAGAGGAGAAGGAAAGTGACTTCCAAAGCATTATCAAGCATCTAAAAGAGCAAAATTGTAACTCCTCTGTCCGTGTATTGCACTAAGCATGAATTCCCAAAGGAGAGCCGCACGAGCTGAATAAGGTGAATATATATGTCTTCCAACTAACAAACAGCTATATTTCTGTTTCAACTGATGATACATCTGCTGAAAATTATCAACCAGATATATACATCTGTTGCAATAGTTGGCTAACTTATTGCACCAGGTAAAATACCTGTTGCGACATATGTCTTGTCTATTTTAGCAAACCAAATAGCTCTTCGTATCACTTTTATTTGTACCAACAGATGACCCGTCTACTGTAATAGATGAGTCATATGTTGCAACAAATGGCTCATCCGTTGAAAACTATCATATAGGTCTTTCTCATGTAGAAATTTGACCCAACATTTGATTCATTGTTGCAACAAAAATATTATATATTTGGGACAATTTAAAATAGGAGGAAGACCTGTTTGATTTACTAGAACAGATGAGTTATCTTTTTTCGTTTTATTATATCTCCGTGATTAACATTGACCAATTCTGGCTTTCCAGGTGGATGTAGAAGCTATTGCTGAACATCATTAACAATATACTACTGTACTTTTTTTTATGAAAATACAGGGAACAGAAATCGTACGTAAGCGACAATAAAGATCCACGACGAGCAAAGCTGAATTTCATAGCACCGGATGAATAACAACTTGTCCATATTGAGTAGATCCTAATAGCTTGAGTTGAGTCTGTCAAAGTAATAACCTCACCCCTCCTTAGGAATCCTTGGCATCAATACTTAAATTATTGATGTATTTGTTGAGATCTATACCCATAACAATTTTTTTTACATTTCACTTATTCATTGATTTTATTTCAACGAATTTCTTAAGGCTTCGATTTATTTTATTTTATTTATGAATTTTATTTTTCCTTAGATTTAAACGTATTAATTGAAATGGAATACTAGATTTAAATATTGCAACTGATAATGTATCTGTTGCAACAGACGAAACATCTGTTGTAAAATATCGAATAGATTTGACATATGTTGCAACAGGTAGGTAATCTGTTGGAATTAATCAAACAGGTCTTTCCACTGCTGCAACAAATAGAAACACGAAACACCGATGTAATGCAACTGATGACCAACCTATTGCAACAGATAAACTATATGTCAGAATAGGTAGAATATTTATTACAACGGATGGATAATATGTTGCATTATAAAAATTCAACTTTCATTGGACATACAAAAATTGTCACTACATGTAAAAAAGTGAAAGTGAATTGCAATAAAAAAGGTGGAATCGATCGATAGTGTTCAGTTCAAACACCTAAAATTAAATAGGCATCAAGTAGACAATGTTTATTTTAAACACATAAAATAAAATAAGCACAAATGTGTCTGGTTGGCACTTTTTGCTGACTTGGCGTCTGATTTTACCTCCAACGGTTATTTTTCTCCCAACGTGTTATATATTCATCTTCTTCCTAAAATTTAATTCTAAATTTTCAAATCTTCTTCTTCGTCATCATTTTTTTAATCTATCCAAATTCTTTAAATTATTTGCATTTGGTCTTTTTTTTTCAACTGAGCTTGATAATGTCCAGTGGATCTTCCACTGTTTTTTGTGAATACAATTTCTGATATTGTAAGTGCGGTCATGAAGCTTTATTGAAGACTTTTTGGACTCAACAAAATCCAGGTCGTAGGTTTTTTACTTGTAAGATTTCAAAGATAATATTTTTTATTTAGTTAGTTGATTAATTATTGACTTATAATTATTTTGTAATTGTGTTCTTGTTTTTATAGAAATTGGGTAGATACAATTACTTTTATTGGTATGAAGAATGACACCCTTCACAAGCAAATCGTGTAATATGAGGTTTATTGAAAAAAGTCAAGGCTTCTGAAGATAAAGAAAATCGAGCAAGAAGATACTACATTATTGTCGTTATTGCTACTGGTTTGGTGGTGTTGGGCACATAAATTTTCAAGCCTAATTGCTAACATTTTTATGGTGGTGTATTTGCTACTGGTTTGGTGTTGTCGAGCACATAGATATTCTAACGTGTAATTGTTTCAAAATATCAAACATATTTAGGCATATATTGTAAATTTAGGTCATCTGTTGGAAATTATCAAACAGGTCCTCCCGCTGTTGCAACAGATTAAACTTAGATTAGATAGAAATAACATCGACATAATGCAACAGATGACTAACCTATTACAATAGATAAACTATCTGACAGAACAGATAGAATATATTTTACAACAGATTGACAATCTATTGTATTATAAAAAACTAAACTTTCATTCATCAGAAAAAATTATTGCCACTATATGTACATGTACTTTAAAGTAAAGTGAAGTGTGACTTGATATAAAAAATTATTATTTCACAGGCTCTTCTATATACACAGGCTCCAAGCGTCCAGTCAGTACCCCATAAGCCCAAACCTCTTGCAGGTTTGCCACAACATTATCGCACAAAAAGATCGTTGGCTTAACCATTTCTGTTTCAGTCAGCAAACATTCGATGTGTGCAAGAGCGTGCGAGCCACTCGCATTGCCGACATCATTTTTTAGAAGGTCATGTCCTTGTTTCGACCTTCAAAATCCTATGATTTTTTCATCAACACTTCCTTTGACAAGTGATTCATCAGTTTACTCTCCCTCAATAAGATAGACAACAGCCCCATCAGTGGCTGCACGATGAGAAAAAGATCAACATCGTCAATGAGAGGTTCATTGTAGTCATAAACTTTGATTTTTCTCTCCTCAAGTAGTATCTCAATAGCCCGATAATGTATGTCGTTCACCCTATTGACTAAAAGAATCCTCTTTACCTCGGTCCAGCATGGATTTGGCCTCTCTCATCTAATATATTTTATTATTTCTTCTTTATCCCAGTCCAACGTATAAACTAAGAAATCAAATCTCGTGCCATAGTCTAATGCGATATTATTAAGTTGATCACACTTATCCTTGAACTTCTTGCAGAAGTCGACGTTCATTATCCTATCGACAACGTCATAAGCTTCCTAGTACGTTAATTATCTTTTCCTCATGAGGCAGAGAATTTTGTCAACATGTTGTGATATAAGAAGACAATTTTTAAATAAGTTAGTAATTGTAAAGATAGTCCATCTGTTGCATAGGATTCTCTGCATCAATAATCCAACACAGCTTATGCAATAAATAGATTGTATGTTGCAACAGAACTACTACCAGTTGCACCAGAATACCAGTTATTGCAACAAATTTCACATCTGTTGCGTAGCTTCTTCTTCATGGGGTAGATCAGATTAGAAAGATAGATTAGAAAAAAGTAAACTAGCCTTTTCCTCGTAACACATATGTATATTTGTTATAGTCTGGAAGTCTTAGGGGGAAAGGGGAGGCCTAGGGTAATCTGGTGCGCTTGGCTTGGCATTCTTGGCCTGTCGCAGATCCCTCTTCTCTTTGGCGCCAAGTTCCGCGTATATGTCCACCTTCTTGAATGGCCTCTGAACTTTAACAGCTTTTTAAGAGGGAGGAGTTGCAATTATTTTTAATTTTCGACAGGAGAGTACATCGGTTATTGCTCTTTTCTTCTTCCAAACCAACACTGTAGGAGTGTATCACTCCCTCAACTTTTTGGATGGTATGACAACCCTCTTGGATTTGAACCTCGATAGTTTAGAGATAACCTCTACTTTATCAAAGAGTTTATCCTGGCTGTCCTTGCACTCTATGCATTCACAATGAGAACACGAGGGTGAAGAGAGGTAAGAGGGACCTGTGTAAGGGTAAAAAGGGGTATTTTCAAACATATTTAATTTTTCTTGAGCATCAACATGCTCATTATCACGAGTGGTAGCAGTAGCAACATCATTATGCCTGCCACTAACACCAACAACTCCACCAGAAGAAGCACTCAGATCTGCCTTAGTAGGTTGGTCATTAAGAGCCTCAACATTAGGCTGACCTTGCCTAACTGGTCTTCTTATGGTTGTTGCTCCAGGAAATTCCTTCTTTATTAACTCCATAGATGGGTCTGCTATAGTATCAACATGACCTATATTAATAAAAAAAGTCATCAACGACTCCTCCTCAGTAGGCACGATCCATGAATGCACAACCTAGAAAAAAAGACAAATACATTTAAATCATACAATATAATAATTTTCATAGTTGGGTTAACATTTTAACAGTCAACTTCTGCAACAGATTAACAATATGTTGCATCAGATTACCCATCTGTTACATAGTTTACAGTAGATGGCTAAAATCTATTTTAGTCGGGTACAGAGAACCAGAGCAATACATGGATAATCTGATGCAAAATATCAATCAGCTGTCACAACAGATTATTAATCTGTTGCACCATTTGCATAAGACGGGTAATTTATTGGGTTACATGTTATGCAACAAATGACCAGTATATGTATTAATAGTATGTTATATCAGATTACACATCTGTAGCATAATTTGCAGTAGATGGTTAATCTGTTAGGAGTAGAGTTTAGAGAATCAAAACAACAGATAGGTAATCTGATGTAAGATATCAATCGTTTGTCGTAATAGATTATCCATCTGTTGCAACGGTTGGCACAAGACGGGTAATCTGTTGCACCAGATATAAAATCTATTCAATATCTTTCATTGAGTAAAATTATTTTACTTGAATAAGACGTACTGCATCATCTGGAGGGTTAAAGAGACCAGCCTCCTTAATTTTGGTGTTGCTCTTTGCAGCCAACCACCTAAACACCCTTAGATGAGAAACCTCATCCGGGTAATCCATTTTCTACTTTCGAAGGGGAGGAATGACTTCAGATGCCCAAGCCTAAAAAACGTAAACAGGAAGCAAGCGAAAAAAGTCATAATAACTAACTATATTCAATATAACTTAACGAATGAGTTAAAATAGTGATTAGTTTTACCATGAAAGCCCAAGGAAAGCCATATAATATGGTCGTCCCTACGGATAGCTTTGTTAGTAAATATTGGACAGTCACGTAGAAGCTGTCATATCTCCAGGAATAATTGTTGAATTTATCAAAATCCTTTGAACGAGCTAACAAATCATCTTCTATGACCTTGTTAACGTCTCTTACCAATATAACTGAATGGGCAAACAAAACTAAGCACAATTGCTCCCTGCACTGCTTTGGTATGATTTTATCCATAGATCTGTCAACATATCCGATGCTTTGTAGACACGTCGAGCAATGTCAAATAACCCATCTATTTTTTCCTTGCGTTTTCTTACCTTGGATCTTTTGCGGGGTATTTCCTTGGCGATAGATAGTTCTTCTGGATGATGGCATCTCAAGCCCGTCATTATGGCAAACTCTTGCAAGCAAAAATAAATTGGCATGCCATAGTAGTTGATCCAGATTTCATCCATCTTTTTGTTTCCCCATCCTTCGGATCTTTATTACCCCTACGTACTTGATCCTACGCTTGAGAAGATAATATACCATCCTCATTGAGAAACGGGCAGGGGTGTCCTTAGCCAGCTCAAGAAAGCATCCAAAACAGTTTTTCTTAAAAAGTTCGCCTATGTTTTTGTCCTTCATAATTTTCCTAAAACAAATAAATTTACTCCTTATCTGACATTTAAGTACAATTTCACCAGTTACTTCTTTTCTATATTTTTGTCATTTATCAGCATCGTAACTTGAAACTTGTCAATACTAAAAGTTTTGACAGGATCATGCTGGGATGTCGATATTGATTTATGCCCCATTGGTGATCTATTATCATCATGTTGATGATCATCCTCTTTCTCTTTCTCTTTCTTACTCTCTAATTCTTCCTCTTTCTTACTTTCATTTTCTTCATCACCATCTATAGACCCTTGTCCACCTCCCTTAATATTGTTTTCATATCTCTTCTCAGCTTTAATTTGTTTCCCTGATTGAGATTGTTTAGGAAGCTCCTCCGAATCCCTCTGTACTGTAGCCTTTTTTTGGGAGTGGTCAGACATTGATCCACTTTCACTTTCTTTTGTTTTCTTTTAGGAGATATGCTTTACCTGCAAATAATAGAAAAAAAATTACATTACAATTAATGTTTTCATAAATTTTGAAAAATATATTACAAACACCACCAATGACGACACACCAACAGCCACCACCAACCAATGCCACAAACACCATGAATACCGACACCACCACAAATACCACCAACCAATGCCACCACAAACACCACCAACCAATGCCACAACAAACACCACCAATCAATGCCACTATGACGACGACCACCACCACCACCACAAACACCACAACACCATCCAACAATACCACAACAGTCAACGAAGCACTGTGATGGAAACTAGGGTTTTCTTGAGTTTTTCCTATGATTTTATCATCAAAACTCAAAATTGTAATTTCATTCTCGAAGATAATACAACTAAAAGTTTTTTTTCAATGATTAACTTAAAATCCCTTAATTTTTAGAAAAAAATAACAAATATAGAACTCTTCTCGAACTCTGTTACCCACGAAGATAGAGAAAACGACTGATACAAGCAAGAATAAAGTAAAAAATAACACCTATGTGGTCGGAAATGAGAAGAAAATTGATCTATTTTGAAGGGTAAAGCAATTTATTGAGTAGTTATAATTGTTGTCTATACTATATAATTGAGTGAGAAAGAGAAAAGAGCGAGAACTCGAGATTTGAAATGATGAAATATTTTTCTCGCAAATGGATGATTTGTATGGGTTGATTTGTATTTTGAAAAAGAATGAAAAGCTTTAAGAATGTTAATTTGGTCCGAATTGATCATAATTATTTTTTAAAATTATAAAGGATATGCATAATTTTTAACCCTCTCATTATGCAATTGCCAAAATACTCAATTGAAGTTGTAGTTGACCCTATGAACTTATCCAACCCTGGTCCTAGATTAATCAATTTAGGTATATGAACTCAATTGAAATTGTATAAAAATAAATGTTCAACCTGTTGCAAATTATCAAACAAATTAAGTAATCTATTGCGGCAGATTACCCATCTGTTGTAAATTATAAAATAGGGGTTGTCATCTATTGTAGTTGACCCTATGAGAACTCACCCCTGGTCCAAGATTAATCAATTAAGGTATTAGTCTAACATATGAGGTGGTAAGAATCGGTTCAGCTAAGAGTGATCGATCAACAACTCTGGTCGGGAGGAGCGCAATACTGTCTCATCATTCAATTGCCAAAAGACTCAATTGAAGTTGTAGTTGACCCTATGAGAACTCACCTCTGGCCCTAGATTAATCAATTAAGGTATTGGTCTAACATATGAGGTGGTAAGAATCAATTCAGCTCAGAGTGATCGATCAACGACTCTGGTCGGGAGGAATGCAATACCGTCTTATTATTCAATTGCCAAAAGAATCAATTGAAGTTGTACTTGACCCTATGAGAACTCACCCCTGGTCCTAGATTAATCAATTAGGGGTCGTTTGGTAGAGTGTATAAAAATAATGTAAAATATAGTATATTAGTAATGCTTGTATTAGTAATACTTGTATTATTTATGCTTGTATTAGTTATGCATGTATTATTTCTTATACATTGTTTGGTTTGATGTATAAGAAATAATACATCTTACATAATTTCTATAAAAGAAATTTTTGTTTACAAAAATACCCTTCTTTGATATTGTACACTTTTTTGCAACAAAGTTCTTTTGTTATTTCAAACATAAATAATATTGTTGAACTATTATATAGAGGTTTAGATTAATGGTAAGACCTTCATCTTTGCGCAAAAATGTTACGCCTACGGATTAACATAGTCGAAAACAAAATAAAATACAAGACGTAAAATTAAGAAATAGTCTCAATTTTTTAAAATCTTTTTAAAGACTAAATATGTTATAGTTATTTAAATCAATCATTCATTGTTGTAAATTCAAATAGTGGGAAAATAAATTGTAAAATATTTTGAAATGATTCACTAGTGCAAATTAAAATAGCAGAACAAGGAATAGTAAAATATTTTGAGAGGAAAATTGAGGGGTATTAAGGTCATTTAATAAATTAATGCATGTTTTTAAAGTCTTTGTATTACTAATATATAGGAAATAGAGCATATTACTAATACACACTTTAATACATAGTAGAATGTATAACTAATGCTTTTATTAGTTATACATAGGTAAAAAGTCATACTAAACAAGGTACTAGCAATACACACTAACTAATGCATGCATTATATTTTACAATACACTCTACCAAACAACCCCTAAAGATATTATTCTAATATGTGAAATCAATTGGAATTGTATAAAAGCAAATGTTCAACCCGTTGCAAAAGATGTATTTTCTGTTGGAATTAATCAAACATATTAAGTCATCTGTTGCAACATATTACGCATCTGTTGCGATGGATGACTGAGCTTTGGAAATTTTCAAACAGAAATTATTATCTGTTGTATTTCAATGTTTAAGACCCTTTTTTTTTATAAAAGAAATTTAGGTATTTCCTTTCTGATATGAAAAAAAAGTTAAAATACTAAGGCGGTAAAAAATATTACTTGGATAACTCAAAAATCTCCTGAGCGAGTTGTTTTATTTGGTCTTTTCAATGTCACTGTATCCTCGTGCCCCTCAAAAATCAAAAGTTATTAATGAATATTAAAAACCCATATCTAGAAGAATACTCTCTCGTTCAGACATAACATAAGTAAGACTCAAGACAACTAAACTCATCTATCACTCTTTCTTCTATATTCTCAATTCTCTTTCTTTTCTTTTTGCTTTTTTTTCCTCTCTTCTTTCGGATGAGGATCCTTTCGGATCTCAATCGATCAATATCTTTTCTCGACTGAACTAGATGTTCTGATCCCTTTACTTTTTTCACATTGCAGGTATGGTTCACTATTGCCCTTTCCATCTCGTATTCTTCTTTGTATGTCATTTAAATTAGATATTTACATCTGTTGCTATTGATGATTTACCAATTATCAATTTTCTATTTATTAAGAACATTGAAGGAAAGTTTACTTTTAAGTCTTGAATGAAATCTTTATTTTTATATTTGTTACAAAATGCCTCATTGATTGAACAGATGGGTAATTTGTTGATTCACTCAATTTTATGTTACCCTTTTGTACAAACGGAGCAACTGTTTAAAGAAATCAAATCAGTAGCAAGACTGGTTTGATTTATTCCAACATATGACCCATCGGTTACAACATATCATCCATATACTGTAATAGATGTCTCAGCGGTTGAGCAGATGGGCAATCTGTTGCATCAGATTAGTCATCTGTTGATTTTCTCAATTTTGTGCTACCCTTTTGTAATGTTCTTTTTCTTCTTCTCTTATTTGACATCAAATGTATTTCTCTTGTTTGTAGATAAAATAAAGTGATACTGGATCCATTTTTTCCCGACTAACATTATAGGCTAGAGTAAAGATGGGTTCAGAGGAATAAGCTACTTGCAGATGAAACCACTTCATATGTGGGAGTTATGTATTACTAATTAAACTATCGTGAAAACACACATCCAGTACAATAATTTTATGAATTTTTATTCTTTACCTATTAGCATTAATTCTTCAAACAAGATATGACATTTTATAATTAAGATTGTTAGGTTCGAACTAGTAAGGCTGAGGGACCAAGTAGGTGGTGTCGATACCCTTTTATAATGTAATGACCATTTATGCTCATGTTTTTGTGTCAAGTTTGGGGAAGGGTTCAAGTTTTTACCGGTAGTATAAATATCCAATAGTGATTGGACCGATTTTGATAGATCAATCGACTTCTTGAAAGGTCTCCGAAGCCTCGCACTGCAGCAAACACCGATGAAACCAACAGAAATTCTCCTGGTCCAAATTTATATAGATGAGTTGTTGGAGAAGACATTATACAATAGTAGGTGATTGGGAGAATAGCCGTGCGGGAAGGGGGAGGTGAAGAAGGTCATATATCATCTCAGACCTTATTTAAAAGAAAGCACAGGGGAGCGAGCAAGTAAATTTTAGAGAATTTGTCCAATAAAATTGACATGAGAAACAAAAAAACTGAATGAGCTTCAAATGTGGAAGTGTATCCAAAAAGGTCTAAAGTTGAGCAGAAATCCCATGTCTTGTTGTTTCCACTGCATTTAACCTGAATAGAGCCATAAACAGGAGGCATGGGACGCAAGTTTTACTTGAGAAATTTCCACCTTGGCTTGATCCTGTATTTTTAATTTAGGAGTAGTTGGTTCAAGTTTTAACTGACCGACAATCGAATCAATTTCCTGTGCTCGTGAAACTTCTTCCTTAGAGTTTTGGTCCTGCACTTTGTGAGAGTTTTCATTGTGGCCACGCTCACTATTTGCATTCTCTAGCAAAGTGTCCAGCTCCAGTCCTGTTGACCATTCTTCTTTTACTTCAACGACTGATGGATTTTCATTTTTGGATACGCTTTCACATTCGCAGCTCATCCAGTTTTTTCATTTTTCATGTTAATTTCATTAGCCAATTTCGCTACACTTTCCTTCCTACTCTGTGTTTTCTCTTAAACAAGGTCTGAGATGATATACGTCCTTCTCCACCACCCCTTCCCGCACAGGTATTCTCCCAAGCACCTTCTATTGTATCAAAGTCTCCGCCAGCAATCTATCCATATAAATTTGGAATAGGAGAATTTCTATTGGTTCCATCGTTGTTTGCTGTAATGAGAGGCTTCGAAGTCCTTTCAAGAAGTCCATTGCGCCATTAAAACTGGTCCAATCACTATTGGATATTTACACTGTCGCCAAAAACTTGAACCCTTCCCCAATCGTGACATAAAAACATGAGCCTAGATCGTCATTAAATTGTAACAGGGTATCGACACCACCGTCTTGGAACTCTTCAGCCTTATTAGTTCGTACCTATCAAACTAAACTATATAATGCAGGATGTTGTTTGAAGGATCAGTGTCTAATCGATAAAAAACTGCATTCACAAAATTATTGCACTTTATGTGTGTCTGTTGAGGTAGACTAATTAATAATACATAACTTCTATGCATGAAAGTGGATCCATTGCACATACCTTGTTCTTCCTACCCCATCAAAGACACTATAGTGTTATTTATTCATCTGCATGCATGTGATGACTATTAAAAAAGAGGAGTGAAGAGTCATGACCTTTTTATCTGAAAACATTCAAAATAGTTGATGAATCAAAATCTCCATCTGTTGCAATTGAAGAATCAGCTGTTGGAAGAAATTAAAACATCTCCTCCAACATATGGTCCATCTGTCGCAACAAATAATCCATATGTTGCAACAGATTGTAAATATGTTGCGACAGACCAGACATTGTTTATTTATCTGCACGCATGTGATGACTATTAAAAAAGAGGTGGAGTCAGGACTTTATACCTAGCACATTCAAATAGTTGATGAATCAAATTCTATATCTGTTGCAACTGATGAATCAGCTATTAGAAGAAATCAATACATCCCCAACATATGGTCCATCTGTCACAATAGATAATCTATATGTTGCAATAGATGGTAAATCTGTTGCGACAGATGGACGATCTATTGTAACAACTCAATAATAACGACTATTATCAAGTCTTCTCAAAACCATTTTGAAAAGGTGAGAAGTATTAATGTAAACAAAAAAGTCACAACTTTTCACAGAAAATAAAATGCCACCAGTTTGAATGTAATTAATACAATGGAGCTTAATAGACGTGCCTTTTGTCCTTACACATCCAAATTCAGTTCTCTATAAATAGGTCTCTCCTTAATCTTCATTCTGCTAAACTTTATTTATTGCATTTTTTATTTTCGTGTGATATCTTCAACAACTTCTCTTCAAAGAGCATATTCCTTTATCGTTGAGGTAAGTTTTTTTTCGGTGTAAATCTACAAGTTTGTAGTATATGTTGTATTACATTTGGACTCTTTT
Organism: Capsicum baccatum var. pendulum; assembly: GCA_030864225.1. Lineage (NCBI taxonomy): Eukaryota > Viridiplantae > Streptophyta > Magnoliopsida > Solanales > Solanaceae > Capsicum > Capsicum baccatum. Next base: position 265,003,221 of record CM061550.1, on the reverse strand, counting down.
CTTTATATTTGTCAATTCATGCATGTTCTAGTTATAGTTGATCCTGTTTGGGATATTGCTATTCTGCGTGACACAATTCAAAAACTTCAGAGGCAGGTTAATGACCTGCAAAGGGAGTTGGTCGCCGTGAGAGCGATGATGTTCAGAGAGATGCAGAGGCTGATGAGGACCCCGCTGCTGCGAGTTGATTGGCCGACTGTCATTAATGATGATGATGATGATAATAATAATAATAATTAGAATGTGTTTTTATTTTAGCTATGTATTTTAATTTTTCTATATTGGATTATACCTAATGTATTTTATTTTTTGTTTAATGAAAAATTTATTTTTAGTCGACTTTGGCTTTTTAATTCTTATTCAATTTTCATTCTGTCTATTTCTTCTTCTAAATATTTTACATGTTAACATGTCGACGGCTGGAGGTAAGGAGAAATTTTGAATCCAGTAACAATAACAATTTTGGCTTTTGAGTTCTTTCAACAGATGGACAATGTGTTGGAATAGATTGATCATCGATTGGGTTTCTGTCAACAAATTATTCATTTGTTGCGATAGATTTATCATCTGTTGGAGAAAAATATTCCAGTTTAATGGAACTGTGTTATGTTCTTCCAGTTAATGTCCATCTGTTGCCATAGATGGGTAATCTGTTGAAAATACTTGTGGTCTGTTGTATTGTTTAACAGTTTATGTTATGCCTCTTTTTATTGTTGCACAAGTTATTAAAAAGATATTATATATATAATAAATGATAACATTTTGTTCACAACAATGAGTTAGATATAGAAAAGTACACAATAAACAACTATACAAGTTTCTGCAATTACAATGATCACGGTGGATTACAATTTGGGCATGTAGTTCTTTTGTTGCCAGTGCTCTTACATACAGAGCACTTGTTTCTTCTTGATGAAAATGATTGTCCGACTCTACTCCTCCTTTTATATGGCTTTTTTCCCGATTTGATAATGCTTGAGTCAATATATGGAGGAGGTATTAATCTCCCCATAAGCTCTGCAGGAACAACTCAAGATTTTTTGGGAGATACCGGAGTAATATGCCACTATATGTCATTTCATATTTTTCCACTGAATAATATTGAAAGGAGTGCTCATAAATTTCAGCTCCATATTTATGACCGTATTGATCTCAAAGCGCTGTCATAGCATGTGGACAGGGTATTTTGTCCAAATCAAAAACTCTGCACACACAAAATCTTATTTGAAGATCAACCATGGCAACATCACCATGACCGGTGATACTGAATTTGTAATCTGCTATATTATGAGGTAATAACCTATTCCACAAACTGACATTCTTTGATATTATTTTTTCAATTTTGAGAAAAATCAGGTTCTTTTTTTGGGCACTTGTACTACATACGCATTTCGTTAAAAAATTCGCCATACTTCTAGCTTATTTTTTCAAACATAGCCTGATACGAGAATAATCATGGAAATAAATTTATGTGGGTGTGCATTGAAAGCAACCAAGTGTATGTGCAAGAGAAGTGTAATTAAAGGCCTAAATACACACCAAAACAGCTCACTCCATACACTAGAGGGGCAACCCATTCTTGAAGGGCCTTTTTAGTCATTTTAACTTCTATTTGTTTTGTAATATATAATGAACATGTAGGGTTTTATTTACTTAGTTTATGAATGAAATTGTAAGTCTTACAAGACAAATAAACACAAGTCCTCTTTCCTTGAGGCACCCAAAACCGAAATTAGGGCTTAGACAAGTGTAAAATCACTTGTGTTTGCATTTGCTTGGAAACATTGATTCTTAGGAGGTGGATTCCAATCTTGTGTCTTTGTAAGAGATAGGTTTATTGTTGTGTGTAGTGTTAAGGGTTCAAGAGTTACCATTATTGGGTTCTTAACATTATACCTTCATGTGGTCTATCTATCTATCCTTTTTTTTTGTAAAGTTGTTTGTGAGAAGACTTGAGCCATCACTTCCTTGACTTGACATCTATATTTCAACAATTTTTTCTTGTTTCAAGGCACCTTGTTTTGTGGGAACTGTACAAAGTCAAGTCTTGCCTTTTGAAGATTGGACTTAAAGGAGATTCAAGATATATATTTTCCCTCCAAAACCAATTGTTTCCATTAAATAGTAACTAAAGTTTGTAAACTTCAACTAATGACTAATTGTGGTGCCGTAACCAATGGTGTGTTGTCACGTCACCCAAGTTACTGTTCACACAAAAATTTTAAGCTCAAATTGTGATCTTTTAGTTTCACTTTGTTGTCTCATTAGTTTCGTTTGTTGATTCCAATACTGACTTACAAACTAGTGACAATTTACTAGATTATGAGTTGGTTTTGAAACCATTTTTTTCGTGTTTACGTTTCTTTGTGTTTTTTTATTATTTTGAGTCATTGTACACACTCGGTTCACCTCTCAACGTCACAGATTACAAGCAAACTTACAATAATTGTGAGATCAAAAGTGAGAAAATCCTAGGGACAAAGGATTAAAGAGAGAGTGTGAGGATTATTCTTTGAACAATTAACTTGTTTATTGTTTTGTAGGTAACTTCTTGGCTAAAATAGACAACAATGCTCTTAGTTCTATCTTGGAAAGACTTGAAACTATCAACCGAGGAATGGAAAGTATGCTCACGACTATGTCCTCAATCCGAGGAAAGACGTCTACTATGAATGAGAGGTTGGATCAAATGGAGAGTCGAAGGAACTCTCGTTCTTCTACTCCTCGACTCCATGTTTCCTCAAGTGGTCATGAACAAACTCCTTCCATCACCATTGCCCCCGAGACTTTACATACAAAATTCAATCCTTTAAGTTCACCACAAAATTCCATAAGCCAAGTTACTAATTACCCTCAAAATCGAGAACAAGGTAGATCACTTCTCCCGCAAGTTCATCAAGTCCCACAAGAAACTTGGAGGCCCATTCCCTCCTATACAAGATCCACAACCGAAGCTCCACATTACCAAAATAACCTCCTCAACCGAAACTCCACTTCCACAAAATCAATATGTCCATATAGAGGAGTATGGAAGAAAGAGACATGAATTATATGGAGTCTACGATGATACTTATATAATGGAAGGAGACTTTAGTCGGATAAGATTGAAGCCAAGTCTCAAGATGGAGAGGAAGCCGAGGTTCAAAATGAAGATGTTGGCCAAGACTTGTTCATATTGAGTTCTCGGGTTCTTCATGTTTCGCGGACTGTTGCTAATTGAACGAAGTAAAGCCGTGAATTTATGGGCAAATTCTTCTCAAGATGGAGAGGATGATACGAGAATAATCATGGAAATAAATTTATATGGGTGTGCATTGAAATTAACCAATTGTATGTGCAAGAGAAGTATAATTAAAGGCCCAAATACACACCAAAACAACCCATTCCATAAACTAGAGGGGCAACCCTCTTTTTGGTTATTTTAACTTATATTTGTTTCGTAATATATAAGGAACATGTAGGGTTTTATTTACTTAGTTTATGAATGAAATTGTACGTCTTACAAGACAAATAAATACAAGTTCTATTTCTTTGAGGCACCCAAAATTGAAATTAGGGCTTAGACAAGTGTAGAATAACTTGTGTTTGCATTTGCTTGGAAACATTGATTCTTATGAGGTGGGTTCTGATCTTGTGTCTTTGTAAGAGATAAGTTTATTGTTGTGTGTAGTGTTAAGGGTCCAAGAGTTACCATTATTGGGTTCTTAACATTATACTTTCATGTGGTCTATCTATCTATCCTTTTTCTTTTGTAATCTTGTATCCATTTTGCATCTTGTATTGTGAAGCCATTTTTGTTGTTGTTGTTGTTGTTGTTCTCATTGTTGTTTCATCTTGTGTTGTTAACTTAGTTTGTTATTGGCTGAAAAAGGTGTCAAACACCTAGTTATATTGTCCTTCTTGTCTTTCATTCTTGAATCCGAGAGTGGTCTTCAAAAGTGTCCTCGATTCTTTGAATTAGTAGACTGTTTTTGGAGTGTGTTTGGACTGTTTTGAGCCAATTCCGTGTGTTCCTTGGTTTTCTTGTATCATAGCCTTGATGGAAAATTCTCTTTCATCGTCAAATAATGAATTCAATGATTTAGCTATGTTTGATGTCATAATATTGCACCTATATAAAAGAATCACTTAGTACGACATCATACTAAACTTGTAACTTAAATAAGACATTAAAATCAATAAGAATATACCTATTTTCTAGAAAAAAATGCCCGGGTCCATCTCTCTAAACCGACACGTACGAGAAATTCTGCTACCTTGGGATTCACATCCGTTATTTGATTGAAATAGTCTAAAAACTCCTCTCTACTATACGCTTTAGCTGCTCTATAAAAAAGGGGTCACGACCTTTTTGTTGTGATAGTTGGTCCAAATATTTTGTCCAAGATGCCTGATGCAATAACTAAAGTAAGCTGAAGTGAAGAAATGTGAACCTATCTTTGGAATACTTTGATGCCTATCCGATACAAAACACAACTCTTTGGTATCTTTGACGCAACTTCACAGTTGTTCAAAAAAAACCCATAAGAGGCATCACATTCCTTGTCCGCTACATAAAAAACGACAGGAAAGATGTGATTCTCCGCATCCTATGCCACCGCCGCTAGCAGACCTCCTTTATACCCGCTCCTTAAAAAGGTACCATCGACAACTATGCCTTTTCTCAAATGCCGAAAACCTTGAATCCAAGCACCATAGGAAACAAAAAAAGTACTTGAATCTTCCGTTTTCATCAAGATACAATGTCGTCTTACTTTCGGGATTTGCGGACTCAATCACGTAACGGTAGGCATCCAGGACTGCATACCCATGCTCGAGTGTCCCCCTAACCAAGTCCTTAGCAATCCCTATGGTCGTATATATCTTCCAATATCTGATCAGGACACTCAATTCCGTAAGGAGTTGATTGGCCATAACCCCTTGTTGAAGACCCTTTTCCATCGGGGTAACTACTCCTGAAATATTCACCGAGGACCTTTGCCGTGGTGTGAGAATTTTGGCTCGAGATGTGCTCCGAACCACATGTGTGATGCTTTTCATGTTTATGAATAACGAATATGTCAGAACTTACGTACTTCACCGCTCTCAACCACTACTTGCAGTTCGAATTAGTACATTTGAAGCAAAAGATTCTACTGAAATTAATTACCTTCTTTATTCTGAAATCTTTTTTTCAAGAAAGAAATAAACAAAGTGGTAGATAGTTCATTCTTGTCCTTGAATGACATTCCAATAAAAAAAACCGGTCCTGTCGTCTTGAAAATTTCTAAATTGTGTCGATTGAGAAAAACTTTACATCGTATTGGTCACATCAACGTGCATAGGTGTTTGATCATCATCTGGACTATTCATGTCTAGATCATCCAACCTATCATCAAAGATGTCTTGTTGTTCTTCTTCTTCTATGTTCTGGTTCTTATTCTCTCTCGTCTTTTCAACCACATACACCTTTAACACTGGCCTGGATGAATCACTAAGATAAACACGCAACCAAACCTGATCGGTTATCTTGAAAAGCAGTACCTTTTGATTTTTAAAGGAGCTGTGCATGTAGCTAATGATGAGTTCTTTTGATTGACAATTCAGTCCACAATAACTAATGATTAAGTTCAGAAAATCATCATACGAAACATCACTTTGGACTGTCATAGCTATCGTCTCTAGCATTTCACCCTCGTTCCAACGCCATACATATCGATTGCTCTTCTTGATCCATTGAGCATGATAATCCACCCCTATTGTTATTGATCCCTCTATTAATGGTACCTAAATAAAGTCATTTGTTAAAAGAAGTTAATAGTGATTTCATAATGCCGTAAATGAATCCCAACAGATGTGTAATCAGTCGTAACAGATTAATTACCTGTTGGGATTCATGTGATGCTCCTGAAGCTGATTTCAACAGACGAGTATCTGTTATAACAGGTGAATCATATGTTGCAACATACTATATATCTGTTGGGATTGATGTTACAGTACTGAGGCACCTTTGAAGCTGATTCCAACAGATAGTGTCATGTTCCAACAGATAATTAACCTGTTGCGACAAATAACTTACCTGTTGCAACAGACTATGATCTGTTAGAATCGAGGTCAGATCTATCGCAATAGGTTACTAATATGTTTCAACAGATATTTACCGTCTGTTGGAATCGAGTTCGGGTTCTGTTGCAGCAGGTTAATAATCTGTTGCAATAAATATTTACCCTGTTGCAATAGACAATACGTCCGTTGGAATCGAGTTCAGGTTCTGTTGTAACTGATTAATGATCTGTTGCAACATATATTTATTACATTGCACTAGATAACTAATATGTTTAAATAGATAAATCATCTGTTGCAACAGATGACCCATCTGTTCAATTCATGTTACGGCCTATAGAACCATAAACATGAATCCAACATATCAGTCTTCCGTTGAAACAGATGTCTCATCTGTCGCAACAAATGATTTATCTGTTTAAACAGATAGATCTTATGTTGGATTCATGATTGAGTTCTGTCCATTGTTGGAAAAACAGCACAATAGCAATTATCCAGATGAAAAATTCAACTAAAAATCATCATTTGACTTACCAAAGTCTCTTATGAAGTAATGCCAAAGTGAAAAGTGATGTACGAAATAAAATTTGACCTAAGAAATTGGTCAAATAGCAACAGTAGCGGTAACAACAATAACAACGACAATGGTCAATAAGAAGAAAATGAAGATGATAATGAAGTAGAAGATGATGAACAAAGCAGCAACAACAATGAACAACAAAAATCGCTAAGAGAGAGAAAACAACAATTGATGAGAAGAGAGAGAAATGTGCCTTTTTACCCTCCGTTTTTCGTTATATTAGGTAAATATTTGGATAAAAGTGTAAAGTTTAAAATTTGTGGGTTATTCTCAAACTTATCAAACTTTTTTAATCCATAATAAACTGTCATTTCCACTCAATGAAGACTTGTGTCACCTACACCTCATTTTAAAACTTTTTTGTCACCTACGGCTCAAAGCCCCAAGAGATATCAGTATTATTGATTTGTTCCAATTAATAGTACGAGCTAGTAATATTTTAATGAAGCATATTTATAGTAAATGCTTCCTTAATTTACATTCCTTAAATGGATTTCACCACGGGTTTCTATAAGTTTGATCAAATAAGTTATATCATTGTGAAATGCTAAAACGTAGTATAACTTATTTTTCATACTTTAATTTAAAAAATTATTTTCCTCATTTCTTTTAAGAAACTTTTTAAAAAGGTATTTTTAAAGTAGACTTATTCAGTTGTTATCAAACCGGCAAACACACATACAACTAATCTAATAGACTACATATATAATTATTAAATACATCTGGGTTATTCTGTAATTAGTTATTCTTCAGTTCTCTATATATACAGCTGTAACCCCTTCAATATCAATAAAGATCAATTATTATTAAATTATATCATGGTATCAAAGCTAGAGTTTCTTCTTCCGCCCAAACCCTAATCTCTCCTCTTTTCCGACGTGTGTGCGCCGCCGCCACCGTCTACACCACGCCGCACGGCCTCCCTCCTCCACCGTAGGTCGGCGCCATGGACAAGGTTGTTGATCCTCTGTCAAATTTACCGTCTGGAGTAAAATTACTGCTCAGGAATCTCCACAATCTAATCCCCGAAAAATTATCTGACAACAACTACCCGGCCTGGGCACTTAACGTCCGCACCGCCCTCACAGCCAACTTGCTGCTCGGATGGATTGACGGTGCGGAGAAGCCGCCGCCCGAGACAGCCGAGGAGGACGGCGTCATGCTCCCAAATCCCGACTACCTTCCGTGGATGATCGTAGACACTCAGATCCGAGCCTGTCTTCTCGCCGTTATTAGCCCCTCTGTGCACAAACACGCCCGGGGTTTTCTCACATCGGCTTCACTTTGGGACGCACTAGCCACAAGGTACAACTCTGTGTCCACGGCTCATATTTTTCAGTTGCGTGACAGATTGCATACTCTTCGGAAGGGAACGAAGACGATGACTTAATACCTTGATGATGTGGCCTCTATTCTGTCTGACCTAGATGCTGTGAACGAGATTATTCCTGAACAAGACGTGGTGAATGCCGTGATACGTGGTCTTCCGTCTAGCTATTCCTCTCTCAAACAGCATATTCGCCTCTCACCTGTCGAAATCACTCTGAATCAGCTGTCTGGATGGCTTAATGCAGAAGAATTGAATCTAGACATGGAACACAAATTACTGCTCGGAGAAGCCAGTTCCACCCCTGGCGTCACGGCTCTTTACTCGGCTGGCAGCGGGGGCTCGGCCAGGGGTCGCGGTGACGATCGCCGTAACCAAGGGCGAGGCAGTGGCGGCGATGACCGTCGGAACGCCGGGCAGCAAGGCAGAGGTGGGCCTCCACCGAGGGACGGCTTCCAGTCAGGCCGCGGACAGGGACGAGGAAACCAGGGGCCCACACAAGATCTTCCGACGTGCCAAATTTGTGCTAAACGGGGCCATTCTGCGGCTAATTGCTGGTATCGTTATGATGACTCGCAGAATGTAAATCGCCAGTCCGGCGGATCAAGGGCGATGCATGCGTCCACAAACGCTCAATCTGGCGATTGGTATCTAGACACAGGTGCTAACACCCATGTGACGTCGGATTATTCACAACTTCAAGCTCCTCATCCGTATCATGGCTCAGACACTATTACAGTAGGCAATGGTCAATCCCTTCCCATCACAAACATCGGCTCTGGGTATGTCTATACCCCAAATGGTAAATTTCATCTCTCAACCCTTCACCACGTCCCTTCCCTCACATCCAATCTTTTATCTGTTTATCGCTTTACTAAAGAAAATAACTGCACCCTCATTTTTAATGACACCAATTTCCAGATAGTGGACAATACCACGAACCGGGTGCGGTACACGGGCCGCTATGAGCATGGGCTATACACTCTTCCATCCAGGTCTCCGTCTGTTGTGAGTCAAGCCATTCTCTCGTCCACCTGGCATCGCCGGCTTGGGCACCCATCATCCGCCATCACCAAATCCATTTTATCTTCCTTAGGTTTTAATTTTTCAGAGAAATTACATTGCGAGTCCTGTTCAGTGTCTAAATCTTGTCGTTTACCTTTTTCACTGTCTGAACACAAGGCCACTGCGCCATTTCAATTAATTCATTCTGATGTTTGGGGTCCAACCTCAGTTCCTTCTGTTCAAGGTTTTCGTTATTATATCTGTTTTGTTGATGATTACAGTAAATTCACTTGGCTTTATCCTCTGAAATTTAAATCCGAAGCTTATACTGTTTTTGTCAACTTTGACCGAATGGTTCAAAATCAATTTAATGCCAAAATCAAAATTTTTCGAAGTGACAATGGCAAAGAATTTGTCAACAATGCATTTGGTGTTTTTCTTCAAAGTCTAGGGGCTCTTCATCACACTTCATGTCCATATACACCTGAACAAAATGGCGTTGCTGAGCGCAAACACCGTCACCTAATAGAAACAGTTGTTGCGCTCCTCCATGATTCCACCTTACCTGTTTCCTTTTGGGTTGATGCCCTTGCTACTGCCAATTACCTCATAAATCGCATGCCCACTCACACTCTCTCCAACTCCACTCCATATGCCCGTCTCTACAATCATCCATCCGACTACATCCATCTCCGCCCGTTTGGGTGTCTGGTTTATCCCTGGTTGCGTCCACACACTCAACATAAACTTCAACCTCGGTCCACCCCTTGTGTCTTTCTAGGCTATCATCCCACTATCAAAGGTTACAAATGTTTCGATCCTGTATCTCAGAAAACATATGTTTCCCGTCATGTTCGTTTTGTGGAGGAACAATTTCCTTACACAAGTCTTTCCTCTACTCCATACTCCCCCAATCCACTTGGCATTGTGCCATTATTTCCGTCCTTTTCACACGCTCATGCTCCGGCTCACTCGGCACCTAACCCGGTACCCCACTACACCACTACCCACCCGTACCAACCACCTAGCCACTCGAACCACCCACCCACCCACCCGAACCCCCAAACCTCTCACCCGAACACCCAGCCGACTGCCACACAACCCACCACTTCCCTTCATCATACTCCTAACACACATACAGCCACCCCATCCACCGCTGCACATCCCAGCTCCCACGGCAGCCCCACCCAACCCCCGTCCACACATCATACAACTCCACCACCCCTTCCTAATCACCCTCCACTCAACACTCACCCTATGAAAACCCGAGCCAAGGCCGGTACCTTCAAACCCAAAGTCTACCACACTCAAATACCCTTTGATGCACATCCCATAACTGAGCCTACTACCTACAACCAAGCCTCCAAAAATAGGTTCTGGTGCCAAGCTATGGATGAGGAATTTCAGGCTCTGAATGAACAACGTACATGGGATTTGGTACCTCTGCCTAGTAACCGAAAGTCTATTGGGTGCAAATGGGTGTTTCGCATCAAACGAAATTCAGATGGATCTCTTTCTCGCTATAAAGCACGTCTGGTTGCAAAAGGGTATCATCAGGAGTATGGTGTGGATTATACTAGCTCAGTTCATTTTCACTCAACATTTTTTGTTTTATAAATTTGACTAAACTTGAAATAAATTGAAACGGATTAATCAAATATTTTAAAATTTAAATTCTAGATATTCGAAATCTATATGAAAAATGATATAAGTTACTGTTCTTCTTATATTAATATGATAAAAATATATTTTAAGATGTTAGTCAAAACTCATACATTTTGACTTTCGAGAGACGAAATGTAACAAGTGATCGTTTGATCGAATCAAGTTATCTTGAGACAATTAATTTCAGAATTAGTTATTCCACCATATATATGAGATAAATTATTCCATCACTATAGTATAAACTGTGAGATAAATAATTTCGAGACTAACTAATTACCTTCAATCAAACACATAAAAGAATAATCATGTATTTTATCCCAAAATTATTATTATACTTTATACCTCACATCAAACTTCCTCTAAAAATAAAAATAAAAGTAATGATTAGTAAAAGGGAAAAAAGATTAAATTACCTATTTACTTTAAAAATTAATTAAATATATGTTTCGTCATACTTTGAGGCTAAAGTTACTATCGCTGTAATACTTAGGACTAAATTTATTCCTCTACTTTAAAAATACTAAATATATCAATCGTCATATTTTAGGGTCAAGTTGTCCTTAATGTCATACTTTGGACAAGTGTTAAAAGGCTTTTCATGTGTACCTTTTCAAAATCTCAAATCAATGTTAAGGTCCCGTTATGATCATAAAAATAATACTCTCTTCGTTTTATTTTATGTGTCATTATTTTTTTTCGTTTGTTCTAAAAAAGTCACATTTTCTTATTTGGTAATTATTTAAAGACATAATTACACTTTCACTTTTATTATCCCACTTATAAGGGCCCACTTAATTAAAAATAATAATAGTACATTATTTTAATGAAAAATAATTTGGTAAAAAGCATTAAGTCTTTATTTATTTCTCAAACTCCGTGTTCGATCAAATGACGACACATAAAATAGAACTAAAGGAGTATTTTTTTGAAGTTAAAGTTGAAGTTAATATTGTGTTTGACTACAAATATAAATTAAAATTATTTTTTAAGTTTTGTATGAGAAATAAAAGTGAGAAACGTGAAAACTTGTAAAGCGAAATAATTTTTTTTGGAAAAAGTGGAAAATATTCCATGCCAAACGCCTACTAAATGTCAATCGTTAGCTCAAATTTGTCACTAAGCGGACTCAACGGTACACAATCCAATCCACTACGTAAAATGGCTTCAAATCCGGAGGTTCCCGCGTTCACCACTATGTTTCAAAATTTCCCTCACAACTCTGAAACTCTACATATATCACAACACTTCACCCCTTCCATATTACCCCAATTCACCGTAGCAATGGGGAGCAAACGTAAACCTTATATGGCAGTAGTGGACTCACCCGATTCATTAGACTCTACTTTTGCTTCGTTATATAAGAAGTCGAAGAGACATGTAGAATTTGAAAAGATTAATGTACCTGTGGAAGGTGATCCGATTGAGTGCGATGATAATTCTGTGGACGATGATTGTGAAGATTCTGCTTTTGCTTCAGCTTCAACTTCGGTAAATAAGAAGTTGAAGAGACATGCAAAAGTTGAAAAGACGAATGTACCTTTGGAGAAAGTAAAGGTGGAGGATGATCTGATTGAGTACGATGATCATTATGTGGATGATGATTCTGAAGATTTTGCTTTTGCTTCAGCTTCAGCTTCGGTAAATAAGAAGTTGAAGAGACATGCACAAGTTGAAAAGTTGAATGTACCTGTGGAGAAAGTGGCGGAGGATGATCTGATTGAGTGCGATGATGATTTTGTGGACGAAGAAGAAGTTGAGGAAGCTGTATGTGATAACTTGAACAATGATGAAGGATCGTCTTCTGCTGAGAAGAAGAGAAGAGTTGTGCAGGTGAATGAGGAGCAAGAGAGTGCGTTTTATGGAGAAGCTGTTCCGGATAGTGAAGCTAGAGAGCAATGGCCTCATCGCTACATTAGAAAGGTTTGCATTACTCTCTACTTATTTTTCCCCTAATTTGTATTTACACTCTGTTTGGATGATTGTACCTATGGTATTGTGGTTTATTGTGTGGTAATGTATCATTTTAATTAATGTAATATTTGGATTCTGATAGAAAATAAACTGCAATAATGAAAAGAAAAGAGACTCTGCAAGTGTGGAAATTTTCGTAGTATTAAAAATTCAAAATATTCTGTTGCAAGAGTAAAATTAGTGAGCAAAAGACCACGTTTATTCATAGCTTGTAAAGTATAAACTTACAAGAGAAGTAGGTCACGTGCACCTCTACTATAGAAATGTACTTTTCTAAAAGATAAACTATTACTTATTAAGTAGCAAGTAAAGGTTAATTGAGAGGAAAAAAAAGAAAAAGTTACTGATGCTATCACACCAAATCGGCAGATAGTTCGGTGCATTAAAACTTACACTATTTGCAGGTCCAGGAAAGAGTCCTATCACAAGGGTGTATTGTGTGCAACCTTATTTTGTATTTATGCCAGAGACTGTTTTCAAAGCTCGAACGCGTAACTTTCTGGTCACATGACAACAACTTTATCAATTATTCAAAGACTATCACACCAATCGATCTACATAAAATGGAACTTTCGGTCTTACCTAACAATGCATTCTATTTCAGTTTGCCATCGACCGGCTTTGATTTTATTTGATCTAAGTACTTATTCTTACATTGCCCATTTTGCTACGACCTAGATGCGATGTTTGATTCGTTGATAGTCCCTATTCGTGTTTCTACCCAGTGATTAATTCATTAGTAGTGATTTAGCTCAGACAGTTTGTTAGGGGACCTTTTCTTTAACATTGCAATATAATAAAATTTAATCAACAATCAAAATATTACATTATATTTAAATCAACAATACAATACAATGTGATAGATAACAACCATCCAAATAAGTTGTTAGAGTACTTAATGACACTGGTCTAATATTAATAGGATATTAAGGAAGTTAATAATTTTTTTATATATACATATATATTATCACAATTCTAAATTTGGAATAAACTAGTTTCACATACATTGAAACTGGGCAGTAAGACCTAGGTAATCTTTGATAGGATGTATTAAAAAAATGATGCTGGTATAGTTTTGTGTATTACTATTCTTTGGTAGGATGTATTTAAAAAAATTATGTTGATATAGCTTTGTGTATTACTAAAATGCCTTGTTAACATTAGTTATGTATTCTATTTGATATTATATTATTTATAACTAATACATTATCATGATTAAAGATATAATTGCCCCTCAAAAACTTTTCTTCGTACCTTTCACCGTGTTTGTGGTCTGTGAAAGCTATTTTTGTAAACAAATAAATTTTTAAAAAATTATGTTAAGCATGTTGTTTTTAATACATCAAATTAAATTGTATATACAAAAAAAATCTTAACATAACTGATGTCAGCATAAAAATATACTCTCACTGTTTAAAAAATAATGACCTACCTTTTAAGTAAGTTTCAAAAAGAATGATCCTTTTTTGGGGAAACACTTTAGTTTCAACTTTTCATGTGGTATGTTTAAAATCACAAGATTAAATAACATTTTGGTATATTTGACATAACTTTAATTTAAGATCATAAGATGCAAAAATCTTTTTTATTTTCTAACTTTATACCAAGTCAAAATATGTAAAAAAAATAAGAGACAATATTTGGGAATTTTCTTCTCTATATATTGAGGGATGGCCTTGGCTCAGCGGTAAGCTTGCTTACCATGGTGTGCCAGGGTCGGGGGTTCGAAACGTCCCTCCAGCAAAGTTGGGGTGAGGACGCGTAGGTGAGGCCAGGTGGTCCCCCCTCCCCGACACCTACGGAGTAGGTATGAATCGGGTCGTCCCTCCTTTCTCTATATATTCTTTGCCAATCTCATTTTTTTTATACAAGCTAATGAAATGAACTTTGTATTCTAAGCTAAACAAGAGCCTTCTATTCTAAGCTAAGCAAGTGTCTTCTATTCTAAGCTAGTGATGAAAGAATCTTCTATTATTGGGCCATGTTCTTGTTTATAAAGCCCAATTGTTGGCCCATGTTGGAGCTGGTTGAGCCATCTTAATTGGTAACATCTCCCCTCAAGTTGGAGGGGAAAGAAGTGACACCAACTTGCACAAATTCTGATGGTGAGAAGGACCAGCAAGGGATTTGATGAAGATGTCGGTGAGTTAGTCCACAGATGGAACAAAAGAAAGATATATTAAGCCTGAGAGATATTGTTGACGAATGAAATGGTAGTTAAGCTCGATGTGCTTCATTCGCTCACGAAAAACCGGATTTCGAGCTATATGGAGGGTTGCTTGACTTTCGGAGTGAATTGGAACAGGAAAAGGGGGAGGAATGGATAGATTAATAAGCAATTTTGTCATCTAGGTCAATTCCGCAACTAATCTCCTCATTGACCGATATTCAGCTTCTGCGGATGAAAGGGAAACTGAAGATTGCTTCTTTGATTTCCAGGAGACTAGTGAACCTCCCAAGCGTATAAAAAATCCACTGACGGACCTTCGTGTAGTACGACAAGAGGCTCAGTCAGCATCACAATAAGCAACGAGAGAGAATGAGGGTGAAACAGAGAGAAAGATGCCCTGATTCAGATATGCTCTTAGGTAACTTATGACCTACAATCCTGCTTTGAAATGTTTGATGCCAGAATTTTGCATAAATTGAATGAGAGTCAATACAGCAAAACACAGATCCGGTTTAGTGTGAGTCAAATAATTGAGTTTACCAATGAGATGCTTGTAAAGTGTAGGACCTGACATGTGATTTTCTGAATCTGCAGAGAACTTGACTGAAGGATCTAACAGAGAAGAAGTTGGAGGAAGGTGTGAAACATTAAATTCGTTGATTAAATCAAAAGTATATTTTCGTTGACTCATTATGATTCCCTGTTCTTCACGCAAAATCTCCATTCCCCAAAAATAATGCAACGAGCCGAGATTCTTAATTTTAAACTCAGTATGAAGAAACTCCTTAAGGTTACGTATTTCATCTGTAGCATCCCTTGTAATCAAAATATCATCGACATAGACAGCTACGATAGAGACATGCCCTCCTGATTGTTTAAAAAATAAGGAATAATCATTGAGGGAGGCTGTATAACCTTTAAAGTTTAAGGCGGCTCCGACAAGTTTGGCATACCATTGCCTTGAGGCTTTCTTTAAGCCATAGAGTGATTTTTTAAGACGACAAACCATATTAGGGTGAGGGGTTCCATTCCTGCAGGGAATTTCATATAGACCTCTTCTTGCAAAGTTCCTTGCAAGAAGGCATTATTTACATCAAATTGAGAGATTTCCCATTTCTTTTTGGCTGCAATTGCTAGTAAACATCTGATGGTGGTCATTTTGACTACTGGGGAAAAAGTCTCATTAAAATCAATCCTCTTTTGCTGAATGTCACCTCTAATTACTAACCGTGCCTTTAGCCTTTCAAGAGATTCATCTGCATGTTGTTTCACTTTATAAACCCACTTACAAGGCAATGCCTTTCTACCTTGTGGCAAATGCACAACTTTCCAAGTCTGATTGAGTATTAAAGCATCAATCTCATCCTGCATTGCCTGCATCCAACCTGGATGTGTACATGCTTAAGAGTAACTGCTGGGTTTAATGATAGAGGGAATGGAGTGTAAGGCATGGAAAGAGTAGAAACTGATAGACGTGTTGGTGTGCTAGGAGTAGTAAAACAAGATCCAGTCACATCACTAAGATAAATAGTGTTGTAGATATAGTCTTTGAGATGTGAAGGTAGCTCACTAATGTTTCTTCTTTGGGACCTTCTAGGAGGAGGCAGAGGTTGTGAAACATCTTGTTCTGAAGAAACAAATGGTGTGATGGTTGGACCAAAAGAAATAGAATGATCAGGAGTTGATTCAAAAAGGTTAGAAAGTGGTAAGGTGGAATCTAGTTCAATAGGGTTTGAAGGAATGATAAATGGTGGAGTGAAATAATGTTCTTCTGTGTGGATTGGAACAGGAGTAGGAATATGTGAATGGTCAGAAGCAAAAGGAAACACATGTTCTACAAAATGAACATCTCTTGACACAAAGAATTTCTTAGAAGTCAGATCAAGAAATTTGTACCCCTTTTGATCACTTGGGTATCCTAAGAAGACACACCTAGTGGCTCTAGGATCAAATTTACTCCTTCTATAAGATAAAGTGTTAGCAAAACATAGGCAACCAAAACATCTTAATAAGTGATAATAAGGTGTTTTGCCAAATAGAATTTCATAAGATGTTTTACGTTTAAGAACTCTGGAAGGCAGCATGTTGATTAGAAACATCAAAGCCCTAGTAATTTCAAGCAAGTATCTATGCTTCCTCTCAGCTACCCTATTTTGCTGTGGGGTAGCATCACAAGATGTCTGATGTATGATACCTTGAGATGTTAAAAAATTTGATGCCTCTGTATTCTTACCCAACTCCATTGCATTATTAGATCTGATAATCTTCACCTTTTTGTGAAACTGTTTTTCAGCCATTTTCAAGAAACATTGCAACAACAACAACAAACCCAGTGTATTCCCACCTGGTGGGGTCTGGGGGGGGGTAAGATGTACGCAGTCCGTACCTCTACCTCTAAAGAAATAGAAAGGTTGTTTCCGATAGACCCCCGGCTCAAGACACAAGATACCACACAAATACAAATACAAAGTAAAGCACCGAACAAGGTTACAAGATTACATAACATAACATGCATAACATAGATACAACACCCATAAGTAAAAGAAAAAGAAAAGAAGGAAAACGGAGGAAAACACCCAGATTCGTACTAAAACAAGGAACAAGTAAGACGAAATCATAACCAGGATACTACCCCCCAGCAAGAATTCCCTACACTAGCGACCCAAACTGGTCCTAGTCCTCTGCCCTAATTCGCGTCCTCCAGACCTTCCTATCTAGGGTCATGTCCTCGGTGAGCTGTAACTGCTCCATGTCCCACCTGATCACCTCACCCCAGTACTTCTTTGGCCTGCCCCTACCCCGCCTAAAACTATCCAACGCTAGCCTCTCACACCTACGAACCGGGGCATCCATGCCCCTCCTCTTAACGTGTCCGAACCAGCTCAATCGGACTTCCCGCATCTTGCTCTCCACTGGGGTAACACCAACGTTCTCCCTGATAATCTCATTCCGAACTCTATCCCCTCTAGTCAGCCCACACATCCAGCGCAACATCCGCATCTCTGCCACCTTCATTTTTTGGATGTGGGAATTCTTAACTGGCCAACATTCCGCTCCATACAACATGGCCGGACGGACTACCACCCCGTTGAATTTGCCTTTAAGCTTGGGCGGCACCTTCTTATCACATAACACCCCCGACGCGAGCTTCCACTTCATCCAGCCCGCCCCAATACGGTGCGAGACATTCTCGTCAATCTCACCGTTACCCTGGATCACAGACCCAAGATATTTGAAACTATCCCTCTTACATACCACCTATGATTCCAGCTTCACTACCACCTCATCCTCCATCCTTACGTCATTAAACTTGCATTCCAAATACTCTGTCTTGCTTCTGCTCAACCTGAACCCTTTAGACTCAAGGGTTTGTCTCCACTCCTCTAATTTAGCATTCACACCCCCTCGAGTCTCATCAATCAGAACTATATCGTCCGCAAAAAGCATACACCACGGCACCTCCCCTTGAATACGCCGCGTCAACACATCCATCACCAAAGCAAACAAAAAGGGACTAAGAGTAGATCCCTGATGCAATCCTGTCAAGACGGTGAAATGCTCCGCGTCTCCTCTCGCCGTCCTCACCTGAGTTTTTGCTCCCTCATACATGTCCTTAATTGCTCTGATATAAGCCTGCGGGACTCCACTCACCTCCAAGCACCTCCCTGGGGACTTTGTCGTATGCCTTCTCCAGGTCGATAAACACCACGTGCAGGTCCTTCTTCCTTTCCCGATACTGTTCCACCAGTCTTCGTACCAGGTGAATTGCCTCCGTCGTCGAGCGGCCAGGCATAAACCCAAATTGGTTTTCCGAAATAGACAATATCCGTCTCAGCCTCGCCTCGACCACTCTTTCCCAAATCTTCATAGAGTGACTCAATAAATTAATCCCTCTACAGTTATTGCAATTCTGGACGTCCCCCTTATTCTTATAGAGAGGGATCATGGTACTCCACCTCCAAGCCTCGGGCATCTTTGCCGTCTTGAAGATTTCATTGAACAATCCAGTCAACCACCTTACACCAGCCTCTCCAAGGAACTTCCAAAACTCCACCGGTATCTCATCCGGCCCCGTCGCCCTACCCCTTCGCATCCTGCGAACAGCCTCTCTAACCTCTTCAACCCTAAAACGTCTACAATAACTAAAATCCCGACACTCCTCTGAGTGCTCCAGTTCCCCTAACTCAATAGCTCTATCCCCTTCGTCATTCAAGAGCCTATGAAAGTACGACTGCCATCTATCCTTAATGTGGCCGTCCTCCACCAACACTCTACCGTCCTCCCCCTTAATGCACCTCACCTGGTCGAGGTCACGCCCCTTCCTCTCCCTAGCCTTAGCGAGTCTAAACAACTTTTTCTCCCCTCCTTTCCCCTGTAACCCCGCATACAAGCTCTCAAAAACGGCCGTCTTAGCTATCGTGACAGCTGACTTAGCCTCTTTCCTAGCTAGTTTGTACTTCTTCCTGTTTACCCGCTTCTCTTCTTCGTCCTTACTCTCAACCAACTTAGCATACGCCCCTTTCTTGGTCCTCACTTTCTCCTCCACCTCTTCATTCCACCACCAATCCCCTCGATGGTGCCCGGCGCGGCCCCTAGAAACACCTAACACCTCAGTTGCATTCTCCCTGATGCACCTCGCCGCCCTATCCCACATACTATCTACGTCCCCCCTACACTCCCACACCCCCAATCCCGCCAACTTCTCCCCTATCTCCCGCGCCTTTACTGGCGTCAAGCCGCCACACTTAATTCTAGGTCTACCCTCCTTACTTCTCCCCTTTCTAGTCTTCTTTATACCCAAATCCATAACCAAGAGCCTATGCTGGGTCGAAAGATTCTCACTCGGGATAACCTTACAGTCCTTACACAGCACCCTATCCCCTTTCCGAAGCAACATAAAGTCAATCTGGGTCTTGGCTATCGCGCTTCGAAAGGTGATCAAGTGATCGTCCTTCTTTGGGAAACCCGAGTTCACCACCACCATCCCAAAGGACCTCGCAAACTCCAATAGAGTAGTCCCCTCTTCATTTCTGTCCCCAAAACCAAAACCACCGTGCACATCACCAAAGCCTCCCGGTACTGCCCCGATGTGTCCGTTGAAATCTCCTGCTACAACAATCTTCTCCGAGCTAGGCACGCCTCTCACCACCTCCTCCAAAGCCACCCAAAACCGCATCTTTTCCTCTCCCTTCGAGCCCACATGGGGCGCATAGGCACTACACACGTTCAGGGTAAACCCCCGGATGACCAACCTAATAGTCATCAACCTATCGTTGGTCCTCTTCACCTCTACGACCTGACCTCTAAGCTCTTCATCTACTAAGATGCCAACTTCATTCCTACGCCTCTCGCTCCCAGAGTACCACAGCTTGTAACCATCCACATCCTTAGCCTTAGACCCTACCCATTTGGTCTCCTGGACACACGCAATATTGATTCTCCTCTTTCTAAGGATCTTAACAAGTTTTATGGACTTTCCCTGAAGGGTTCCTATATTCCAAGACCCAACCCTCAGCCTACCATCACTATCCGCACGCCATCCTGTACCACCCCCGCGGCCAAACCTTGGCCTCCCTCCCACTCCCGCCCTTTCCTCATCCCCCGCCCCCACAACAAACCCACGCCCCAGCCCCCTCGAACATGACCCTATCCTACCATTACCGCCCACAGCCACTACTACGAGAAAATATGAGAAAATATAAAAATATAAACGATGGTAGAAACAGAGCAGCAACAATAAATACAAGCACACAGATCACACGCAAGTCAAGGTACAGGGAATACTACTAGCATAATATAAAGAATAAAATAACAAAGGTTAGAAGTCACCGGGTGGCCGATCGACGGCTGGAGATTGAGCTGCGGTTGCTGGGGACCGCGAGGCGGCTGCTGGATCTGCGGGTGGGGGTCTCGCCGGAGCTGGAGACCAAAGGGGGGGGCTGCTGGATCTCGCTGGATCCGGCGGGTGGTAGACTCGTCGGCAGTGGGGACCGACGGAAAAGGGGGGGCTGGGGCCGGCTTGTGGGTGCGCCGGAGCTGGGGTCGGCTAGTGGGTGTGCCGGAGCCGGAACTGGGGCCGGCTGGTGGCGCCGGAGCTGGGGGGTCTACCGGAGGTCAGCGACGGCGGCGGCGGCGACTGGGGGGGGTCTGCCGGAGGTCGGCGACGGGATTGGGGGGAGGTAGGGAGAGAGAGGGGGGGGAGGGAGAGAGAGCCGTTAGAATGGAGAGAGAATCTCTATTTTGAATAACAGAAAATACATTACTTTTAGTTGCTATCAAATATGTCCAAGTCCCTCTACTGTAGTCATCTACTATAGTTAAGAAATACCTATAATTATTATGAGTAGGTGACTTGTGGGGACCCCAAGTGTCTACATGAACCAAATAAAAAAAGGATTGAGAAGTAACTTGACTGATTGGAAAAGGTAATCTAGCTTGCCTAGCTAAAGGACAGATTTCACAATGACAATCATAATTAGAGGGAATTGCAAGGAAATAGACCTTTTTCATTGATGAATAAAGTAAATGCCCAAGTCTTTCATGCCATAATCTTACATCAGAATTAACATTGAAACAGACTGTAAACAATGTGAATCTGAACTGGGACTAGAAACAACACTGTTAAAGTTAAAAAAGATTTTATAATCCTTGTAAATCTCTTGGTTCCTATTAGACTCCTTAGGTATGATTTGAAGCAGTATAGACCTTCCTTCACCAAAAACCTGAGGCCTCTTCATTAAAGAGCCCTGCAAGACCCAACTATTAGAATTGAAGGATAAAATATAACTGTATTGGAGATTAAAATTGTGAACTGAGAGTAGATTGTACCTGAAACTTGGAACATAAAGGACATTATGCAATGTGAGGTTATTAGGAATTAGAACACTTTCTGTGTGAGTCACAAGGATGGACTGAGAGTTGGGTAAGTTAATGTTTACTGGAATTTTTAGAGCTTTCATGGAAAGAAAAAACTAGAGTTGTAACACATGTGCTCAGAAGCACCTGAGTCTATTATCTATGTTCCAGAATTAAAAATTGAAAGACAAGTTCCAATATATTTAAGCACGGTACCAGCTATTGCATTAGCATTTATCTGAGATCCTTTGTTCATAGATGATCCCTCTGTTGATTTTTGCTTTGCCATTTGAATGAAATGCTTGAATTATTCTTTGGTGAAGTGTTGATTGATTAAATTCGTGTCAATCATATGCCCATTGTCACTTTCTTCTCCAGACATAACTGCATTTTCTCTAATCTGAACTTGTCCACCTCTATTGTTTGTGAACTAAAAATCTTCTGGAAAACCATGTAACCTGAAGCAATCATCATCAACATGCCTAGTCTTGCCACAAAAATCACAAAACACATTAGGATTATACTTCTTAACCCTAAGTTTTTGTTGTGGTTGATTTGTTCCTGTGTATTTGGGTAACTGCTGATGATTGTTCAATGATCTAGTTCCAAAATTAGGCATAGCACCAGGGGTTTTCTATACTTTCTTGCCAAATTTGTTTTGATTCACGTTGCTTACCATAAAGAAAGAAGAATCAGTTGGGATCAAGCCACTGATATAGGTTTCTCTCTGATTTTCATATTGTAAAATCAGAGAATAAGCAACATTTATGTTGGGCAGAGGATTCATCATTAAAAAGTTTTCTCTTGCTTGAGCATACACATTATTTAGACCCATCAAAAATTGTATAAGTTTCTCATCTTCGAGAGACTTTTCCAGCTTCAATTTATCTTCACAGCTACATACACAGGTGCACTTATCAGACTTGAGAGATTCCAGCTCATCCCAGAGTCTCTTAAGTTTAGTGAAATATCCTGCAATGTCATTATTTCCTTAAACTAACCTATTCAGTTCTTTTGCAGGTGAAATAGTTTAACTCCATTAGATTGTCCAAATCTATGCTCTAGACTCACATCCATAAATCTTTAGCAGTCCTAGAGTATATCACACTATCAACAATATCCTTGGAAAGAAAGTTAAGGAGCCAAGACGTTATCATGTCATTGCATCTGCTCCAAGATTGTAGATTTGGAGTTTGGGCATCTAGTGAACCATCAACACCAGTGATAAAACCAAGCTTATTCTTGGCTTATAGTGCTATAAGAACTGATCTCTTCCATTCTTGATAACCTTTTCCACCATCAAATGGAGTGTTAACTAAGGCCATTCCAAGTGAATCTGAAGAGTGAAGGTAGTAACATGAGTAGGATCCATAGGTAGTGGAGTTCTTGCAGTAGAACCAGAGGATGCTGATGAAGTAGTGACTCCATCCGCCATTGTAGAGATAGGTCAGATTAAGAAAATTGATGATCGAGAAGATGATTTCTATGCAACTACTTATGCTCTAATACCATGTAAAAAATAAGAGACAGTATTTGGGAATTTTCTTCTCTATATATTCTTTACCAATCACATTTATTTATACAAGCTAATGAAATGAACCTTCTATTCTAAGCTAAACAAGAGCCTTCTATTCTAAGTTAAGCAAGTGTCTTCTATTCTAAGCTAATGATGAAAGAAACTTTTATTGTTGGGCCATGTTCTTGTTTATAAAGCCCAATTGTTGACCCATGTTGGAGCTGGTTGAGCCATCTTGATTGCTAACAAAATATGCCATTCATTTTAAAATGGAGAGAGTACCAACAGTGCAATTGCTATTTTACTACTTAAGCGTCATTTGTTAAAGTGCATTAGAAAAAATAGTGTGTGCATTAGAAAAAATAGTGTATGCATTAGCTTTGTGTTTTACTAGTACTTTGTTTGATACACTTTTTCAAATGATGTATAACTAATGCGTAACTAATACATGAAAATTCATTGTATTGGTAATGTAAGAAATTCTAATGCATGCATTAGTATAATTAAAAATACAATTACTTATCAAAACCTTTTCCACATCCTCATTTTATTTGCGAAGGGTATTTGTAATATAATTTTTAAAAAATTATGGAATGCATGTTATTTTTAGAACACCAAACCAAAACATTCCAGAGTCTGTTTTTATGTTTTCTCGCACTTGTCTTAGTGCAAGCATTTATAAAATCGTGTAATACTTTCCAAATAAGTAGGTCATCATGCACCACTTATATACATTTCCTATAATGAGATTGCTCTATTTGTTGCCTTCTTTGTTCATTGAAATGTTAGGTTCTGAGCTCCATGCAATTCTGGAAAGATTAAGGTAAACATTCATTAGAGTTGAGTTACCTGACCATTCATCCTTTTAGAATATGATATGAAGTCCATTGCCTACTTTGAATCAAGTGTGCTGAAAAATTCATCCCAAAGTTTGCTTTTGTTGTTTGAGTGCTCAATTTCTTGTGTAGCTTTTGACAGCTTGGGCACTGTTCGTTTTGTTGACTATCTCCCAAAACATTCAAGTGACATATTGTGAGTAGCTAAGTTCCTAATACCCTCACCAACATGTAAGTTAGGTTGTGTTACTTAAGACCATATCACCAAGTGGAATGTTGTGCATCTTTTTGTTTCCTTCCTCAAAAAAAAAAAAAAAAAAAAAAAGGTTTCTGATCTTGTCTAATTGTTTCTGAACCTTAACAAGTTGCTTATATAAATAAGTTACTCACTTTGTCTTTCCTTTTTAGTTAGTCCTAAAAGAATTGATCCCTTTCTATATTTAGTAACAATTTAACTTTAAACTTCTTGTTTTACCCTTTTGAGTGTGCAAGTGTTCTTATACTTTTGACATTTGAAGGCCCTGTTGAGGCATGCTTAAGTTTTGAATATAATTGCAACATTGCTTGGTGCTATGTTTTGTTTGCCGTCGTTTAGGCACCATGGTGAGTAGCAATGCTCTTTTTTCCCGCATGTTATTTCTTGAATACCTCATCCGAGGTAGTGATATGTTGTTATTGTAGTTGTTCTTTCTTGAAGAATATTGTAAACAACAACAAAAACTAGTTAGAGCCTGTTTGGGTTGGCTATTTTAGGTGCTTCTAAGACAATATAGCTTTTATGCACTTTTGTAATGTTTGGGTAGGATAAAAAAGTGTTTTAAACACTTGTTTTTAATCCAAATCCATAAGTTCTGCTTGTATGTCATAAATTATTAGCTCATCTAAACAGGCTCTTAGCATTGTGATATGCGGATCAAGAAACATTATGAATAAAATGTACTGCTTAATGTTCATAGCTCTTTATTAATATTGTTTTTGTTGGTTTAGTTGTTATTTAACATTTGCAAAATATTTTGTTTTTTAACCAATGCCCAGGACAAGGGTAAAGCAACTAGTGCACCGAAGTGCTTGAATCCGTAAGTCTGCAAATAATGCGCGAAGTTGTTCATTGCACAACACATTTCCTTTTCTTTTATCTTCATCTTCATTTAGTTTATCCTGGTGCTCTTTGCTCTTAATGCTATATATGTTGAATTTTGTCTAGTCAAGATGATTCCAGTCAAGTTGTCCAAGCTATGTGCCATTTTACCCAAGCAATGGCTGACAATCAAATTTATAAACTTGGGGAAGATGCGTATGTATGGGTGAGTACTACAATGTTCAAGTATAGCTAGTCTTTCTGTTAGGAATTTACCACACCTTGTAAAATAATTATCTGCACTCGATTTCTATCTGGTTTCTATAATCTAATTGATTTTCATACCATTTTGTTAAATCAAATTTCTTGCAAAAGAACTTGTCCTTCCACAATTTGTTTGTGACAAGGAGCAGAACAGATTGCTTGCTTATCCATTTTGTTTACATATCATTTAACCACTCTTTACCTTTCTACTTCTTTAGAGGTAGAGGTATGGCCTGCGTACATCTTTCCCCCCCAGACCCCACCAGGTGGGAATACACTGGGTTTGTTGTTGTTGTATCATTTAACCACTCTTTATCTACCTCGGCTCCTTTTGATTGACTCGATGTCTTTCTATTTATACAACTTGAATTCAATTAGAGTTGGAAAAAAAAAAGTTATAAGACAAAACAAAAATTTATTTGAATTCCAAGTTTACTAGAGGTTTTTTTTATATTGACAAGCTACAGCAAATCAAAATGGTTTATTGAAATTAGTTCAAATGAAGAAAATTCTGTAGATAAATGAGCTCCAATTTAATGACTATTACTTCAAAATTCTTGTTATATAATCTAGTTTGGTCTTGTAATCCAAGTAATCACGTACCATGATGTCTTAATGCAGTAGAACATCCACAACTACATGCATACAATCATTCCAGCAATTTCTTCCTTATTATAGCTGTATATGATCAAATGAATCCATCTAAAGATCAATCATTGTTTGCTTTTCTTAATTATATATATATAGGCTGCAGATGGTGAAGATAATTATATCTGCAAGATTGTTGAATTATTTCAAGCTGTCGATGGTGTGCAGTATTTTACTGCTCAGTGGTTTTACAGAGCCAAGGATACGGTTAGAAACACTTTTACTTATGAAAACTAGTTCTTCTCATCATCACATTATTTTTGGTGCCTTTGACCTTTGTTCTTTTTTTAGGTCATTAAAGCTCTTGACCAGTTTATCGACAACAAGCGTGTGTTCTTATCAGAAATTAAGGATGACAACCCTCTTGATTGCCTTGTAAAGAAAATCAAGATTGTTCCAATACCATATGATGTAAGTTCTTATTTAATGTTAGAGTTAGTTAAGAGTTCCACATTTATTGGGAAATAGACTAGTCGTCTGCTTATACATTCTTAGAAATCCTCTCCTCCCATGCTAGCTTTTGGGGCTGAGTTAGGTCCAAGTGCCTTACCTTTACATGGTATTAGAGCAACGTTCTTCCATGTTTGCACCCCCATATTAAATTGTCCATGCACCAGTTAGGATTGATCATGAAGGAGGTGTGAGATGGGGTTAGAATCCTTCATTGGTTGGGAAATGATTGGGGTTTGTTTTACGGTCTCGGACAATCCTCCTCTCATGAGCTAGCTTTTGGGGTTGAGTTAGCTTTCGAGTGCCGTATCTTTTCAATTTATAAGAAGATATTTTAATTCTCCCTGCTTTAACATGCAACATTAAGATGTGTTATTTATTTGTAGGCAAGCTTACAGCTCAAGGAAAGTTTTAAATCAAATTCTGACTATTACTATGACATGAAGTACCTGCTCCCATACTCATCATTTGTTAGCTTACCATCAGGTACTTTTTTTCAAGTTTACTTTCAACAAAATAACTAAGTCAATTGTTTTCTTAAATGTATTTGTCCAAAAAAGAAAAAAAAATGTTTGTCAAAAAAATTGTTTTCTTAAATGTATGTTTGATTTGACAAAGCAAAATATTTTTTCATGTATCTCAGTTATTCATTTTTTTTTGCCCCAACCGATTACTAAAGTGTTATCAAATTTTAACATGTAACAAATTCTTCCATTGCAGAAAATCATTTAATTTCTTGACACTATTAATTAATCTTTAATAAATAGGTTTTAGGAAATATTTTTGTCACACCAACCAAAACTACAAAATATTTTCAGGAAGATAGTTTTTGAAGAAAGTGTCTTCCTTTGTACCGAAGATGTCTGTGAGATATTTCTCTGAAAATATAGATAATAGGACTGTGCTGTTTCTTTGCAGATGTTTCAAGTCCTGATAGTGAATCAGATTCTACCATATCAAGTGATAGAGATACTACAGAGGTCAATGAATCGAAGCAAGAATTGAAGCTCTTGGATCTCTATTCAGGTTGTGGAGCAATGTCCACTGGGCTGTGTCTGGGTGCTGATATTTGTGGTGTTAATCTTGTCACTGTATGTTCTATTATCCCATATGGTTGATCTCGTCCTTTCTCCTTTTGTATTTTTGCTTTTGTTGAATTAAATAGCCACCTTGTCTAAAAATTGAAACTATTAGCAATAAGACACATTTGTAGTTACTCGGACTCTTCACTTACAGTGCCGCACCCATGCCGACTTGACATGGGTGTGGGTGTGAGATATGTACCCGATCTGGTCAACCAATTTTGGGTACTTTGACCAAAATCGACAGGGAAGTCCTGACAGATTTAAGAAATTCCATAATCAAAACAAAAGTTAAGGTGAAATTGAAGAAAATGGAATACCTTGTATAAAGGAATTTCCATGTAATCACTTTTTCTTTTATCTCTCTCTCTCTGCCTTCTCTCTAAACCAAAGCCATCCCCGGCCCATGGCCCCCGTCGCTGACCTCCGGCGCCGGTCTGACCACCGGCTCCGACCTCCGGCCCTCGGCGCCGACCCCCGTCGCCGCTCCCCGCCGCCCCCTTCGCCGATCTCCGGCTCCGACCCGCTTCCCCCCCTCTGTTCATACCCCAATGGCACCCGCCCGGCGCCGCCACCTCCGCCACAGAAACAGCCGTCCACCTCTACCGTAAACCCCAACTCCGGCTCCGGCTCCGGCGACCGGCGACCCTCTTCGTCTCAGCACCAGCAACCGCCGCTCCCTCTAATTTCTGCCTCCAGCAGCGCCGTCTCTTCGTCACCGGAACTCTCTGGAGCCCGATCTACGTTGGGTTTTGGTTTCCGACTTGGTCTACAAGCGTAACCCGGTGACTTCTAACCTTTGTTATTTCGGTATTTCATTCTTCGTATTATGCGAGTACTATCTCTTGTATCTTGACTTGCGTTTGATTTGTTGGCGTTTGATTTGTTGATATTGTCTGTTGTCGTTTCTTGCACTACTTTTTATTGGGTTATCGGCTCGGGGCTCTGTTTGGGGCTTTGGGTGTTGAGTCCAGTGGTGTTTGCTCTCTATTTGTGTTTAGTTTTGTTTCTTCATTATTTCTTCGAATTTGTGTGAGCCTTGTATTTCTTGCTGCTGTTTTTCTACTATCATTGTTTATATTTTCTTATATTTTCTTGTAGTAGTGGCTGTGGGCGGTGATGGTTGGATAGGGTCATGTCCGAGGGGGTTGGGGCGTGGGGCTGTTGTGGGGGCGTGGGATGAGGAAAGGACGGGAGTGAGAGGGAGGCCAAGGTTTGGCCTCAGGGGTGGTAGAGGAAGACGTGTGGATAGCGAGGGTAGGCTGAGGGTTGGGTCTTGGAATATAGGGACCCTTCAGGGTAAGTCCATAGAGCTTGTGAAGATTCTTAGAAAGAGGAGGATTAATATTGCGTGTGTTCAAGAGACTAAGTGGGTAGGGTCTAAGGCTAGGGATGTGGATGGTTACAAGCTGTGGTACTCTGGGAGCGAGAGGCATAGGAATAGAGTTGGCATCTTAGTAGATGAAGAGCTTAGAGATCAGGTAGTAGAGGTGAAGAGGATCAACGACAGGTTGATGATTATTAAGTTGGTCATTCGGGGGTTTACCCTGAACGTGTGTAGTGCTTATGCGCCGCAAGTGGGCTCGGAGGGGGAAGAGAAGAGGTGGTTTTGGGAGGCTTTGGATGAGGTGGTGAGAGGCATGCCTAGCTCGGAGAAGATTGTTGTAGCAGGAGATTTCAACGGGCACATCGGGGCGTTACCGGGAGGCTTTGGTGATGTGCATGATGGTTTTGGTTTTGGGGAAAGAAATGAAGAGAGGGCTACTCTATTGGATTTCGCGAGGTCCTTTGGGCTGGTGGTGGTGAACTCGGGCTTCCCGAAGAAGGACGATCACCTGATCACCTTTCGAAGCGCGATAACCAAGACCCAGATTGACTTTTTGTTGCTTAGGAAAGGGGATAAGGTGTTGTGTAAGGACTGTAAGGTCATCCCAAGTGAGAGCCTTTCGACCCAGCATAGGCTCTTGGTTATGGATTTGGGTATAAAGAATAATAGAAAGAGGAAGAGTGAGGAGTGTCGACCTAGAATTAAGTGGGGCGGCTTGACGCTAGTGAATGCGTGGGAGATAGGGGAGAAGTTGGCAGGAATGGGGGTGTGGGAGTGTAAGGGGGACGTGAATAGTATGTGAGATAGGGTGGCTAGGTGCATCAGGGAGAATGCAAGTGGGGTGTTGGGTGTTTCTAGGGGTCGGGCCGGGCATCATTGGGGGGATTGGTGGTGGAATGAAGAGGATAAGAAGAAAGTGGGGACCAAGAAAGGGGCTTACGCTAAGTTGGTTGAGAGTAAGGACGAAAAAGAGAAGCGGGTGAACAGGAAAGAGTACAAGCTAGCTAAGAAGGAGGCTAAGTTAGCAGTTACGGCGGCTAAGACGACCGTTTTTGAGAGCTTGTATGAAGGGTTACAGAGGAAAGGAGGGGAGAAAAAGTTGTTTAGACTCGTTAAGGCTAGGGAGAGGAAAGGGTCGTGACCTCGACCAGGTGAGGTGCATTAAGGGGGAGGACGGTACAGTGTTGGTGGAGGACGACCACATTAAGAATAGATGGCAGTCGTACTTTCATAGGCTCTTGAATGACAAAGGGGATAGAGCTATTGTGTTAGGGGAGCTGGAGAACTCAGAGGAGTGTTGGGATTTTGGTTATTGTAGACGTTTTAAGGTAGAAGAGGTTAGAGAGGCTGTTCGCAGGATGCGAAGGGGTAGGGCGACGGGGCCGGATGAGGTACCGGTGGAGTTTTGGAAGTTCGCTAGAGAGGCTGGTGTAAAGGTGGTTGACTGGATTGTTTAACGAAATCTTCAAGACAGCAAAAATGCCCGAGGCTTGTAGGTGGAGTACCATGATCCCTCCCTATAAAAATAAGGGTGACATCCAGAGTTGCAATAACTATAGGGGGATTAAGTTATTGAGTCACTCTATGAAGATTTGGGAGAGAGTGGTCGAGGTGAGGATGAGACGGATAGTGTCTATTTCGGAAAACCAGTTTGGATTTATGCCTGGTCGCTCGACGACAGAGGTAATTCACCTGGTACGGAGGCTGGTGGAACAGTATAGGGAAAAGGAAGAAGGACCTGCATATGGTGTTGATCGACCTGGAGAAGGCATACGACAAAGTCCCCAGGGAGGTGCTTTGGAGATGCTTGGAGGTGAGTGGAGTCCCGCTGGCATATATCAGAGCAATTAAGGACATGTATGATGGAGCGAAAACTCAGGTGAGAACGGCGGGAGGAGACTCAGAGCATTTCACTGTCTTGACAGGATTGCATCAGGGATCTACTCTTAGTCCCTTTTTGTTTGCTTTGGTGATGGATGTGTTGATGCGGCATATTCAAGGGGAGGTGCCTTGGTGTATGCTTTTTGCAGATGATGTAGTTTTGATTGATGAGACGCGAGGGGGTATGAATGACAAATTAGAGGTGTGGAGACAAATGCTTGAGTCTAAAGGGTTCAGGTTGAGCAGAAGCAAGACAGAGTATTTGGAATGCAAGTTTAATGACGTGAGGCTGGAGAATGAGGTGGTAGTGAAGTTGGAATCACAGGAGGTATGTAAGAGGGATAGTTTCAAGTATCTCGGGTCCGTGATCCAGGGTAACGGCGAGATTGACGAGGATGTCTCGCACCGTATTGGGGCGGGATGGATGAAGTGGAAGCTCGCGTCGGGGGTGTTGTGTGTTAAGAAGGTGCCGCCCAAGCTTAAAGGCAAATTCTACAGGGCGGTAGTTCGTCCGGCCATGTTGTATGGAGCGGAGTGTTGGCCATTTAAGAACTCCCACATCCAAAAAATGAAGGTGGCAGAAATGCGGATGTTGCGTTGGATGTGTGGGCTGACTAGAGGGGATAGAGTTCGGAATGAGACTATCAGGGAGAAGGCTGGTGTGACTCCAGTGGAGTATAAGATGCGGGAAGTCCGATTGAGATGGTTCGGACACGTGATGAGGAGGGGCATGGATGCCCCGGTTCGTAGGTGTGAGAGGCTAGCGTTGGATGGTTTTAGGCGGATTAGGGGTAGGCCGAAGAAGTACTGGGGTAAGGTGATTAGGCAGGACATGGAGCAGTTACAGCTCACCGAGGACATGACCCTAGATAGGAAGATCTGGAGGGCGCGAATTAGGGCAGAAGGCTAGGGTCAGTTTGGGTCGCTAGTGGTGGGGGTATTATTTTTGTTATGATACCTTATTCCATGTTTTATTACGAATCTGTGTGCTTTTCTCTGTTTTTATTACTTATGGGTGCATTTATGTTATGAAATCTTGTTCTGTGCTTTACTATGTATTTGTGTGGTATCTCGTGTCTTGAGCCGAGGGTCTATCGGAAACAGCCTTTCTACTTCTTTAGAGGTACAGGTATGGACTGCGTACATCTTACCCCCCAGACCCCACTAGGTGGGAATACACTGAGTTTGTTGTTGTTGTTGTTGTTGTTAACTCTACTTTTAGATATTTAAATTATTTTTCACCGAAGCCCCGCACCCGTATCCATCCCTAGATCCATATTCCCGAATCTTTAAATTGAAACTATGAAGGATCCAACCTCTAGATCCGTACCCGTATCGGACACCCACACCCGAGTCCGAGCAACTTAGCTTTTATTTACTTAAATGTGTATTTAGTACACCCTTTCACACATGTATGCGTACCTTTGGGCCATGCTTGTGGAAAGATGATGAGTAAAAGTGTGATAAGGATGTTTGAATGAAACACCTTTACTGTTTAGGTATTATGTCAAAGTATGTGACTATTTTAGCTAAAAGTTTAACGTGTCTTGACTGCAGAAATGGGCAGTTGACCTAAATCGATATGCTTGTGATAGCTTGAAAGTGAACCATCCGGAGACAGAGGTAATGAGTGATGGGATGTTATGTTTATATATCTTTTTTTTTACTCATTAAATGAAGAAATTGTGTGCGTTATGCAGGTTAGAAATGAGTATGCTGCAGATTTCTTATTGCTTTTGAAGGAATGGGAGCAGCTTTGTGCATCCTGCTCTTTGTTGCAACACAATACCCACCCACACCCTTTGCTCAAAGAAGGCGATGAAGATGAGGAAGATGATAATGATGGTGGAGATGAGGATGAGGGACTTGGTGATGATGAAGGAAGTGAAATTTTTGAGGTGGAAGAGCTTTTACAAGTTTGCTATGGAGACCCAAATGAAATAAAGAAGCCCGGCCTTTACTTTATGGTATTTATTCAACATGTTTAACTTGCCTACTTTACTGATAGCTCTTCGGTATATATGATATATTACTCCTGGTGAATAGCTGAAGACTTCGTAGATATGTTATTGGTTTTCTGTTTGTAGCTCATGTCATTTCCACTAACTGCTTGTGACTAGGTACGTTGGAAAGGTTATGGCCCGGATGAAGACACTTGGGAGCCAATAGAGGGCTTAGAGTATGCAATTCCAAACGAAGCAACAAATTGTGAATCCATATTTTGCATTTTTAGTACATTTGTCTAATGATGAATATTTGCCTGTAGTGGTTGCCAAAACAAAATAAAGGACTTTGTGATCAAGGGCTTCAAAGCAAGTGTTTTACCGTTACCTGTAAGTTGCCTTGTTCTGTTTCTCGGTTTCTTGTCTTATTCTGGATCTCCACAATATGAATTATTTTTCTAATTGCGATGCATTGATTTTAAAATTTTGTTGGCTATACTTAGGGAGAAGTAGACGTCATATGTGGGGGTCCTCCTTGCCAGGGCATTAGTGGATTTAATCGTTTTAGGAACTCAGCGAATCCTTTACAAGACCCGAAAAATAAACAGCTTGAAGTATTCATGAGCATTGTGGAGTTCTTGAAACCAAGGTTCGTATTGATGGAAAATGTGGTGGACTTGGTCAAGTTTGCACATGGTTTCCTCGGAAGATATGCCTTGAGCAGGCTTGTCGGAATGAACTACCAAGCACGGATGGGAATGATGGTTGCTGGGTCATATGGACTTCCACAATTTCGTATGCGTGTCTTCATGTGGGGTGCTCTTCCTTCAGAGGTAAAGAAACAATTATTTCGATATATTCTTTTTCTTGTTCCTCTCTTTGGTCAACTTAAGTCTCTTCTTTGCTTGTAGAAATTGCCACAATATCCGTTACCCACATATAATGTTGTTGCGAGGGGTCTCACTCCCACAGAATTTGAGGTAGTCTACAAAATCTGTTATAATGTTGCACTTCTTTGATTTTGCCACTGGCTGAATATGATTTTAATTTTAATTCAGCTAAATGCAGTAGCATATGATGAGGGCCATAGTTTCAAGCTAAAGAAAGAACTTTTTCTCGAGGATGCACTTTCAGATCTTCCTCCTGTATGTCATAGACTTTACCAATTTGTTAAACATAAGCTTTCTATGATATATGTCCTTTCATGCTATGTGTTGCTTATTTATGCAAATAATTTTGAAATTTAGGTGGAAAATGATGAGCGAAGGGATGAAATGCCATATATTGATGAGCCTAAATCCGACTTCCAGCGTTTTATAAGATCAAGGAGGGATGGTGAGTTCCTTTAAGCTTGTGGTTCTTTGTAATATCTTGGTAATCATATTTTAATTGTATTAATGTGACAAGAAATCATTTGTGGCAAAGTAAATGAATTTTATATAGTGCAACTTAATCTTACCTGAAATAGTTCAGCGTTCTATTATACGTCTAGACCTTCTTGTATGTCAAATACTGGTGTATTATACATCTTCACATTTTGATTGCATTTTTATATTATAGGTACTTTGGGTACTATTTTGTATGATCATCGGCCTCTTCAATTAAATGAGGACGATTATCAACGTGTATGTCAAATTCCCAGGCGAAAGGTATTAAACCTGCTATATCATGCTGTTTGTGGTTGTGACATGACTCTTGTTCCTGGGGTTGTTGATTCCCTTTTCCTTGATTATAGGGTGCGAACTTTAGGGACTTGCCTGGGGTTCGCGTTCGTGCCGACAAAATTGTTGAATGGGATCCAGATGTGGAAAGAGTATTACTCGCTTCAGGAAAACCTTTGGTATGATTTGTTTGTGCAGCGTCATTTTGATGGTTATTTTTCCTTTCTTATGATTCTTTTACTCCACAGGTCCCTGACTATGCGATGACTTTTGTTGGTGGTACTTCGTCCAAGTAACGATACAAAGTTTTCTTTATTTGATTTAGCTTGTGCTACCCCTGACTTACCATAGTGCTTCTAATGCTATGATGGTATTTCAAATTATGCAGGCCATTTGGTCGTTTGTGGTGGGACGAAATTGTTTCAACAGTTGTTACGAGAGCAGAGCCCCACAATCAGGTACCTTTGTGTTTGCAAGTTGTCTCTAAATTAATTTTTGCATCTTTACTTATAGCATAATCTGATGCTTTTTGTCGTTCTTGAGTTCCTTTCAGGCCCTACTACATCCATTGCAGGACCGAGTGCTTAGTATTCGTGAAAATGCTCGGCTGCAAGGTTTTCCTGATTACTACAAATTGATAGGACCTATAAAAGAAAGGTAAAATGTTTGAATCAGAAGTGGCCACATCATGGTGCATTTATGTGATCTCTCTCAGTGGCTCTTTCATAAAACAATCATCTTAATACTCATTGTAGAATATAATCTAGCTTGAATTGAACTCCTGAAACTACTCATCAAACATGCAACGACATAACAACCACATGCATGCACAGTGTAATCCACAAGTGTCTTTTGGAGAGGGTAAAATGTATACTTACTTTACCCCTACCTTTGTGAGAAAGAGAGGTTCTGGTATAGGGAATTTTGATCTATTTCATATCCAGAGACATGTTTTTCCGGTTATATAAGGTTTTGCACTCGAAAATCTATAGCAACATCCTTCTTATTGCTGGGTTTGACTTGAATTAGCGTCATGTTTCTTAGGTACATTCAAGTAGGAAATGCAGTCGCAGTACCAGTTGCCCGAGCTCTAGGGTATTCTTTAGGGCTGGCATTGAAAGGATTATCTGGAGAAAAACCCGTACTGTCATTGCCACCTAATTTTCCTTGTCTCGAAGAACTGGTCAGCAATGTGGAATCTCTAGATAAACTTTAGTTATCTGTCCAAGCAGTTTAGGGGCTGGTTATTCTAACTTTTATCATTCATTAGTTTAATTCAAGCAGTTTTTGCAATGCAAGTTTTGCATTAAAACTTAATATTTTTGTTAGTTTCAAAATTAGGCCAGTATCTAAGTTTTTGTATGTGTCATTTACTGCTGCATTTGGATTCACAGCTGAATTGCTTTGGTGTAAATGAATGCAATTGTATTCAATGGTATATGATTTTTGATTATTTAACTTACATGCAATGCTTTTTTAATTTCAAATTTATGCTCAATTTCATGTATTATCAAGTTTAAGGATCTTGCTGCATGTTCTCAAGTAGGGGTGACCGAACCATTAAGTCAAACCGAACCGATGAATCAAACCAAATCGAGGAAAAAAATTGACTTATGGTTTGATTGGTTTGGTGTTGGCAAAAAAAACCGATCATTCTTGGTTTGGTTTTGGTATTGGCAAAAATAAAATCAAACCGAACCCAAACCGAATCGATGTAATACATATATAATTTTAATTTTTTATAGTAAAAAATATTACTTATAATCTACTTTCTAATTACTTTTATTATTTTTTTATATTCAGAAAATAGGAATATATTTTGGGCTTTTAATTATAGTATTTTTTTCATTAATAACAAATTAATACAAAACTCAATATTAAAAAAAAAAAAAAACTAAAACTCTTTAATTGTTTCACTTTTAATATTTTGCTTTTCAAGTTATTAGAGAGTTCTCATTATTTCCTCATTTTACTTTCTCATTTGATTTAGGTTTGTTTCTCTTCTTTCTCTTTATTTTTTTATGGAATTATGTTATAATTAATTACTTTATGGAGTTAAGTTTTTAATAAGTTGTCTCCAATTCTTCGTTCTTTTGTATGCTCACATTTTATATGAATTGTGACTAGTGACTTTGAAATTGAACTACTTGGATATCCACATAATATTACTTTGAGAGATAGTAGTTTAGACTTCTTAGTGAAACTAATCTATGACCATTGTTTTTTTTTTAAATCTTTTTAGTAAAAACATTTAATTTTTTTCTTCAATCACATAATAATTGTAAAAAAACCGAGAAAACCAAAAAAACCCGACTAAAACCGAAATAAAAAAACCGATTGTACATTGGTTTGATTTGGTTTATAGATTTAGAAAACCGACATTATTGATTTGGTTATATTTTAATTAAAAAATGAATCAACCCGACCTATGTACACCCCTATTCTCAAGTCAGACCATTTGGGAAAGTTGCTTCTTGAGACTTAGGGTGTTAGACCATGAAAAATATTTGCTCTTTTCCAGAGTTGAATTCTGGAATACGTGTTTGGTCATATAGTTTTGAAAATTCTGGAATTTGAAAAAACAAGTGTTTTCAGTTTTCACTCCAATTTAATTCCATGAATGTAGAGAATTCCTCATATCAATCATCTCTAGCGATCATGCAAGAATGCTATGAACTCACACACCTTAATACATCACAAATCACCATTCCATCAATTGTGTCACGGCGTATCATCTAAAATCTGAATCTCAATTATTACAAATCACAAAGCCGCCATAACACTTGTCATAACACTTGATCAAGTCATTCGTATAGCATTCTCAACTAGACTAACCAAAACTGTTAGCCCCACATATTCACTATATGTATTAATATAAAGACAAATTAATAAACAAATATCTTGCAGGATGCACCCAAGATACAAAGGATCAAGAAGAATCAATCCAGAAAGGAAATAAGTAAGCCGGCTCCAAGATTGGAAGGATATCAATCATGGAGATTAGATGCTTCCAAGTTTCACGGCAAGCAAATCAATCGAGATAAGAGGCAAAAGAAAGAAGACCACACCCTCTACATGGACATATCTGATATGGACATGTATGGCTGTGAAAACTGCACCACGTATGGACATATCTGATATGTACATACTTTATGGTGCCATTCCTCAATCAAGGAATCAATTACATCCTTGATTGAGAAGATATCTCTTGGATTTCCTAATGAAGAATAGAAGCCGAAGCAGCTGAAGATTATAAAAGAGAAGACCAAAGACAGAAACACTTGCGCAACTTCAAGACAAAATCTCAGTGTCTCAATTTTAGTCTCACAAAGCTTTGTACTTCTTTGTTTACAATTGTTATACAAAGAATAAGATTGAGGCAACTTTGTAACTGAGGCTGTGTCAAAAGATCTGAAAAACAAAATAAGTCTTCATAAATTGTTTACTACCATTGTACTCAGACTTCTCTTTGAATGATCTAAGAAAATTCTAAAACCCAAGGGGACTGAAAGTAGGCACAATATTGATGTTCCGAACCAAGATAAATCTTTGTGTTCTTATTTTTAAGTTGCTTATTTACTTGTTTGTTTATTTAAATCTAATCTGATATGTGAAGTATACTAATTTGCAGACAAGTTGGCTGAGAAGATTCAACAGTCAACTCACAAAAATTTTCAATTCACCCCTCTTGAATTTCGAAAACTACTAGCATTTGTACCTAAAGTTATTTGAGTTGTACAATAAATTTGCACTATTTGAATATTGCAAAGCTTTGATAAGTTCTATTTTTTTTTTACAGCTCATCTAATATTCACATTCTGCTTTGTTTGGATATTTTCATGATCAGTTGATTTGGTTATGTGGAGCGATCATGTTAAAATCAGTGGAATTGGAACCTTATCTTTGTAAGGCAAAACAATTTGTCATTGTTGCTTGGCCCTACACCCTTTGAGAATGCTTTAATTAGAGGCGTGTTTTACTAAATTAACCATATTAATCATACTTTATGTAATTATTTAATATCAAGGTAGAAAGCAAAAAATAAAATAATAAGCTTCTCTACATTCATAGGACAAGTAAATTGAAACAACTATTTTTAGCATTTAGGTTATGAAATATCAAAGGAAGGGATTACCATATTGAAAGTAGGGGGGGGGGGGGGGCATATTTTGGTTTAAACCGAAAAAACAAATCAAAATTTAATTTTGATTTCAATTTTTTAATTTTTCGGATCGGATTCGATTTGTAATTTTAGAATTTTGTTTTTTCGGTTTGATTTTCAGTTTTAAAAAAAAAAAATTGGTTTAAACCGAAAAACCAAAATTTTATAAATAAATAATATAATATATATAATATTATATATATATATATATATATATATATATATATATAATATTTAGTAATTCACATTCACAATTAACATTTAACAGCAAATTCGCATACGCCGCAGACTGTTTATGGATTGTTTCGGTGACTCAAATATTTTATGAACTATTTTGGTGACTTTGGATTGTTTTATGGACTATTTATGCAGAAAATATGTTGTTTCATGGACTATTTTTACGAGTTTTGTGTTGTTTTGTAGACTATTTATGCAAGGTTATATTATATGTAGTGATTAATGACGTTATGTATTATGTTAAGCTTATGATTATTTCATTTCGTTTCATCCATGTTTGAAAAAAGTAATTTTTCAAAAAATATTATCAATTTTAAATGCTCATTTATGAAAAAGAGAGGTTAACTACTTTAATATTTCAAACCGAAATAAAAATCCAAAATAACTGAACCGAATTTGTAAAAATCGAACCAAATCGAATTTAATTCGGTTTAGTTATGAATTTCATTTTTGTCAATCCGAAAACCGATAAATCAAACCAATATTAAACAATCAAATCGAACCGACCGAACGCCCACCCCTAATTGAAAGGACTTTTAAAAAACTGTAACCTAAGATAGTTGAGAGAAAATAAATTTCATTACCGCAAGGATGTTTCACTGTTGGGAGCGCTGCCACCTTAATGGGCCCTGCAACGCGCGATCCAGATTAGTCGAGGCTCTAAGGTGGACACCAAACACCGGACACCAGACACCAGATCGGAAACCAAAAAAAAAAAAAGGATGTTTCATATCTTCCCTTCACTTATATTTATAGACACTTAATATGTTTTGATATTGATAGCAAACAAAATTATCTTTGCTCACTGTAAACACGTAATTTTTGACCCTCCTGAATTTAATATATATATTTTTGGGAATTAAATATTTATATTTGGTCCGATATCATTTTAACTCTTATTTTATTTTTAATAATTTTAGTTGAAAACAAATAAATAGAGTTACATTTTTGAGATTTTTTTTTTATAAAAAAGAAATTCAAAAATATTTTTTCCTTTAAATTTTAATAAATAAGCAAGTAATTTTAATATTTTGACTATATTTTATTTTAGAATAATTATAAAATTTTCTTGCATTTGCTATTTATATAAAAAAATAATCATTTATTATTATTATTTTTATCTTTTTTTTATCTTGTCTTTTCTTTTAAAAAAAAAAGAAAATAATAATAAAAAGAAATCTTATCCTAAAAACTACCCCAATCACCCCCTAATTTCCCTCAACTCCCTCAACTTCCCACCCTATACCCCTATATATTACACACCCACACACACGGACAAACCAAAAAAAAAAGAGGGGAGAGAAAACAAACAAAAAAAACATTAGCATACACATGACACACACAAATCAAACACTTAGAAAAATGAGGGAAAGGAAAAAAGGAGAAAACAAAAGGAGAATAAACAAAACAAAAGAGAACAGTGAGAAAAGTAAAGAGAGAAAATCAAAGAAGAAAAACTAGAGAAAAAGACATGCGGAGAAAAGAGTGTCGAGTTGAAGTCGGGTTTTCGTTTGAGTTTTTGGCAGCGATACTTCTTTATTCGATATAATTTATCAAACAGGTTCTTGTCAAATCCGTACTACTTATTTTTATACGTTTCGTTTTGAATTGAAATATGAATGAAGTTATTTGAATGATTGTTTTATATTATTTAGTATGTTTAATTTACTATTTTTATATAGTTCATGCTTTATGTCTTTATATGTAATTCATTTGTTGTTTATAAAATAAGTTAATTAGATTAGATTTGAATTTAAATGAGAATTTTTTTTATTATTATTGTTAAAAAATATAACATTTCATTTGGTTGTTATGCGATTAATATAATTATGTTGAAAAATAGAACTTAAGAATCATGCATGCACATGCAAAAAAAAAAAAAATTAATAAGGAAAACAAAAATGCAGTGTGCACACACATAATAATCATGCATATGTACATGCAAAAGGAAACAATTAGAAAGATAGGAGAGGAAGAGCAAAACTTTAAAAAAAAAAAAAACACGAGGACAACAGTTTCTTTTCTTTTCTCTCTCTCTCTTTTTTTTTTTTTTTTTTTTAAGAAAAGAAATTGCATGATTATATAATTCCTTTTTATGTTAATTTTGTTATCGTAAGTTTGTTAAATTTAATGTGGTCATTTTAATTATTTTTTTTCTTTTCTTCTTTTGGTTAACTTCGTAATGATAGTCTTGTTAAATGCGATTTTAATAATTAACTATGTTATGGATTATGTTAATTTGACTTTTAAGTAATTTTGTTAAGTTTATGTATTAACAATTTGTTTGCAAGAGAGAGATGAATCCTTTTCATTTAGAAAGATTAATATATATATTTGTAATTAATTTAAAATAAATAAATTATATGTGAGGGAACGAGGCGAGTTGCAGATTAATTCAAAACTCATTGCAAATCTAAAATAAAAATCAAAAGGAGAGGATAAAACGAATAGAAAAATTGTTATGATTTTTAAAGAAAAGATTAAGTTTAGATGTCTTGAATTTATAATAGACTAAACAATGCTTCAACGCTAGGCAAATTTTAGATACGTCTAAAATATTCGTCTCAATTAAGGATGTGACGTACGCATCTTTTTGAGACATTTAAAAATTCAAGGATGCAACAATGCACCTTGACAAATATTTTTCTAAAATTAATTTTCACCGATTTAATACAAAAGTTATAGACAGCTATTAGACATTAAAAAATGAGCGACTTTAGGCCTTGCAATAATTATCAAAATAGTTTTAGTCAAGATTAGTCAATAAAAGCGACCGTGCTAGAACCACGGGACTCGAGGGGTGGCTCACACCTTTTCCTCGGTCAACAGAATTCCTTACCCGGTCTTCTATTTTCGCAGACCAAATTAAAAGAGTCATTTTCTTTTGATTAGGGATTCAAAAAGGTGACTTGGAACACCAAAACTCAATCCCAAGTGGAGACTCTTTTAATAAACTAATCCCTATTCAATATCGTTACTTTAATTGGAAAAACCCTTCGACTCGACCCTCGAACGAAAAAGGGATGTGACATCTCTGGCGACTTTGCTTGGGAATAATAAGAATTTGAGCTTTTTATATTGACTTATACTTGCTTTAATTATTGTTGATATTGTGTTTGTTGGCCTTATGTGCTACTTGTCGCTTATTTACCGCTTTGATATTGATTGAACTGTATTATATACTGTCTTCTCTTGCGCACCCTCTCTGAGTTTGTGAAATAGGATAGAAGGAATGCAGCGCATGCATCTTACTTTCTTTTTGAGATAGCCGGAGTGTCAAGGCACCTGGTGACGGATTATAGTCACACATGTTAGGTGGGGTTCGGATTGAAAATGAAGGCGGTGTTGCCCTGCTACCGACAAAGTTCACCCTCCCCGGCTTGAGTGTCCACTCGAGTAAGCCAGTATAGACACCTATCCCTATTAGGCTTAAACTTAGAAGAACTGAAAACTCAGAATCTGGTTATCCCTAATAGGTATCGCTTTATTTGCATTATATTCATTTGAATTAGCGGGACTCAGCACATGGTCCGGGTCTGTCTAGGACAGGTGACCTACTTTATAAAGACCAACATTTGCATTCTACGTACTCTTTGACATTTGTTTGGAAGACTGTTTGTTTGTTGACCGACTTTAGAAAGCTTTAAAATGCTAGAGATTAAATTATCCTCTTACGTAGTGAATCATTTAAAAAAAATTATTTTAAAAGAAAGGAAAATTTTAAAAAATTTAGTAACATAGTTTTACAATTTTCATGAACTACGAGGGTCTAATTCTCACTCTTAATTGAGATACGTAGGAAGCCCTTTTTCGGGGTACTACCCTATCTTATGAAAAATTATTCATAAATTTATTGGGGAATGTTTTGAAAATATGATTACTTTCTTAATTTTCTTATTCTCAAGTTTAATTTATATATATATATATATATATATATATATATATATATATATATATATATATCTTAATAGCCCTGAATCTTTAGGGATCATGAGATTAAGTTTTTACAAAAAAATATAAATCTTAATAAGTCCTGAACCTTTAGGGGTCTTGAGGCTAAATTTTGTACGACATAATTTTCAAAAAATACGCGCAATTGATTCTCATCTTAATGAGATACGTAGGTGGTTCTTCATGGATTCGGTGGTCTTAAAAAAAAAACTGAACTCTGGCACATCAGTTTTCTTCAAAATTAAAATAATATTTAGTGGTTGACTTGTGGCTAAATTGACATCTCACCAATATAACATCAGGTTCAAAGAACAGGCAAGATGACACAAATATGGTATAGGATCTGATATGAGATGGTGTAGACTGTTAGAAATGAGTAGTAAGAAGAAATGACCTGAAAAGTGATAAATTTGGAGTAAAACATGAGAAACATGCAAATATTGAGAGAGAGGGAGAGAGAATTATCACAAGAAATTTTACATGTTTCAATGTTCACTTGCCTCTAACCTCCAAAACACCTAAGTTGGACATGTACGAGGGTCATGGTCATCCTTTGACTCATCTAAACAAGTTTTGAAATCAATTATGAGGAGTAGGGGAAAAGAGAATTTGATGATGGCTTACTTTGGAGAGAGTTTGAGGTGATAGATTCTAAATGATCGAGTTCAAAAATAAAAATAAAAAAAGATGTTGTAGTAGAGACTCCATTAAGGCCGACGTGCAATTCAATGACTAAAATATTATGTTCGGCAATTTAAAAGTCGATCTGCTCTTCACGAGGAAGGATTTTTGATAGTTTTTTTTTGTTTTCTTTCTACTACCCGAATTATTTTAGGGTTGGAATTTGAGATATATCTTATCTTATTTTATTATAATCTCCATTCAAATCCTTCTATTTTTTGTTCAACAAATGTATGCCCTTTTTATTTTATTTTTTATTATATATTGTTTTGTTGTCTTTCTTTTCTTTATAGAGCTCTTTCTATGTTGATTGTAGTGATGTGATATGTATGTTGAATTCACAAACTGATCTTTAAATATAATCTAATCCTGAAACATTTGACAAGAAGATAGACTTGAAAGAAAAAAAAACATATAAGAAAATAAGTAAAGTGTTCATGTATTTGGGGAGATCGTTACAACCTCTTTTGAATGTATTGATGCAATCACTTTGTGAATCAGGACATAACTTGATCATTGATTAGAAGATTCAATTCGAGAATTTTGAATGGGGTCGATTGGAGGATATATAGTATCCACTATAAGGAAAAACAAAAGGGAGTTAGCTCCAAAAGGGCATGAGTCACTCATTGAGGAAAAACGTACAATATAAGTGGACATGTA
Organism: Capsicum baccatum var. pendulum; assembly: GCA_030864225.1. Lineage (NCBI taxonomy): Eukaryota > Viridiplantae > Streptophyta > Magnoliopsida > Solanales > Solanaceae > Capsicum > Capsicum baccatum. Next base: position 264,959,226 of record CM061550.1, on the reverse strand, counting down.
TATTTCACATGCTTAAAAGAAGTGACGCAAGTGCATGAGCTTAGTCACGATCAATGTTGAAAAAGATGCATATGATCTTCATGTTCTACTCTTAGATTACATGTTATGTACTTGTGTTTTTAAGGATTGATATGACGAAGGCTTTTCATTCTACTACTTAAATGTTGTGTCATCCTTTGTTACCCCTTTTGAGCTTTAGTGTTATTTTCTTTCGTATCCCTCTTTTGGAATCAAAATAGAATTTTAAAAAGTCAAAAAAAAAATATCAAGAAAAATGGAGTAAAAAAAAAGATTCGATAAAAAAGAGAAAAAATCAATAAAAAATCCAAATTCAAGCAAAAGAAATATCCTGAACTACGTTTGACCTGATTCTTGCTATGACAAGATACGTAGGCAGCCCTACTCTGGGGTTCGGTCCAACAAAAGGAAAATTCAAGTTATCCAGAATGAAATAAAACTGGGGAAAAAGTTTATTTCTTTAAATGAGTCGATTCCAAAAGTTGTATATTTTACCCAATGTTGTGTAAATTTTGAGCCCCATGCCAACCTTTCTTTCTATCCCATCCCAAAAGTCAAGTTACAATCAAAGAAAGACCTTCAGATCAATCTTTGAGAATTTCAAGGCTAAACATATTATGGGTGCATGATATTTCATATTTTGAATGTTATTTTCAAAAAAAAAAATAAAAAAATAAAAAAATAAAAAATGAATAAAATGAGAGTCTTATTGGTGAAAACCCTTTTGGTAATCATAAGGCGACCGTGAGTTGTGAGATCAATAAAAGGGAGAGTCTTATTGGTAAAAGTCTTCATGGGCACCATAAGACGACAATGAGTTGAAAAAGAAAACAAGGTGGGAGCGGCTTGTTGGCGAAAACCCATCGACGTGTCAGTAGCCTAAGGAGGATTATAATCCATAAGGAACAAGTTCAAGAATGACTCCATTTCAAATTGAATGAGTGGGTAAAAAGTGATAGTGATTAGTTTGTATAGATCAAGTTGTTTTATTCAAAATGCATGTCATAATCACTAGAATCAGCTGCCACGCCCAGATAAAATTTATTTTTTTGATATTTTTTTTAAGAAGAGATGTCTATTGTCATTTCCTATTCTTTTTGTTATTTTTATTTTTATTTCTATTATTTTTGATTTTTCATTTTTGATTTTTGTGTCTTTGTGGTCAAAAGAAAATCACTATCGTCATCTTTCATGTATTTTTGAGTTAAAATTTTGTCAAGATAAGTGAGGAAAGACTTCAAAACTTGCTATCAACTCCTTTAGTTGTGCAAATCAAGACAAAAGACCAATGCCAAAGATAACATATTTCAAAAATAATGTAAAGTACTCGAGAATGCTTGTCATTCGATAATTTTTGAGCTCATAAAAGGTGTATTTGAAGCTGAATCCCGAGGCATCATGCAAGAGAAATATGATTTGAGTCAAAATATTTTAGTAGTTAGAATTTGGGTAATTACTAAAACAAGTCAACAATACCTATCAATGATTTGCAATGGACCTGGACATGACAAGTCCAAGAGATCGTCTCAATATTCAAATGCCACAAATCAACCACCATATTTTTAAATTAAAAAGTTTTATTTATATGAAACAAAAACATGTGTTACCTTCATATTAAAGGTTTCAAATCTTAACTATTAAAAACTGCAATTTCTCACTTCTGCAAATGCAAGAGGCAGTACTGTTACACAGATTTGGTAATCAATAATGGTAAACACTCATCATTTTAACCCTTAGGAGACGCACTTCCTAGTTCGGATAATTCAATATTCATTTATTAGGTGATGCACTTCCTAACTTTAGCTATCACTCCTAGAAGATGCACTTTCTAGTCGAGTCATATCATTCTACTCTTAGAAGAGCTCTTCCTAGTCAGGGTATGTCAGTGTACATTTGTTAGGTAACACACTTCCTAACATGAACATTCACTCTTAGAAGACACACTTTCTAGCCGAGTCATTTCCTTTAATCCCTAGGAGACTCCCTTCCTAGTCTGAATAAGTCAGTTTTCATTTGTTAGGTGAAACACTTCCTAACTTGAATCATTACTCCTAGAATACGCACTTTCTAGTCGAGTCATTTCATTCAACCCCTAGGAGACGCACTTTCTATTTTGAATTAGTTTTCATTTGTTAGGTAATGCACTTCCTAACTTGAACATTCACTCCTAAAAGATTCACTTTCTAGTCGAGTCATTTCATTTGACTCCTAGGAGACGCACTTCCTTGTCAGGGTATGTCAGTTTTCATGTGTTAGGTAACGCACTTTCTAGCTTGAACCATTACTCCTAGAAGATGCACTGTCTAGTCAAGTTCTTTCATTGAACCCTAGGAGACTCACTTGTTAGTCTGGATAATTCAAGTTTCATGTGTTAGGTAACACACTTCCTAACTTGAACATTCTCTCCTAGAAGACGCATTTTCTAGTTGAGTCATTTCATTTAACCCCTAGGAGATGCACTTTCTTGTCTGAATAATTTAAGTTTCATGTGTTAGGAGATGCATTTCCTAATTTTGGTCATCAATTTTACTTTGAAAAAATGCATTTCTTTAGTAGGGCCTTGATTAACTCTTTTTACTATGCTTTTTAAAAGTTGTGATTTGATGGCACTCACAAAATTTTCTAGTACAAACTGCGGTAAAAGTTTTGTTTGTGTTTATTGAATTTTACTTTTTGCTCAGGACCCTCCTAAAGAATGGGAATTTATTTTATACTCAGGACCCTCCTGAAGAATGAGAATCTAAGTTTTCTCAGGACACTCCTGAAGAATGGGTATTTATTTTATGTGCAGGACCCTCCTGAAGAATGAGAATTTAATTTTTTTCCAGGGCCCTCCTGAAGAATGGGAATTTACCTTTTGCCAAGGACTCTCCTGAAGAATGGAAATCTAATTCTGCTCAGGACCCCCCTGAAGAATGGGACAGGACCCTTCTGAAGAATGGGAATTTATTTTATGTTCAAGACCCTCCTGAAGAATGGAAATTTATTTTTATGCTCAGGACCCTCCTGAAGAATGGGATGTTATTTTTCTATTTCACCTTTTATGTTGAGTTCAGGAACATATTTGAAAAATTAGAACTAGAAAGTCTAGAAGGTCGCCTGAAGAGCAGGGTGAATAAACGAGAAAGTCCAGGAGCCCGCCTGAAGAACAGGGTGAAGAAATTGTAAGTCAAGGAGCCCGCCTGAAGAATAGGGTGGACATTATCAGTTGCAAGTTAGGAGCCCGCCTGAAGAATCTGGTGAAGATTTACAAATCCAAGCCAAAAGAAAAGCTAAAGAATAAATCAATTATCAAGTTCCCCTCTAATACCAACGAGGAGGAACATTTTGTGTATCAAGTTCAAATCAGAATAACGACTATCTCACCATTTGAGAAGTCATGAAGATTCAAGTCAAGATTCCTGTCACATCCCCTTTTTAACTCCGAAAGATTTAGACTCGATTAAGTTCGAAAGGATTTTCATTATTAAGTGATAAAAAGTAAAATCCTATTTTTCAGGAGGGTCCTGAATAGAAAGTAAAATCCTATTTTTCAGGAGGGTCCTGAACATAAAGTAAATTCTCATTTTTCAGGAGGGTCCTAAACAGAAAGTAAAATCCTATTTTTCAGGAGGGTTCTAAACAGAAAGTAAAATCCCATTTTTCTGGAGGGTCCTGGACAGAAAGTTAAATCCTATTTTTTAGGAGGGTCCTGAACAGAAAGCAAAATCCCATTTTTCAGGAGGGTCTTGAACAGAAAGTAAAATCCCATTTTTCAGGAGGGTGTTGAACATAAAGTAAATTCCCATTTTTCAGGAGGGTCCTGAATAGAAAGTAAAATCCCATTTTTCAGGAGGGTCCTGAACAGAAAGTAAAATCCTATTTTTTAGGAGGGCCCTGAACATAAAGTAAATTTCCATTTTTTAGGAGGGTCCTGAATAGAAAATAAAATCCCATTTTTCAGGAGGGTCCTGAACAGAAAGTAAAATCCCATTTTTCAAGAGGGTCCTGGACAGAAAGTAAAATCCCATTTTTCAGGAGGGTCTTGAACATAAAGTAAATTCTCATTTTTCAGGAGGGTTTTGGACAAAAAGTAACATCCCATTTTCCAGGAGGGTCCTGAGCAAAAAGTGAAATCCTATTTTCCAGGAGGGTCCCTCCTGAACATAATGTGAAATCCCATTTTTCAGGAGGGTCCTGAACAAAAAGTAAAGTCCTATTTTTCAGAAGGGTCCTGAATAGAAAGTAAAGTTTCATTTTCCAGGAGGGTCCTGAACAGAAAATAAAGTCTCATTTTTCAGGAGGGTCCTGAACATAAAGTAAAATCCCATTTTTCATGAGGGTCCTGAACAGAAAGTAAAATCCCATTTTACAGGAGGGTCCTGAATAGAAAGTAAAATTGCATTTTTCTGAAGGGTCCTGAACATGAAGTAAAATCCTATTTTCCAGGAGGGTCCTGAACAGAAAGTAAAATCCTCACGGATGTGCATTTCCAATGGTAGCTAAATGATGTGAATCGAATTTGCCCCTATTTCAACAAATAAAATTTGTCATTTAAAAACTTAGTGGTGGCCTGTAGCACTTGGCTTTCCAGTCATTTGCTCCAATGTTCATTCCCTTCATTTTATTTCAGATTGCTGGCATTTGCCCCTGCTTTGTCGTGTCATTGACCCAAACTCAGATTTTTAAGAGTGACTCCGAAATAAACACATTATCTCTGCTTTGTCATACTTATCAGATAAACCCTTTAAACCTTGGTATTTTCTTGAGTTCCCCAGCTTGTCTGTTGACAAAACTTTCTACATGCCTTATTCAGCTCACAATTATGTCTCTTTCATATGCTGACTTTGTCTTGCTTTGTGCAATCGAAGAAGTTGGTAGCCAGTTTTGAAATCTTTTCTCACTTGTTTTGATATGGACTTGACCCAAAGACAAGAGAAAAATGACAATAACTTTTATTTGAACCACTGACTCAAGAAAATAAAATAAAAATAAGAGAAGAAAGAAAAGACAATGAATGTCCCCGTTTGAAACAAAGAAATGAAAAATTTATCTAAAAATGATAGTCAATGCTAATGATTATGCCATGTATTTTGGATTAAGCATCTTGATCTTTTCATCCAAATTTTCTACCCATTGTTGTTGAGTTAATGGCCTTGAAACTGAGTTGCTTCCTTAGGTCAAGTGCATTGAAGACCTCATTCGGCTAGTGGTGCCTTGAAGGGTTTTCGCCAACAAGCTTCTCTCATTTTCTTTTCCTCAGCTCACCATTGCCTTATGGTGTCTGTAAGGGTTTTCCACTAATGAGACTCTCTTATCTTCGTTTCCCTTAACTCACAGTTGTCTTACGATGCCCGTGAGGGTTTTCACTAATAAGACTCTCTCATTTTTATTTCTCTCAATTTACCATTGCCTTATGGTGCCTGTGAGGGTTTTCACTAATTAGACTTTCTCTTTTTTATTTCTTCTTGATTTCTTATACAGAGGAAGACAAGTAGTTCCCAAATGGATCATCATATCCCTTGCATTCTTAGCCTTAACATCCTCAAAGATTGATCTTAAGGTCTTTCTTTGGTTGTAATTTGGCTTTTGGACAAGGTTAGAAAGAAAGGATGACATAAGGCTCAAACGACACTTATAGTGGGGTGAGACTTACAACTTTTGGAATCGACTCAAACAATGAGGATTAAATCATGCCCCAATTTTTTTTGACTGGGAAATTCTAAATTGTTTATTTGGTTGGACCGATCCCGGAGTAGGACAGCCTACGTATCTCACCCCCGAGAGAAGAGAATCAGGTCGTGCGTAGTTCTGGCAATTCTTTTGCTTGATTCTGACTTTTTTTTTTGTTTTTTATTGACTTTTTTTCTATTTGAAACTTTTCTGACTCTATTTTTCTTGACATTTTTCTCTTTACTTTCTTTTTGGACATATTTTCTTCTTTTTTTTGAAATTTTTCTGACTCTATTTTCTGCTCGACACTTTTCTTTTGACTTTTGGCGACTTTGGCGGTCCTTAAGCCTATCTCAAATCACTTTCACCTTCTTCATAGTTTGGTGGATCAAATTAGGGCCAAAGAACCTATTCTCACTAACCTTAAACCATCCAATAGGAGACATATCTCCTACCATATAAATCTTTGAAATGAACCATCCCAATACTCGAATGATAGCTATTATTATACGCAAACTCAATAAGAGGCTAAAGGTAAACCCAACTACCACCAAAATTGATCACACAAGACCTTAATATATCCTCCAAAGTCTAAATAGTCCTATTCACTTGCCTATCCATTACAGGGTGGAAAGCGATGCTAAGGCTCCCACCTTAGTTCCCAAATCCCTCTAAAATGAATGCCAAAAATAATATAAGAACTGAGTACCTTAATCAAATATGATGGAAATCGGAGTGCTGTGTAGCTTAACTATCTCTTCTATGAACAGCTTGGCATAATCCTCAGAGGTGAAATTAGTCCTCACTGCAAAAAGTGGGCAGACTTAGCCATCCTATCCACGATGACCCAAATTGAATCAAATTACCGGCGAGATAGTGGAAGACTAGTGATAAAATTCATATTAACAACTTCCTATTTCCATATAGACAACTCAATCTCTTGAGAAAAAACACCAGGCCTCAATTGCTCCACCTTTACTTGTTGACACACCATACACTTGGCCATAAAATTGGTCATATCCCTCTTTGTGTTATTCCACCAATAGATCCCTTTCAAATCATCATACATTTTTGTCAAACCAAGATGAATAGTGTATCTCGACTCATGAGCCTCAACTAAAATCCTCTCTCGCAGCCCTTAAACATAAAAAACATACAACCTACCTTGGTACCTCAAGATACCATCACTACCAATCTCAAAAGACATTACTTTTTGGTGGCCTGCTTCATCCTTGATCCACATCAAAATAGGATCCAAAACCCATTCCTCTTTCACCTCAATACTTAGAGATGACTTCGCCACCTCTTGAAAAATCACACCACCATCCTTGGAAACCAAGATACGAACCCTAAGAGTAGCCAAATGGTAAATGTCCTTCACTAAATCTCGATTCTCCTCATAGACATGAGATAAGCTTCTCATAGACAACTTTCTAAGAGAATTAGTAACCATGTCAGCTTTACCTGGATGAAAGTGGATACTTATGTCGTAGTCCTTGAGCAACTCAAGACACTTTTTTTTGCCTAAGATCCAACTCCTTATGAGTGGATACATATTGTAAACTCTTATGATCTTAGAAGATGTCAACATGAATCCCATAAATGTAATGACACCAAATCTTTAAAGCAAAGACCACAACCAATAATTCCAAATTGTGATTCGGATGATTCTTCTCACGTACCTTAAATTACCTAGAAGTATATGCGACCACCCTGCCATATTGAATTAATACACAACCTAATCCCATACGGGATGCATCAGAATAGACATAAATCATTTGTACCCTCAGGTGGGGTCAAAACTAGAGTCGAAGTCAACTTATTCTTCAGCTTCTCAAAACTACCCTCACAAGCATCAAACTATAAGAACTTTACCTTTTTCTGAGTCAACTTAGTCAATGGGGCAACAATAGAAGAGAAGCTCTCTAGAAAACTTCTATAATAACTGTCTAAACTCAAAAAGCTCTGAATATCGATTGGAGCTGTAGGTCTAGGCCACTTCTTAACCACCGCAACCTTCTGTGGATCTACCCTAATCTCCTCACTATAAATAAAATGGCCTAGATAAGTCACAACATTCAACTAGAACTCATACTTTAAAAATTTAGCATATAATCGTTGCTCCTTAAGGGTCCACAATACTATACGAAGATGATCAGCATGATCTGCCTCACTTTTCGAATACACCAAGATATCATTAATAAATACGATGACAAACAAGTCTAAGAATTGCAAAATATTTGGTTCATAAGATCCATGAATGCTGTCGGGGAATTAGTTAAACCAAAGGACATCACCAAAAACATAAAATTCCCATAATAGGTTTGAAAGGCAGTTGTAATTCCCCGATAGTACACCCTGGGCATCACATAGTGCTTACATTCCCGAAGGACCACAAGCTAACCCATGTGTTAGTACCTGTTGTGAGCACTAAGTAACATAATTATGAATGTGGAAGAATAACTTATATGTCATAAGGTTTTAATAACTATAACAATGAATTATGAATCTAAAATAGTAACTATCTGAGTCTGAATAAATATTAAAATCTGAGATAAACTAAATAACTAACTGAAATAGCAACTGAAGTCTAAATACTGAATAACTAACTGTAGTATCTGAAAGCCTCTAAACTGAATAACTGTGAGTTGATGGGATAGGCCCCAACTAACTCCAACTAACTACTAGACTGAAAGTATGAACTAAAATAAAGGATCCTCGAAATATGAGGAATCACCATTGCTACTGCTGGGAGTCTGAGAAGTCTAAGCGCGATCTGGAAACTGAGCTTTAACGCCTATGATATAATACATCATAGCGCAAAAGAAAGGTATGCGATCAGTACTTTGAATGTACTAGTATGCTAAATATGGTAGGCTGACATGCATGGTTTCATGAACAGGAATAAAAACTGTCTAAATATACATATAAAATATGGAGTACTGAATAGAGAGCATGAAATCTATAGATACTGAAAATATATGAAATCTGTAAATACTGTGTACACATGAAAGTCTGAAAATACTAAAGGTACGTGAAATCTGTAGATACTGGGGATGCATGACAAAGCATATAACATGAAATAAATAAAAGTTTGTAAATTGAAATATGGAAATAACTGATATTTGTATGCCTTAGTCAAACAACACTGAGACTGAACTACTAGTCTGATTATTGGACTAAGACTGTGGGAGTCATCATCTAACTGACATGCCCCAATCTGAGCTAATCGGGGTCCAACCTATAACCCAGTTGGAAGGGTGTTAATATAGTGCCACGGGTACTAACGCTGGATGTGTGGATCCACTATATTGAGGTACTGTTCCGAAGGACTAAGGGTGTCAAGCCTGAACTGACGAGTGACCCTTGCGAGATAGTCAAGCCTAAACTAACGGTGACTTCTCATATCCTACGCTGGATACGTAGTTCTAGATTTTAGGTACTGCTACTAGCGATTCTGTCTATCTGAAGGGAAAGCTACCATCCCTACACTCACTCGGTGCTAAATCCTATTCCCAACTGAATGACACTGAGTTACTGACTATTCTAGGTTTAACTGACTGTTTTAGTAATGCTCATAAATATAATCTAAAGTTATTCTGAAGATACTGAGACAATACTAAGTAGAACAGTTATGGTTTTTAGGTATTCAATACCCCCAATACTCAGAACAATAATAGTAAAATGACACTAAAGCTTGAGGGACATAACATGAAGGCTTTTATTAAATATTCATTCCTGTAAGCATTTTATCAAACAATTGATATGAATGGTGTACATTAAGCATGAGAAATAGACTAAAACTTGTAGTAAAGCACAATTTTAACGCAAATCATGAATTAAATCAGTGGACAACAACATTTAGTCATATGGAGTGTAGTAATAAACATTAATTTCGCTAAAACATGGTATAGAACAAGATTCATGGAAATTCATGATTTAATCATAATTTAAAATCAGTATAACTTGAAAAGATCATGCTTTTATATTTTAAAATGGTTACTTAGAATCCATGAGTGAAAGGAACCCATGAATCGACATTTAACATACCTGGGTTAACGAATTTGAGAGGATTGATGGTGAGTTCTTGAGATTTGGTCTTGAATTTAAGAGTTAGGGTTTTTGTGTTCTTGAATAGAATGGATCCCCTTTTGAGTAATTTGAGAATAATGAGAATGTAATGCCCTATTAGGCATTAATTTCGTGTTTAGGATGAGCGTAGGGCTTAGGAAAATGACCGAACAGCCCGTTGGAAATTAAAAATGCAAAACTGGAAAACTAAAATTTCCGATTTTTTGCCATGGTGCAATGTTCCACTATCGCACCAAGCCAATGGAAAAGGGACAATTGGGAAACCACACGATGGTGCGATGCGGTAAGATCGCGGTCCTTCACTGGAATGCCATTTTGGCCACCTCCGCGATGTGCCATAATCGCGAAGGCGCACTGAAAATTGTCAAACGCGAACTAGGTCCTTGGTGTGATGCGCCAACATTGCGGTACCACACTGGAAATTGACAATTGTTAACGTTTGACGACTGAAACTTAAAATTGCCATAAATTCTTACCCTATTATCTAATTTGGGAAAATTTTATATCGTTGGAAAGCTATTTGAATTTCCTACGCAATGGCAGGCTCTAAACTGAAAATTAATAAGTATTTCAAAAATTTATATATGAATACTCATGTATTGAGACTTATATTATGCTAGGTAAATACGGGGTATCACAACAGTCTAGGGGATATCCACCTTCCTAATATTTAACTGATGGTACCCAGATAGAAGATCAATCTTAAAAAAAGAATTTAGCTCCCTAAAGCTGATCAAAGAGATGATCAATCCTAGGAAGGGGATACTTATTCTTCACAGTCACCTTATTCAATTGGTGGTAATCTATACACATTCGAAGGGACCCATCCTTCTTACACACAAAGAGAACTGGAGCTCTCTATGGGGATACACTAGTGCGAATAAAGCCTTTGTCAAGAAGATCTTTCAACTCAGTTGGTGCTATTCTATAGGGATGAAGATAGGACGAGTTTGTGAAAGAAGATCAATAAATAAATTAATTTTCCTAGCATGAAGAACACTAGGAAGATCATCAAGAAATACCTCGGGAAACTCATAGACTACATAAACCGATTAAAATGAAGGACCTTCGAATCTAGAATCCTTATCATGCATTAAATGGTAAATAAACCCCTTGGAAACTAATTTTTAGGCTCTAAGATAAGATATAAACCTTTCCTTAGGCACTAGGGAACTACCTTCCCATTCAATCATCAGCTCATTCGGGAAATTGAAACTGACCCTTTTGATCCAACAATCAAGAGACGCATAGCATAAATAAAACCAATCCATCCCCAGAATCACATCAAAATATAACAAGTCCAAGTCTCTCTACCACAGATAGGTACCATAGATTCCCTATAGACTCTCCTATCCATAATAGAGTCACCAAACAGGTTGGACACAAAAAAAGGATCTGAAATACACTCAGGACCAAAACCAAAATGAATATCCATATAGGGGTTCACATAAAAAAAGAGTAGACCCGGGATCAAGAAGACAATATACATTATGAGAGAAAAGTTTTAGCATACCAATAATAATATTGAGAGTCACCTCAGAATCCTGACTAGTGGTAAGAGCATACAGACGATTCCGACCAGCGTCGGAGCCAGAAGTAGCACCCTTTGGTGCGAGAGTAGAAGAAGGTGCAACCGGGATTTTGGTAGACCCAATGGAAACATCACCTATAGGATAGCTTCTCTGAAAGTGTCCAGGCTAGTCTCATCTAAAACACTTATTCCTCATCTCATCATAGAAACCACGACGAAACTACCCATAAAATCTACAAGGGGAATGGGACGGACTGATTGGATCCTACTGTCCTAAAATTAGTCACCCTATGACTTAAACCCACCGCGGTTTTGGAAGTGGAGATCACCAGATAGCTTAGGATATGGAGCACTAGTTGTAGAATAGGGTCTAGAATCTCCCCATGTCTTTCTCTTGTCCTATTGTTGACTATCTTTACTATCACTTTGCTGACCTCCACCCTACTCACAATACTTGAACTTCTTACTCTTTTGTTTCTACTTTTTCAGACTGTTTCTGTTTTTCCTCCTCAACCTATTGCATATGCACAACCAACCTAGAGTTGTCCATGTCCTTGTTAAACAAAGATCTTTGCATTCTAACACCAAATCACGAGACAAACCAAAATAAAATTTCCTCATCCAAGATCTCATAGAAGACACCAACTCCAGAGTGTAATGGGACAACTAGTGAAATTTCAAGGCATACTCCTTTACCATCATCCTATCTTGACTTTAACAATGAAAATGACAATGATAATGTTAATGATAATGTGAACTCTCAATTCTAGTCTATGAAATGAAACTAGTAAAATGTCCAAGTCTTTTATAGAATGGAAGCTCACCACTTCACCACACTAAACTGATGAATTGGGCTGATCTACCTAATTCTATGCAGGAAAAGTAAAAGTATCTCCGGAGCCTACATCATGTGGGGATATAGCGTTCGAAGATGGTTAGTGGGGTGAACACTAGCATGTAACTCAGGAATAGGGGGGAATAATGGCAAGTCAAAATCTTATTCAAAACCATGTGACCAACCTCATATACATATATAAGTACTATGACAGGATAGGAAAAAAAGACTTAGCGTGAAGTAAAACTTTATCCTAGACTATGTAGCATAATCATCATAAAGGTCACCCAAGAGCTATATGGGTTTAGCTTCCCTACTAAAAGGGCCCCGGTACGTATTAGCTACACGAACCGGAGAAAAATTAAGGAAAAGATAAATCCATCAAGGCAACTAGCCATCGCAAAATATATATATCAAATGTGACTTATGCACACAGTCATCAAGACCAAACATCACGTCAATAAACATGAGTTTTCAGTATAAGTCATCTGAGACCCACACCTTCATGACTTTACAACATAAACCCCATTAAGCCCAATTTAAAATAAGTTTTCACATAAACCGTTTATTAATAAATGAACTAACTATTAAGGCACACATGGGTATCGTCGTACCCCTGACACTTGTAAGCTTATCTCTATGCCTTAACAATCACATTAACTCTTGAGGGAACTCCTCTCCTCTTTGTTCATTAACTCAACCATAACCATGAAAGCTTTCAAAATTCATGTTCATTTGTTTACCATTTATGTAATTCAATAACATAGGTGAGTAAGTCAAGCTGAGTGAATATTTCACAATTTAAAGCCATTTACATAAGTGGGTTGAGGTAACACAATTATTCAAAGCCAATTTCAATTTTAAAGCATCAATTTGGGGGAAACCATGACCCCTTAGTTTATTCACCCATGCACCCCACAAGTTCAAAACCCTTAATAAAGCATAATCAATGCATAATAAATCATGAAAAAATAATTTAAGGGCCAATCATTCCAAAATCCTCAACCACATCAAAACTCATATTCAAAACCATCCAATCAAACCAATTAAATTCATGCTTTTTGTAAAGTAATAATTGGATAAGAGTAGCATAACTAAAATACCTAGATTTACGGAGAGAAATCAACTATTGAGCCCTTACATAATCAACTTCTTAAAAATGCTAAGTATTTTGCTTGAGGAATTTAGACAGTTTTGAGAGTATTTTAATTGAGTTATGAATGAGAAATAACTCCCTTTTGAGGCTCTATGGTCGTGGGAACTATTAGGATATATTACTAAACATGTAATTTGTGTTATAGTATTATATTTTCTTCCTATGTAAAGAATATTAATTATATTAATAAAATATTTATTTGAATAGATCATTGCATTAATATTTGTGTCCTTTACTTGTATAGTAGATAATTCTTTGTATGAAGTATTTTAACTCACGCACGGAAGATTAAAATTGTCAGTTCTTATAAGTAATAAATTAATGTTCACAATTAAAGATGAGGTAGGACAAACATCTTGATGATTGTAGCACAAGATTAAATATAATTTGATCTTAATTATGGGAGTGGTAATATTCCAACTTCTTGTGCTAGTACACTTCGTATGTATTAAACGGACCAATTAGAGATATTCGTTTATGTTCTGAATATTAATAAACGATTTTTCTAGTCCATTACATGTACTTATACTCTTAATCTTGATATAATTATTATGATCTATACGGTTTGTTTTGTCGTTTTAATCTATTAAAAGGTGAGACTCTTTTGTGAGTTAACATATTCCTGATAGGTTGGATGATGACGAATCACTTAGTGAAAAATTAATTAGTTGATAGAACCATGTCTCGAACTTGAGATAAAAGAAATCCCTTTATGGTTGCTTATAAGTTTGCACGTGAAAATCCTGCAGGTGGATTTTGTATCCATCATGTGAAATAAGTTAAGCATTATAAATAAAGGATTAAATTAATCAATGAGTTAAATTTTTTCAGAGAATTTAATTTAATTGATTGGTGTTAGTAATTCAAACATGGGGAGTTAAATAAGATGTAATGGTAGATTTTGAAATTAAATCGAGGAGTGCAATTACAGATTTTTAGTAGAATAATTTGTAATTTATTATGATATAATAATTCTTTTAGCGCTGAATTAATATCATAATTGGAAACCTCACTTAATAAATTTGTGATCCTTGTTGTACTTGATTAACTAATCAATTTTGGAAAAGAAAAAAAAGCTTACTAGAAGAAGTAATATTATTTACTGGTCTTCTGTAAGGAAAATAATATCTTCTGACTTTAAATGGTTGAAAATGTTTTGGACAACAAAAGAGGCCTAAAACGTTTTGGACAACTAAAGAGGCCTAAAAACATTTGCCTCTTGTTTTCTCTTTATTTATGAGAAAATGAAATAAAAAGGGTTTAGGGTTCAGAAGATAAAGTAAGTTTCATCTTTTCCTTGAGTCCAAAAAGACTTTCCCACACAAGTTTGATAAGCAAAGGTTAAGGCAGGCAGTAGTAGAAGACTGCAAAACTGAAGGTCAAGGCATTGAACGATATTTGTGAAAGCTTCAAGAGGTAAGTTTTCTAATTCTTATTTTGATTATGTTATCTAGATTATATGTAAGTTATTGATCCTTTAGAATTATTGCTTCTGTTGTGCATGTTCTAACAATTGATATCAGTAATCTTCTTACATATGCTAGATAATGTAAAAGAAATTACATGATTTGTTGAACATATTTCAGATAATAATTGTATAAATCATGTTGTTGCTGGCTGCTTTTCATGCTTTTGATATCATGTTGTTGCTGGTTGTTTTTCATGTTTTTGATGATGTTTTTCATTCCAACAGAATTTAAGTTTATCATCAAGAAAATATAAAACAAATTTTGCATAGTTTTTTGAAAATTAGTTTTGTAGATTAAGTTCAAAACAATGATGATTCTCGACTATGACCAACTATAGTCGTTACTCACTGTATGAACAGTAGAAGTAAGGCCAAGCAGTGCAGAAAGCCCTGCTGTCTCTAGCAATAGCTCGGCCAATAATTGTCGATTTGGTCAATTTTGGAGTTTTTCAGTTTTTTGACGAACTTCGAATGACCTGAAATTTGGTACGTTTATTGAAAATGATACACTTAACAATACACACAATTAATTTTGATCCATACCATTTTTTGGCCATTTGGGATCATTTTGATGAGTTTTTGGGTGTTTTTATATTTTTGGAAAAATTAAAAATTCTGAAAAAATTATTTTTTGCAAACCAGTGGTGATAGGGATCATTTCTTATGATTTACAGTGGTTAATAATAGTACATAATATGAGTTTACATGTTGACATCGGTCATCTTCTCCATCGGATAAACTTGTATATTGTAATACTATTTTATAGTCTCTTGTTTTTTATGACTTGTATTAACTTTCCAACTAAGTTACATGTTGGTTCAATGGTACAGAGACTTATGAAATGTGATATTTATATAACTTAAATCAATAGTTGACTCTCCAACTAACTTGGTTCTGTTTTATTTAAGAGATAAAATATCTGACATTACATGTATATTTCTTAAATGGTTAAGTTTTCCTAACGATTCTAACTGTTTATGTGCATGGCTATATGTGTGATGTGGTTTTTGAAGAATTTTATTATTCTACAGCATGTCTAACGATCTATTTTAATTTGATTATATAACAGAATAACCATGTCTTCATTCAATCCCTTAACTTCTATCCTGAATCAAAATAAATTAGAAAGCCCGAACTATGTGGACTGGAAACGTAATTTGGATATTGTTCTTACTGCTGGGGGCTTTAAATTTGTGTTGGTTGAGAAATTTCCTGTTAAGTCAGATGAACCCACTAATGATGAGATTAAAGCCTATGATAAGTGGGTCAAGGCTGATGAGATGGCAAGATGCTACATTCTTGCCTCTATGGCAAATGTATTGCAGCATCAATATCAGTCCATGACTACTGCCTATGATATGCTTGAATCTCTCAAAGAGATGTTCGATGTTCAAAATCGTTCAGCAAAGCATGCGTCCATAAAAGCTCTTTTAACCACGAAAATGGTTGAAGAAACTTTGGTAAGGGAATATGTTCTTAAAATGATGAGTCTATTAAACGAGCTGGAAATTCTTGATGCAGTTATTGATAAGGAGTATCAGGTTGAAATGGTCCTACAGACTCTGTCAGATAGTTTTCTATAGTTTTGCTTGAATTATAACATAAATAAGATGGACTTATCTCTTGGGAAACTATTGAATGAGATGCAAGCAGCAGTATCTATCATTAAGCAATAATCTCCTCCTACAGCATTGATGGTTGACAAATCTTCGTCTTCGACTTTTAAGCCAAAAGACGAAAATAAAAATAAAAAGAAGCCTCATAAGTTTTTAGGTGCTAATGGTAGTGTGGCTAAGCCTAAGGGCAAATACTATCATTGCAAGCAACCTAGTCATTATAAGAAACAGTGTCCTCACTACATAACTAAGATGCAGAAACAAGGTACATCTTTTTCATATGTCATTGAAATATTTTTAGCGGTTGTTTCTACCCAATTTTGGGCTATAGATTTGGGAGCCACTAATCATATCTGCACATCCTTGCAGGGGTTTCAAGAAACACGGCGCCTAATAAAAATGAATTGAACGTGTTTCAAGCAAATGGAAAACCTGCACCAGCCTTAGCTATAGGAAATATTTCTATTTCGTTTAGTAGTTATAGAGTTTTAATACTGAATAATGTTCTTTACATACCTTCTATAAGAAGGAATTTACTTTCAGTTTCAACAATAATGGATGCTGGTTACAATGTTTATTTTACTAATAATTGTGCAATTATTAAGTTTAATAAGCATTTTATTATTTCTGCTCCAAGAATACATGATTTTTTTGTATTTGATATTTCCCATTATATTCTAGAAAAATGAAAATAATGTTGATCAATCACATAAAAGAAAACGTATTTAGGAATTGAGTGAAACATACTTATGGCACTTACGTCTAGGTCGTATAAATATAAATAGGATCTCACGATTGGTTTTGATGGACCTTTGAGTTCATTAAAAGTGGAGGCACTTCCAACTTGTGAATCTTGTTTAGAAGGTAAAATGGCCAAGAGACATTTTCCTTCCAAAGGAAATAGAGCCGGTAATATGTAAAAATTAATTCATACTAATTTGTGTGGTCCAATAAATATACAAGCAAGAGGTGATTTTGCGTATTTTGTGAGTTTCATAGATGATTACTCAAAATATGGATACATTTATTTGTTATGCCGTAAATCTAAATGTTTTGAAAAATTCAAAGAATTTAAGATGGAAATGAAAAAGCAACATAACAAACATATCGAAACATTACGATTTGATCGTGGTGGTGAATAAATTTTTGCGGAATTCATTAAATACTTATCAGAATCAGGAATTACATCTCACTATTGTTCTTCGGAAACACCACAATAAAATGGTGTGGTAGAACGCCGAAATAGAACTCTTATGGAAATGGTTAGATCAATGTTAAGTTATTCAGATTTGCCATTTTCTTTTTGGGGTTAAGCATTAGAAACTGCAAATTATATTCTGAACTTGGTTTCTTCAAAATTAGTACCTTTAACCCCACCTGAATTATGGAGAGGGCGTAAGCCTAGCCTATGGCATATTCGAGTTTGGGGTTGTCCATCACATGTGTTAAAAGAAAAAACTGATAAGTTGGAATTTAGGACAGAAGTGTGCATTTTTATTAGATATCCAAAAGGAATAAAAGGGGATTTATTTTATTATCCTAAGGAACAGAAGGTAATTGTTTCAAAAAATGCTAGATTTATTGAAGAGGATTATTTAATGAACCACATTCCTAGAAGTTAAACTGTTTTACAAGAATTGGGCAATAGAATAATGAATAATAAAACACAAGAACAATTTTCGAAAATCATTATTGACATACCACTGCATCCACGTAGTAGGAGAAATATCAATAGACAAGAGGTTGCCTAAGAGTAAATACTTGACATTACACTACCTCAAAGTAGTGGGAGTAATGTCGAGCAACCTGCAATTATGGAGGAAAATGTTCAGGATAATATTGAGGAGCCTGTCATAGTACAAGACGACATTGAGGGTGTTCAAAATTTAGTTCCAAATGTAGTAGATCCTGTAGTGACTAGTCTTCGTAGTGGCATAATTATTAGAAAACCTTTACGGTTTGTGATCTTAGGAGAATCGTATGATAGAATCCCTGAGGATCCTAATACGGAACCTTTTCATTATGCCAAAGCACTACATGATAAAGATGCTAACATGTGGATTGATGCTATGAAATCTGAAATGGAGTATATGTATTCCAATCAAGTTTGAAAACTTATAGAACCACCTACGAGGGTCAAACCCATTGCATGTAGATGGATCTATAAGAAAAAGAAAGGTGTAGATGGAAAAGTGCAAGCTTTTAAGGCTAGGCTTGCTGCGAAAGGGTTTACTCAAAAAGAAGGAATTGATTATGAGGAAAAATTTTCGCCGGTAGCTATACTTAAATCTATTAGGATTATCTTATCCATTGTTGCTCATTATGACTATGAGATTTGGCAAATGGATGTCAAGACGGCTTTCCTAAATGGAAGTCTTGATGAGTGCATTTATATGTCACAACCAGAAGGTTTCATGGAAAGTGGTAATGAACATATGTTTTGCAAACTTAAGAAATTCATTTATGGGTTGAAACAAGCATCTAGAGAATAGAATACTTGTTTTGATAATTCGATTAAGACTTTTGGTTTTGATCAATGTGAAAATGAGTCATGCACTTATAAAAAATGGGATGGAGACAGAGTAGCATTTTTTATTCTGTATGTAAATGACATTTTGCTCATAGAAAATAATATGAGCATGTAGAATTCCGTTAAGGAGTGACTGTCCTCACATTTTGATATAAAAGAATTGGGAGAAGCGACTCATATTCTTGGGATTAAGCTTATGCAAGATCGCAAACAAAGGACATTAGGCTTGTCTCAAGAACTTTATATTGATACTATTCTTGCAAGATTTAGCATGCAAAATTTCAAAAAGGGGTTCCTTCCTTTTAGGCATAGAATTACTCTATCAAAATACCAGTCGCCCAAAATGACCGATGAGATAGAGAGAATAAAGGCAGTCCCTTATGCTTCTGTTGTAGGGAGCCTCATGTATGTTATGTTGTGCACTAGACTAGATATCTACTTTGCTATTGGCATGGTTAGCAGATTTTAGTCTAATCTTAGAAAATAACATTGAACTGCGGTTAAGCATATAATCAAGTACCTTAAAAGGACTAGAGATTACATTCTTGTTTTTCACTCAGTGAATCTTGTACCTATTGGGTATACTGATTCAGATTTTCAGTCGAATAAAGATTCTAGAAAATCTACCTCAGGATATGTGTTTACTTTAGGAGGTGGAGCCATTATTTGGAGGAGTATCAAGCAATCATGTGTTACTGATTCCACCATGGAAACTGAATATGTAGCTGCCTCTGAGGCGGCTAAAGAGGCTGTTTGGCTCGGTAACTTTCTAAAAGAGTTTGGAGTTGTTTCTTCAGTTCAAAGACCACTACCACTTTATTGTGATAATAATGGTCCAGTCGCAAACTTGAAATAACCATGAAGCCATAAAAAATGTAAGCATATTGAGAGAAAATATCACTTGATTCGGGATATAACTCAAAGGGGTGATGTGACAGTTTTGAAGATTGGGTCGAAGAATAATTTGGCGGACCCATTTACAAAGGGCTTGACCCAGAAGTTTTTTTATAAGCATGTAAAAAAATGGGTGTTAAAGTTGTGCATTCATGGTTATGAGTCTAAGTGGGAGATTGTTATGATATACTATTAACCATGTAATTTGTGTTATAGTATTATATTTTCATTCCATTTAAAGACTATTTATTATATTAATAAAATATTTATTTGAATAGATCATTGCATTAACATGTGTGTCCTTTACTTGTATAGTAGATAATTTTGTGTATATAGCATTTTAACTCATGCACGGAAGCTTAAAATTGTTGGTTCTTATAAGTAATAAATTAACGTTCACAATCAAAGATGAGGTAGGAAAAACATCTTAATGATTGTAGCACAAGATTAAATATAATTTGATTTTAATTATGGGAGTGGTAATATTCCAACTTCTTGTGCTAGTACATTTCGTATGTATTGAACGGACCAATTAGAGATATTCGTTTATGTTCTGAATATTAATAAACGATTTCTCTAGTCCATTACATGTACTTATACTCTTAATCTTGATATAATTATTATGATCTATGTGGTTTGTTTTGTCATTTTAATCTATTAAAAGGTGAGACTCTTTTCTGAGTCAACATATTCCTGATTGGTTGGATGATGATGAATCACTTAGTGAAATATTAATTAGTTGATAGAACCATGTCTCAAACTTGAGATAGAAGACACCCGTTTATGGTTGCTTATAAGTTTTCACGTGAAAACTCTCCAGGTGGAGTTTGTATCCTTCGTGTGAAATAAGTAAATCATTATAAATAAGAATTAAATTAATCAATGAGTTAAATTTTTTCAGCGAATTTAATTTAATTGATTGGTGTTAGTAATTCAAACATGGGGAGTTAAGTAAGATGTAATGTTAGATTTTGAAATTAAATCGAGGAGTACAATTACAGATTTTTAGTGGAATAATTTATAATTTATTATGATATAATAATTCTTTCATCACCAAATTAATATCATAATTGGAAGCCTCACTTAATAAATCTGCAGTCCCCACTATACTTGATTAACTAATCAATTTTGGAAAAGAAAAAAAATTACTAGAAGAATTAATATTATTTACTGGTCTTCTGGAAGGAAAATAATATCTTCTGACTTTAAATGGTTGAAAACTTTTTGGACAACTAAAGAGGACTAAAAACGTTTGCCTCTTGTTTTTCCCTTATTTATAAGAAAAAAGAATAAATAAGGTTTAGGGTTCAGAAGATAAAGTAAATTCCATCTTTTCTTTAAGTCCAAAAAGACTTGCCCACTCAAACTTGATAAGCAAAGGTTAAGTCAGGCAGTAGTAGAAGACTGCAAAACTGAAGGTCCGGGCATTGGACGATATTTGTGAAAGCTTCCGGAGGTATATTTTCTAATTCTTGTTTTGATTATGTTATCTAGATTATATGTAAGTTATTGATCCTATAGAATTATTGCTTCCATTGTGCATGTTCTAACAGGAACTAAGTAAGGAAAAATGAGAATTAACCAAAATGCCCTTAATGAAAAGACTAAAAATTTGGTTGCCAGTGACTATGGGTCACTACACGACTCGTAGGGACCGGTTACGGTTCGTCACCATGAGTCATACTCATGACAGTGTCATTAGGATCACATATTGCTGACCCTATGATTTACATCATATGACTCGTAGGGTCCTAGTCATCACCAAGAAAGCAACACTTGAAAATTCCACTAGATTGACTACGGTTGGGACATCACGACTCGTAATGAGCCCATACGATTCATTGGGATCCACTCGTACTCAAAATAGAAAACTTAGTCACATACAGTGGTCAGACTACGATTTGGGTCCAACGACTCGTCAAGACTCCCTACGACTTGTAAGGGGAGTCGTAGTCTGAACAGTGAGGATAAAATTTCAGAAACTTTCAAGGACCAAAAATCTGGGGTGTTACAATCTACCCCTACTCCCTGTAGTTGTATTATGGTGTTGGGTGGAACGGTTCCTGCAGTGATTGATTGTGTATTATATGAATTTTCATTCGATGTGTAAGAGTTATTTAATTCATGCTGACAATATTGTTAAATGAAATCCGGATGTAGAAAGAGTAAAACCTTCTGGAAAACCTTTGATATGATTTATGTGATCTTTCTCAGTGAGTGTTCCATAAAACAATTAGCTTACTCTTATTTACATCACTTTTACGGTCTAACAACTGATCATGCATTGTTTTTACTAATACACAATGTAGAAAATAATTTAAATAGAGTTAAATTTTTGAAATAGTCATAAAAAATGCAATGACATAACAACAACATGCACAGTGTAGTCCAACAAATATTATTTGGAGAGAGTACATTATATTCTTACTTGACCTTTTTTGGGAAGAGAAGTTTCTTATGTAGAGAAATTTGGTCTATTCATTTTTCAGGAATATATTTATACACTTGTCAATATTTAAAAATTCAAATTTTTGGTTGTAGTATCATTAGATTTCTAAGTTAAAATTCGATTTGAACCGAAGACGGAGGATTTGGGGGTTATTAAATCATACATAGCACCATAGAGTATGAAATGGTGGAGAAACATATAAAAAAACTTGGTGAAAATTTTATTAACTAAATAAAGCTTCTTCAATCAACTTATTTTATGCAAAATTCAACAATGAAATTCGAACCATAAAATATGAGTATGTAATTGAGATTGAAAGCTTTTACATTAGATTAGCGCATAAAGGATTAGCACAATATCCAGTATTGCACTTAAAGGATTAGGTTAACTTAATTGACCCTCGTATTTCTTTCATCCTTCTATTTTAATTATTTAATGACACACATGTGATGTGAAGGATTAACTGAAAGTTTTAAAAAGGTATTTTAGAATACCTTATATTGTTGATCGATTCTCATTGATACAAGTTTCGAACTCTTGACCCAGTGGAATATTTAAAGCATTTAATCTACCACTAAGCTCAAGAGGGACTTGTGCTCAATATTTTAACATTTATTTTAAAAAAGGCTAATCTCATAAAAGATGGAAAGAAATAAGACTTCACATAAATGTTATGACTAACTTTGTAATGAAAATAAATAAATAAATAAAAAGTCTCAAAAGTACAATTATATGATTTTAAATCTGCAATCAAATATCTTTTTTATTTATTTAGTACTCAATAAAGTGAATATTCCTATACATTTTACATAATTTTGTGTAACACCCCATCATATTGATTTTGGACTTTTGGTGTGTTTTGAGAGAGAAGAGCAATAAGAAGAAAAATATGAATGGTCTTGTTAGAAGATTTAAAACTAGTACCAAAAGCTCATATAATGAGAAAAGCCAAGTGCTATCCATGGAGAAAACATGTATCTAAGGGAGCAAGTTAACTAAGGGAGGTTCTCTATCATCCATGACATTCTTTGCATATTTCTAATGTTGTCATACTACTTGTTACTCGACAACAACATACCCAATGTAATACCACAAAGTGGAGTCTGGAAAGGGTAGAATGTATGCAAGCGGTACCTTTTCCTCTATCATCCATGACATTCTTTGCATATTTCTAATGCCTGTCATACTACTTATAATTCAACAATATACCCAGTGTAATCCCACAAAGTGAAGTTTGAAGAGGGTAGAATGTACATGTTGCACCACTATCATAGAGGTAGAGATGATGTTTCTATTAGAAGTGGTCTGTTTAAGACCACATGATTAAAGGGAATTCATAGCTAAATGCCTACTTAAATTTTGTTTTAACTTGAGTTGCACATTTTCAAGGTTTGGAAGAATGCACAAACTTGGGAATCAAAATTATGAGAATCAAGCCACCTAGTAAGTTGCTCCACGTGAGAGAAGAAATAGATGAACAAGTCACTACACAACAGAAAGAAGCATATCAGATGGCAAAAGTCTTAGTAAATAGTAAATAAAAGCCAAAACTGATGTGAAATGTTGAAATGAGATTGAGAAATAGGAAAACTTATCGGTTGATAGTGTCAACTGAGGGCAGAAAAGTCAAAATCAATATGACAATACCGATAATCTCAACTAGAGAAACCATCCAAACTTCTCTTGGTGTGGACATAGTTTCACTATATGACTTTTAATTCCATGAATGTAGAGAGTTACTAATATCAATCAACTCTATCGATCATTCAAGCATGCTATGAACTCACACACATTAGTACATCATGAATCACCATTTCATCAATCGTGTCATGTCGGTCATCTAAAATCTGAATCTCAATGATTGCAAATCATAGAACTGTCATAACACTTAATCAAATCGTTCGTGTCACACCCTTTTTTCGTACTCCAAAATATTAATTTCATGATTCGAAAGGGTTTTAATTATTAAAGTGACAAAAGATGAAAATTCATTTCGGAAAGAGCTTTTTATATTCAAAACTCAGAGTCGCCACTTGGCATAAATTGGGTGTGCCAAGTCACCCATGGATATCCTTTTCAAAATAGATTTGACTCTTTAATACTGGTTTGCGAACAGAGATTTTGGCTAAGGAATTCTGTTGACCGAGGGGAAGGTGTTAGGCACTCCTCGATCCCGTGGTTTGACCACGGTCGCTTGGCAGAGCGTATCGGCTAAATTGACATTACAAATGCATAAACCACACAAAGCACGCAAAAACAATCACTCAAGCAAACAAAAACAAAATAATCCAAAATATAATGTCCAGTCCAATTATTACAACCCGAAATAAAAAAGGTACTGGAAGTAAACCTATGTTAACCTACACTAATCCTAAACTACGCTCCAATGCTTGATCCACTGTCCTGAGCCTTCATCACGAACATCCTCCGAGTACAAAATAAACGGGGGAATTCTATGGTCAATAAACACAAGTACCTCGGGGCATTCCCCGACCGAATAGCACATTTTAATCCAAACGCGATAAACTACCAAACATTCAACCAATATTCTATTTGTCAAACATTCAATGAAAACAATTATTCATAAGAATTTTGCCTACCCGAACTTATATTCGCCTATTCGTTTCAACGTAGCATGATAATATCGTGTTTCATATCAACAGTAAATCAAAATTAAACTGAATCTATTCTTTTGTCAATTTTTAATTCTCACCCCCCCAAATCCTTTTTTAACACAAAATTTCAACAATCCAAAATCACTATTTCAACAATCCACAACTGTTGCTTCAACGCAATGAAGCAGAACAAATCAATATCACTCAATATTCAATCGTATCTCACACCAATCAAACATATATGACAAGATGAAGAAGAGATAGAATTGGAACTTCCGATGACGAACTTTCATTGATAGTAATATTTAAGAAAACTCAGATTTGGAACCCCGAATAGGATAACCTCAACTACGATGAATCCCAGACTTGGTATTTGAAAAATTGAAACCCGAATTACTCACAATAACCTAATTGGGATGAACAAACATCAACTTCCAAATCAATACGAGCAAACAGAGAGTCTGAAATAGAAAACGTGATAGAATCCAAACTCTAACCAAATTTTGTAAGACATGATTCTAACGGGTCGATTCGATGAGGAAGCGGTTACTGATTCTTTTTCTTTCATAATTTGGAGACTAGTTCAATCGAACACAAACTGAAACAAACCAATTCCGACAAAAAAAGTTCACCGGACAACAGTAAAAAATGATAGAAAATTCAGCGCCAGTCAGATTTTCGCTCAATCTCTATCTTGCCTCTCTGTTTTCCCCAATCTCCCTTAAGTTTTGATCTCCCTTTACTCTCTCTCGATCTCCCTTCATTTTTCTCCACTCTTCGGTCGATTTCAGCTCACCATCGTTTTTCTCTATCTCTCTCCGATCTCACGTGTCCGGTGTATGTAGAAGAGTTATAAGGGTGGTTTACAGTTGATGTTGTTGATGTATTGCTGGTGGTGGTTAGGCGGTGTAAGTATGGTTGTACAGATCAGGCCATAAAAATGGTGGTGGAGGTGTGTATGTTGTAAGTATGAGAATGGAGGAGTGTGTGTTTCTGGTCAGTATTTTTTGGTCTCCAGGTTCGTATTGTGTATCTGTGAATTTTTTTTTTGTTTGGAAACTTCTGTGTGGGTATGTTTATATTTTCCCCAAAAAGAAAATGGAAAATATGGAGTGTATATGCTTTTTTTTTGTATCAAAGAAATGTGGGAGAGGGGTGGTTACGTGGGGTAGGGGTAGGAGGGGTAGGGGTTAGAATGTGTTGTCAATTTTTAGTTGGGTGGCTTTTTAGAATATTAGGATAAGACAAGGTTTGTTATTTTTTTTGTATTTTGTTAGGGTATAATAACATGGATGAGGGTACACGGTAGGATAAGGTAACATTGGATAAATTAATCTTTCGGAGAGACAAAAATTACATGTCTACATTATTCCCCCTTTGAATGTAAACACGCAGTTTTTTCAGGCAAAGAAGCAAACAACGAGACCAAATTTTGTCCCGATCATTATTCGAAGAGAGGAGTAAATGAAAGAAGAACAATCGACTCCTATCGGACACCCTATCTACCGAAGCCATAAGGAAATCACAAGTATCTCAAAGGGTTGGAAGAGAAGTAGACTATACCGAGTTGGAGAGTCGAGTGAGGTTCCACTGAGGTTCCGGTCCGCGGATCTGTCATTACATCAAGAATGAAAATTACAAGTTAAAACATGAATGAAATTACAAAATCCTATCTATACAACTTCTGTTAGCTCTTGACTCGACTCTTATCACCCTATTCTTCAGGAGAGCTCCTGACTTGCCATTTCATCGCCCTGTTCTTCAGGCAAGCTCCTGACTTGCAATTTCATCACCCTATTCTTCAGGTAGGCTCCTGATATCAAAAATCCAAACTAAAAAAAAATTATTCTAAACAAATATTATGATAAAGAAAGATTCCATGTTTTCTGAACATAAAGTAAATTTCTATTTTTCCAGGAGGGTCCTGAACATAAAGTAAATTCCCATTTTTCAGGAAGGTCCTGAATAGAAAGTAAAATCTCATTTTCCAGGAGGGTCCTAACCACAAAGTAAAATCTCATTTTTCAGGAGGGTCCTGAACGTAAAGTAAAGTCCCATTTTTCAGGAGGGTCCTGAATTGAAAGTAAATTCCCATTCTTCAGAAAGATCCTGAACATAAAGCAAAATCCCATTTTTCAGGAGGGTCCTGAACTGAAAGTAAATTCCCATTCTTCAGGGGGGTCCTGAACAGAAGGTAAAGTCCCATTTTTCAGGAGGGTCCTGAACAGAAAGTAAAATCCTATTTTTCAGGAGGGTCCTGAACAGAAAGTAGAATCCCATTTTTCAGGAGGGTCCTGAACATAAGGTAAAATCCCATTTTTCAGGAGGGTCCTGAACAAAAAGTAAAATCTTACGGATGTGCATTTCCAATGGCTGAATTAAGTGAAGTGAATTTGCCCCTATTTCAACAAAGAAAATTTGTCAGTGAAAAACTTAGTGGTGGCTTGTAGCTCTTGGCTTCTCAGGTATCTGACCCAGCACTCGTTCCTTTTATCTTTGTTCCCGATTGCTGACAATTGCCCTGTCTTGCCGCATCATTGCCCCGGATCCAGATTGAGGAAAATGAGTTCTGACTTGAACAATGGGTTTCCATTTTACCATGCCCCTGAGGCGCACTCTTTTCCCAAATCTGAATGCATCCACGAATCCAATAGCCTGTCAGTTGATAGACTTCCTTTGCTTCGTGTTGAATTACGATCATATTTATTTCATGTGCTGGTCCTTGGCTTTTCCTCATATAATTGGAAACACTGGCAGTAAATTTTGAAATTCTTGCTTGCTTGTTTTGGCAGAGACTTGACTTAAAATACAAAGAAATGATGGTGACTTTTATTTTGATAAATGACACAAAAAGACAAAAAGCATGAATATGTAAATGAAAGAAAAGGCAATGTCCCATATTCAAAAAGAAACTTATCTGAATATGACAAACAACTCCAATGAGTATGACATGCATTTTGGATTAAGCTGCCTGATCTTCCTATCGAAACTCCCCATTTGTTGTTGAGTTCGTGCCTTTGCCGCTGAGCCGCTTCTTCTAATCCATCGGACTCATACATCACATTCAATTGACGACATCTTAAAAGACTTTTGCCAACGATCTCTTTATTTTCACTTTTCACTTTTCTCTTAAACTCGCCATTTCCTTACGGTGCCCGTGAGGGTTTTCACCAATAAGACTCTCTTATTTTTATTTCTCTCCACTCACCATCGCCTTATGGTGCCTGTGAGGGTTTTCACCAATAAGACTCTCTCATTTTTATTTCTCTCAACTCATCATCGCCTTATGATGCCCACGGGGGTTTTCCCCAATAAGACTCTCTCATTTTTCTATTTCTTTCCTGATTTTTTATGCTGAGGGAGACAAGTGGTACCTCATAATGTATCATCATATCCATTGCATTCTTAGCCTTAAAATTATCAAAAATTGATCTGAAGGACTTTCTTTGGTTGTAACTTGGCTTTTGGATAAGGTTAGAAAAGGATGGCAAGGGTTCAAACGACACTTGAAGTGGGGGTGGGACTTACAACTTTTGGAATCGACTCAAACAACACATTAACTCATGCCCCAATTTTTGTTGGCTGGGTGAATCTTAAATCTTTATTTGGTTGGACCGATCCTGAAATAGGGCAACCTACGTATCTCACTCCCGAGAGAGGAGAATTAGGTCGCACGTAGTTCCAAAAGCTTGTTCTTTATTTTGATTTGATTTTTTTTTGAACTCTTTATTTTATTATTATTTTCTTGACATTCATCTTTGACTCTATTTTGATTCCAAAAGAGGGATATGAAAGAAAGAAAAAAACGAAGCTCAAACGGGTAAACAAATGATGACATAATATTTGGATAGAAGAATAAAATGACTTCATCATATCAATCTTAAAAAAATGAAAGTGCTAAACATGGAATAAAATCAACAAAGGATAAAATATCATACATAATATCTTTTGACCGCATCAGCATTGATAGCCATTTCTGCCATTTTTCCTTTAATATATGTCAAATATAAGGCTCCATTGGGCAACACTTTCTTCACAACGAAGGGACCTTGCCAGTTAGGGGAGAACTTGCCTTTCGCTTCAACCTGGTGAGGATGGATACGTTTCAATACCAACTGGACAACTTCAAAATTCCTGGGACGGACCTTTTTGTTATACGCTCGAGTCATCCTCCTCTGATACAACTGGCCATGACACACAGACGTTAGCCTTTTTCCTCAATCAAACTCAAATACTCCAGTCGGGTTTTTACCCATTCATCATCATCAATCTCTGTTTCTACAATGACTCAAAGAAAGGTAATTTCAACTTCTGCAGGGATGACTGCTTATGTCCCATACACCATTAAATATGGAGTTACACCTGTTGAAGTGCAAAAAGTAGTGCGATAACCTGGGAATGCAAACGACAACTTTTCATGCCACTGTCTAGACCCTTGTACCATTTTTCGCAGTATCTTTTTTATATTCGTATTGGCAGCTTCTACAGCACCATTGGCCTTTGGCCTATATGGAGTAGAATTTTGATGTGCGATCTTAAACTGTTGAAACACTTCTTGCATCAAATGACTATTGATATTGGCAGCATTGTCTGTAATGGTCATCTTAGGAATTCCAAATCTACAAATGATATTGACATGAACAAAATCTACCACAGCCTTCTTTGTCACTGATTTAAAAGTTACTGCTTCTACCCACTTTGTGAAGTAGTCAATGGCTACCGAAATGAATCTATGTCCATTTGATGCCTTCGGTTCAATCGGTCCAATCACATCTATTCCCCAAGCCACAAACGTCCATGGAGCGGCCATTGCATGCAACTCAACAAGAGGAGAACGTATCAGATCACCGTGCACCTGACATTGATGACATTTTCAAACAAATTGAATAGAATACCTCTCCATAGTAAGCCAGTAATAACCTGCTCAAAGAATCTTCTTTGACAATACATAACCATTCATATGCGACCCGCATACTCTCGAGTGTATTTCAACCATGATTGTCTAGGATTCTCTTGTATCTACGCACCTCAAAAGTCCCAGATCTGGGGTTATCTTATATAAGATTCCCCCACTTAAGAAAAATCCACTAGCCAAACTCCTAATTGTCGTCTTTTGATCCTTGGTGGCATATGCAGGGTATTCTCCTGACTGAATGTATCGCTTGATATCCAAGAACTAGGGTTCTCCATAGAGCTCTTCTTCAACCGCATTACAGTAAGCATGCTAATCACGACTCTGTATATGCACTGGATCGATGTAGGTTTTATCAAGATGTTGGAGCATTGAAGACGGAGTGGCTAAAGCATCAGCAATTTCATTATGAATACTTGGAATATGCCTAAATTTTACTAACACAAACCATTGACATAGCTCCTGCAAGCACTGTCGATATAGGATGACCTTCAAATATCGCGTCTCCCAATCGCCTTGAATTTGATGGACGAGTAAATTTAAATCCCCCAACACCAATAATTCTTGGACTCCCATATCAACAGCTAACCTCAAACCAAGAATGCAGGCTTCATATTCTACCATATTGTTAGTACAGTAGAATCGAAGTTGTGCTGTTATCGGGAAATATTATCCCGATTTAGAGATAATATTTGCACCTATTCCAAATCCTTTCATATTGACAGCTCCATCGAAGAACAACTTCTAACCTAGATCAGCATCTATAACAAATTCATCGACACACGACACTTCTTCGTCAGGAAAATATGTCTTTAATGGCTTGTACTCTTCATCGATGGGATTCTCAGCAAGATGATCTGCCAAGGCTTAGGCTTTCATGGCGGTTTGAGTCACATATACAATGTCGAACTCGGTAAGTAATATTTTTCACTTTGCCAATCGACCTATCGGCATAGGCTTCTGAAAGATAGACTTCAAAGGATCCATACGGGAGATGAGATTAGTATAGGATGAGAGATAATTCTTCAACTTCTGTGCTACCCAAGTTAGGGCACAACACGTCCTTTCAAGAAGAGTATACCTGGCCTCATATGCGGTGAACTTCTTGCTAAGATAACAAATAGTCTGCTTCTTTTTGCCTGTGACATTATGTTGACCTAGGACACAATCAAAAGAATTGTCCATGACTGATAAATATAAGATCAAAGGCCTACCAGGCTCCGGTGGTACCAGCACGGGAGGATTTGACATATATCTTTTGATTCTGTCAAACGCTTCCTGACATTCTTCAGTCCATTCTACCGCAACACTCTTTTTCAGCAACTTGAATATAGGATCACAAGTGGTTGTGAGTTGAATAATAAACTTGCTAATGTAGTTCAGTCTACCAAGCAAACTCATCACCTCCGTCCTATTTTTGGGTAGGGTCAAATCCTAAATGGCTTTGATTTTTGAGGGATCCAATTCAATCCCCCGACGGATGACCACAAACCCCAACAGCTTTCAAGACAGAACTCCAAATACATATTTTGTCGGGTTGAGCTTGAGATTATACCTACAAATCCTTTCAAAGAACTTTCTTAAATCTTTAACATGGTTGGCCCAACTTTTTGACTTAATAATTACATCATCTACGTATACCTCAATCTCCTTATGCATCATATCATGAAACATAGTGGTCATGGCTCTCATGTATGTTGCTCCAGCATTCTTCAAACCGAACGGCATCACTCGATAACAATAGGTCCCCCATGGTGTGATAAAATACATCTTCTTCGCATCTTCATTATCCATAATGATCTGGTAATATCCGGCATAGCAATCCACAAAAGAGGCAACCTCATTTTTAGCATAGTTGTCTAGCAAAATATGGATGTTGGGCAATGGAAAATCATCTTTCGGACTTGCTCTATTCAAATCACGGTAATCAACACATACTCAAATTTTTTTATCTTTCTTTGGTACAGGAACAACATTGGATAACCACATGGGATAACGATCCACTCGAATTACTTTGGCTTCTAGTTGTTTCATGATTTCCTCTTTGATTTTAATACTTACATCAGTTTTAAACTTTCTCAACTTCTGTTTGACAGGAGGGAATGCGGGGTCAGTTGGCAATTTGTGAGCCATTAATTCAGTGCTTAAACCAGGCATATCATCATAATACCATGCAAAAATATCCTTGTAATCAATTAATGGTTGAATCACTCCATCTTTTAGTTGTGGCAAAGCATGTACACTGATTTTAGTTTCCCTAGCATCTTCTTGATTTCCTAGATTTATTCGCTCAGAATCATTCAAATTAGGATTCGGTTTGTCTTCAAACTGTTCCAACTCTTTGCTTATTTCTTTTAGAGCTTCTTCTTCATCATATTCCCCATCCTGCTTTATTACTATTGATTAGTTTGGATTTTAAGGTCAGGCTGAAAATTACACATGCATGTCATGTCATGTCATTAGAATCAGCATAAAGAGAACTGTATATAAAAAAAAATATATATATATATATATATTAGTCACGAAACAAAAAGGGACATTGCATTTTATTAAATAAAAAGATACAAGGGTTTAAGCATAGATTCCAACATAACATAAACAAACTAAAATTCGAATTACAACCCTGAATAACTCGGATAAACAGAAAGAAAAATAAAATAAACTACCAAAACTCCCTCCTAACGGGGAGAGGAGTGACTTCCCAATTATTGAGCCAGACGGTTGGACTATGAATTACATGTCTGTCGTACCGGTGCCTTCTTCTGCTTTGACCATATCAACTTCAATAAAAAATTTCTAGCAGTTATCAATCAATTCAATTTCAAATTCCACATGCTTTGTGACATCGCTCTTAACAAATGATTCACTGAGTAGTGGCATTGGGCGAGGGAGTGACCATGTTTCCTTTTTCCTTCCCTTGGCTTTCTTCAGATTTTTAGCCGTAGGCTTAAATCCCATACCAAACATGCCCACGTTCTCACTCGGACATATGAGATGAACTATACCTTGCAGAGATGCTCCCAAACCCTTTCCTGGCTCAAATCCGTATTTCCAAAGTTCACTCACCATCATGACAGAAGTGGAAGACAGTTGCGGTCCCAGTATAACCTGTCATTCAAGGATACGATTCACTGGCACTGTATTAAAAATTTGATGAATGTCTCCTATAAATTATTTGCTTCAATAAAAGACAAGGGAGAATCTTCGCAGGCGTACAAATCTCCTTCACCATGAATAACCACTTCTTGCCTATCATGCTCAAACTTAATCATTTGGTGCAGTGTAGATACAACCGCCTTGCCCTTATGGATCCACGGCCTTCCCAACAACAGATTGTAAGAGGAGTCTATATTCAATACTTAGAACTCTATGGTGAATTCAACAGGACCTATGATCAACATTAGTTATATTTCGCCAATGGAGTTTGATTTTGCACGATTTAAAGGCCTGACACATACATTATTGGGCCTGATCCTGTCAGCACCAATATTCAAATTTTGTAAAGTAGAAATAGGGCAGATATTTGCACTAAACCTTCGTCAATCATAACATGAGTGACGTAGAAATCTTCACACTTCACTGTAATATAAAGGCCCCAGTTATGCCCTGGACCTTCAATGGGCAATTCATCGTTAGAAAACCTGATCCGATTGACCTCAAAGATTTTTTCGACCATTTTCTCAAGATGATTTATTGTAATCTCCCTAAACGCATATGCTTTATTTAATACCTTCAGTAAAATATCACGATGCTCCTTGGAGTACAATAACAAAGATAAGAGGGAAATTTGAGCAGGGGTTTTATTCAACTGGTCTATTATTGAATACTCTGGCAATTTCATATTTTTCAAAAATTCTTCGGCTTCTTCTTCGGTGATAGGCTTTTTGATAGATGATGGTCCACTCACAATTGGCTTGGACTTTCTTAAACTTTCAGGCATGAAGCATCTTCCTGACCTAGTCAAACCCCCTACCTTATCTACATCTTCCACTACTTCTTTCCCGTAATAGGTCATCACAATCCGCCCATAATTCCAGGGAACTCTTTTCGTATCAACTATCGGAGGTTGGGTCACCAGTTTGAGGACAATAGGCTCTGCCAGTGCTCCTTTCACCATCAAGATGGGCTGACTCAGAGCTCCTACCACTGTCAACTTAGGTTTATCTTGACTTAAATCAACATACCCTCTGGCGCCTTATACTGTGATCAGGGCTTTCTTTGTGCTTTCTTGGGCTTTATCTTCTCTCATTCCTTCCTGGCTCAATGATATTACTATTAAAGACTCTACTACATTCACCGATTTCTCCTCAATGGTTTGTACCTTAACAATAGGCTTATAACACCTTGAAGACTCTTTACCATCATATATGAATTCTAACATATTGGTTTCAGCATGGGTTGGCAGCAAATTCTGGTTAATGTTTGGACCCTCCGGGGCCTGTACCATCATCTGATTTATGTCAATTAAATCTTGGATAGCTTCTTTAAATGCCAGAATTTCTTGATATCATGGCCTGGCATGTCACAGCAGTACGCACACCTTTAAGAATAATAGAGATTCCTCGGTTGTGGGTTTGAAAGCCTTCCTTGAATTGGGCTTAAGACCTTCAACTTTCTCAACCTATCAAACAGGCTAGTATATGACTCCCCAAGAGGTGTGAATTAATTTTTGACCTTCTTCTCTTTCTTATACTCAGGCCTAGGTTGAAAAACAGGTCTGGAGGGGTTTTGGTAATTCAGTGGAGCGAATGGGCAATTTTGTAGAGCTTGCGCACGCCACTGCAGGTAAGAAGGGGTTTGGGCATATAGCTGCACACTATATACTGGGTACGTGGGTGGTGGAATGGAATATAAAGGGTTTTGTAGAGGGTAGTAATGGTGGGAGAAATATATGGAGTTTGGACGGAGACTTAGGCTTGGGATTGGGGATAGGGGATAGGTGGTCTTTTGGGATAGGAATGGGTTCCAGCTACAACAGTCGCCACGTCCTCTTTCTTTTTTTACCTCTGAATGCACCAGATCCACCTTGAATCACTTGTGTGGTGGCTTTTAATATGGCAAAACTGACTATTTCGCTGCTCTTGATTCTGTCCTCTATCATCTCCCCTATTTTAAGGACTTCAATAAAAGAGTTTCCCATTGTCGGAAGTAAATGTTGAAAATAGGTCTCATCCTGTGCCTGAATGAAAACCTCTACCAACTTACTTTCTTTCATTGGAGGCTTTACCCAGGCGGCCTATTCACGCCACCTTATCGCGTATTCCCTAAAACCTTCATGTTTTTCTTCTTCATGTTGACCAAGGATTTTTCATCCAGAATAAAGTCAATGTTATACTAAAAATGTTGAACAAACTCAGAAGCTAAGTCATCCCAGCTGTTCCACTTGTCGATATCTTGATCGATAAACCATTCTGAAGCCAGATCAGAAAGACTCTCGCCAAAGAAGGCTATAAGCAGTTCTTCTCTTCCTCCTGCAACCCTCAACTGGTTGCAATAATGTCTCAAGTGTGCCACGGGATCACCATGCCCTGCATACTTCTTGAACTTGGGCATTTTAAAATCGAGGAGAACGTTGATGTTTGGGAACATACAAAGATCTTTATAGGAAACACTCCTATAATCTCTAATTCCCTGCAAATTCCTCATAGCCTGTTCTAAACTTTTCAACTTCCGTAATATGATTTCCTATTCCTCTATTGCGACAGGTTTCTCCGTATCAAATGAAAATACAAGTGGCTAAGTGTACCCATACGGTTCATTTATTCTCAAAGTAGGCTCCGGGGCATAATACTGACTATTTGGAACCTTCAATACTGGCTCATTGGCAGACCTAGGAAGCCCCATTGTGGGACGCACAGCATATATGAGAGCTTCAGGTGGTTGTGGAGCCACGAATACCGGTGTGATCGGTAGTGCCGACTGAGCAGCGGGTCTTGATTGAGGAGCTACCAAGGGCACACCAGAACTACTAGGATAATAATATCGCAGAGTGAATCCTGGCGTGTGCTCAGGTGACTCAGTAGGAGCAGAGAATTACGCCTGAGAGAGCGGTGGTCAATTAGAGATATTCCCAAGACCTTCAGGGAGCAGAGGAGGAGGCATTCCACTGGCCCATGCCCGGTGCAAATCTATCAATTATTGTCTGAGCCTTACTATCTCATCATTGTGTTCTAAACTTTCTTCCCTGTGATCCTGATCCGGTCAATGAGCGAATTTTCAATCTCCCTGCTAGCCATGGCGAGCTTTGCTTTGGATCTAGTGAAGTATGGGTGACTAGCCAGAGTGCTGCAAAACTACCACTGCTATCTGAAAGAACATGCTCATCAAAGATGACATCCGTTAGGATTAGGGCACACAACAAGCATGGGAATCACATTGGTAAAATTATCCTAAATTCATGTTCATTTCTACCAGCTTTTGAGGGTAGCGTGGTCATTTTAACATCATCCCGATTTTTATCTACACATATTTTTATCTACACTTATTATTATTATTATTATTATTTCTTTCCCTCTCTCTTTTTTTTTTCTTTTTTTCGTATTAATCTCTATTCTTTTCCTTTCTTGTCTTATCATCCTTTCTTTCTTTTCTTCTCTCGCTATCTAACTTTATTTTATCTTTCTTTATGAAAAACAATGAAACAAAATGACTAGATCAAACCCAAAAGCAGGTTGCCTACATATCATGTTGTACATGAATCAGATCTTAAGTAGTTCGGGCAGCATATGCATAAACATCACATTTTTTTTCCGCAAAAACAAAACAAACAAACAAAAGAAAGACGCAACCTCATAACATTTTGATGAAAGAAAGAAACAAAACATGTAACGAATTTAGGACCGCTTTAAAAACTAAACAACAAATACAAAATAACATTCTAGACCCCCTAAGACGACATACGTAAAATTACTGATAAAGACCCTAATACCAAAAACAACTTGACTCCAACTTCAAGCAGACACCATCTTATAATGATAGAAATATAAAAGACTCAAACTGAATAAAGATAAGAAATGCTCTTTCAGACTGGTGCTCTGCGTGATGACCCTGGCTGAGATGGACCTGCCTGTGAAGTTCTCTTTCTCCCATTCAAACTTTGTAGCATATCCTGTAAAGACACCCTGATATTAGGGAAGAAGCTTTGGGCCCATATTCCTGCCTCATGAGGAGTGCACTTGGAAAGATTATTCTGACACCTTTCTACCTTCTTGAGCAAATCTGTTAATTAAACTCTCAATGTCTCCACTTTGGACCCCGTACTTTTATCCTGATGGTCGTCAACTATGCATTCTTCCTGTATTCTCTCTCTAAGCTGCGCTGGTAAGGGTTGACTGATACCTCGAGGGACAGATTGAAGCTAGACCCCATATCCCTGAGTGTACCCCGGATTATCCAAACTTTCTTTGAGAGTATCCACACCTAGCTTTGTTGTATGCTTCCAGAATTGCTCGTATTTGGTTTCACCTAAGGCTTGGTCCTTGAAGTACTCAACATCCTTTAGAAGATCCACCACTGGTGGCACGTCCTGCGGCCTACCCAACTGGTGCATTACCCTAGAAGGACTGTATGGTCTAGTGCAATTAAGCCCTAATATAACTAGAAGGAGCTGCATTTGACAACCAAACAAGATTATCTTTGGTAGAAGCCACAGACAAGTCCACAAAATGTTATCCCCGGTTCTTGAATCAAGAAATTCAATCCAAGCGTCGACTCCCACGGGTAGTGAGAATTTATCCAAACGCAACCTAAGGTCCATGGCTTTTACTCGATTAGAAATACAACGATCAACCATGTCTGGTCTAACTAAAGAAGGCCCATGCAAATGCTCAATCATCCATAACTGCAATATCAGGTTACTGCCCTCAAAAAATCTCACCCCCCTCCTTCACTTCGGTTAAAGCCTTATATATTTCTGTTAAGATTATGGGTATGAGAGTGAACCTTCCCTTTTGATTAATGACCTTGTCATTTTGATCCTTTTGAAATAGAGCCATCACCACAGATTGTAAACGTGTATTAATACGTCTTTATTCTAGCAGAAACACTAAAGTACATAACAAAGCGAGGGTGAAGACTTCAAGATGCTTTCTCTCCCACTTCTCCTTAGTCATATGAAATTCATCCCAAAATTAATCAAAACCTTCCGAGGGCCCGAATCTAGCGAACAAAATATCTAAGGAAACACATGAATCACTTAAACAACCCAAACGCATACCCTTACTTTTTAAACCACAAGACTGCAAAAATCTCACGCCAGTATGATTTCATGCTCAGAGCATATCCTTTTCGATATAGGTCAAATACAATAAATCAAATATTTCTGCCAAAGTAGGAGTTATTTCACATTTCCCAAACCTGAACACCAAACTACTTGGATCCCAAAAGGTCAACAAAGCCTCTATTAAATCTGGACAAGGGGTAACATACAGAAGTTCCGTACGATCACCTAATATTTTAATTAGTTTCTGCTGATCAACATAGTTAAACATTTCCCACCACTTGATTAACTTTTTGGGCACCTTGACAACCCTTAGGACTCTAGACTTTGTGGACAAATCCATCTTATAATAACACATAAGACGCTATCTCAAAAATTTGACAGGAGTAGAAGATTCCCAACCCTTGGGATTTTTGATGCAAACATATGTCGATGGGACATACCACTTCATGACTCCCATTTGCGGAACAGAAGTACTGAGCAAAATCAATCTACATGGTTAACAACTCTAGATTATGGGGCGAGAGACCTAGGGTAATAATAATACAAAGGCCAACACAAAGATTACCGGACCCACCGAGGGTTGCCTACGTATCCCAACCCGAGGGAAGGGAATCAGGCATGCGTAGTTCAATCAGATTGGACAATTAACGATTAACTAATAAATTGACCCTAACTTAAGATACACAACCAAAAACAAAAGAATAAAAACTTTTTGGATTTTCAACTAGACACTTCAACTAAGACTAACACCACCAATTATGAAGAAAAAATCTTTTTGGTATTTTTGCTTTTGACAAATAAATAGAAAAGGCAAATAAAACCCTCTTTTTTTTTCCTTTTTGAACTCACGGTACTTTGAGAAGACAAATGCAAAACGTAAAAAAAAAAAATTTGAGTTTTTGGATCGTGAAGAACAAAAGCCATAAAGAACTCTAAAATAAACTACGACACTTCTTTTGATTCATTCTTTTCAACTCACTTTTTTTCCATATTTTTTTCTCTTCTTTTTTTTTCTTATTCGTTTTTGCCTACGCACCTTACTCATAAAAAAAAAATTCCAAATCAGTCCGTCAAATGACCACGTTACCCTTAAAGATGCAACAGTTAGCACGTTGGGATGCCTTAGAGGTGAGTCTCCTACAAAGGGTCATGTGGGTCCCGCTAGGTCTCAGTATGATGCACATAAGCATGACCTAAAGGCTGACCTATGTTATGGTTCACTAACAAGGCTGTTCGGGGGAGTGTATAGTCGATAGTGGCTACTTTACTTTCCACCTACTCCATAACACCGACAGCTCCCCCTTAAAATAAGAGTGACTCAACTAGAGGTCGTGTACAACATGTGTACTATGAACTTGTTGCAGAAAGAAGGCCTGGGGGTAGACACATGATGCCAGATATGAAAGCGGTAACACATAGGATAAATACTGTAGACAAAGAGCAAGAAAACGCACAACAGTGATAACAATAACGCAAACAATAATCACAAACAATGTTTATACACCCATAATGCCAAACAAAGCCGATACGACTCCAACATAAGCTCGAATTCAGAAATGGTCCCCAGCAGAGTCGCCAGAGCTGTCACACCCCTTTTTCGTACTCCAAAAGATTAATTTCATGGTTCGAAAGGGTTTTAATTATGAAAGTGACAAAAGATGAAAATTCATTTCGAAAAGAACTTTTTATATTCAAAACTCAGAGTCGCCACTTGGCATAAATCGGGTGTGCCAAGTCACCCATGGATATCCTTTTCAAAATGGTTTTGACTCTTTAATACTGGTTTGCGAACAGAGATTTTGGTTAAGGAATTCTGTTGACCGAGGGGAAGGTGTTAGGCACCCCTCGATCCCGTGGTTTGAACACGATTGCTTAGCAGAGCGTATCGGCTAAATTAACATTACAAATGCATAAACCACACAAAGCACGCAAAAACAATCACTCAAGCAAACAAAAACAAAATAATCAAAAATATAATGTCCAGTCCAATTATTACAACCCGAAATAAAAAAGGTACTGAAAGTAAACCTACGCTAACCTACACTAATCCTAAACTACGCTCCAATGCTTGATCCACTATCCCGAGCCTTCATCACGAACATCCTTCGAGTACAAAATACACGGAGGCATTCTCTGGTCAATAAATACAAGTACCTCGGAGCATTCCCCGATTGAATAGTACATTTTAATCCAAACGTGATAAACTAGCAAACATTCAACCAATATTCTATTTGTCAAACATTCAACGAAAATAATTATTCATAAGAATTTTGCCCACCCAAACTTATATTCGCCTATTCGTTTCAACGTAGCATGATAATATCGTGTTTCATATCAACAGTAAATCAAAATTAAACAAAATCTATTCTTTTGTAAATTTTTAATTCTCACCCCCCCAAATCCTTTTTTAACACAAAATTTCAACAATCCAAAATCACTATTTCAACAATCCACAACCATTTCTTCAACCCAATGAAGCAGAACAAATCAATATCACTCAATATTCAATCGTATTTCAAACCAATCAAACATATATGACAAGATGAAGAAGAGATAGAATTGGACCTTCCAATGACGAACTTTCGTTGATAGTAATATTTAAGAAAACCCAGTTTTGGAACCCCGAATAGGATAACCTCAACTGCGACGAATCCCAGACTTGGTATTTGAGAAATTGAAACCCGAATTACTCACAATAACCCAATTGGGACGAACAAACATCAACTTCCAAATCAATACGAGCAACCGAAGAGTCCAAAACAGAAAACGTGATAGAATCCAAACTCAAACCAAATTTTGTAAGACACGATTCTAACGGGTCGATTCGACGAGGAAGCGGTTACTGATCCTTTTTATTTCAGAATTTGGAGACTAGTTCGATCAAACACGAACTGAAACAAACAAGTTCCAGTAAAAAAAGTTCACCGAACAACAGTAAAAAATGACAGAAAATTCAGTGCCAGTCAGATTTTCGCTCAATCTCTATCTCACCTCTCTGTTTTCCCCAATCTCCCTCAAGTTTTGATCTCCCTTCACTCTCTCTCGATCTTCCTTTATTTTCCTCCGCTCTTCGGTCGGTTTCAGCTCACCATCATCTTTCTCTGTCTCTCTCCGATCTCACGTGTTCGGTGTATGTAGAAGAGTTCTAGGGGTGGTTTACAGTTGATGTTGTTGATGTATTGCTGGTGGTGGTTAGGCGGTGTAAGTATGGTTGTGCAGATCAGGCCATAAAAATGGTGGTGGAGGTGTGTATGTCTTGAGTATGAGAATGGAGGAGTGTGTGTTTCTGGTTAGTATTTTTTGATCTCTGAGTCTGTATTGTGTATTTGTGAATTTTTTTTTTTTCATTTGGAAACTTCTGTATGGGTATGTTTATATTTTCCCCAAAAAGAAAATGGAAAAGATGGAGTGTATATGCTCTTTTCTTTGTGTCAAAGAAATGTGGGGGAGTGGTGGTTACGTGGGGTAGGGGTAGGAGGGGTAGGGGTTAGGATGTATTGTCAATTTTTAGTTGGGTGGGTTGTTAGAATATTAGGATAAGACAAGGTTTGTTATTTTTTTTATATTTTGTGAGGGTATAATAACATGGATGAGGGTACACGATAGGATAAGGCAATATTGGGTAAATTAATCTTTCGGAGGGACAAAAATTACGTGTCTACAGTTGCTATACTACCTTCTCAACTAGACTAACCAAAACCACTAGCATTTGTACCAAAAGGGTTGATAACAGGTTCGCCAATTTCCAAATTCTTCAGGTACCATTCCACATTCTTTTAAGTACCTTTATTTTTTTGGTCATTTTTTGAACTGTGAATGTATCCTAGCATAATTCTGACATTGATGGCTCCTTTGAATCTAACAACTCTATTTGATATCATAATTTTTTTAGGTGAAAGACTCAAATTGGAATAAAGATGATACTTCAAAGATTTTGAAGCTAGAATTTGTAAGGCGTCCCTCCTCTATTGCATTTGCTTTGCCACATTTTGCTATAAATTTGAGTTGCCTTTCGTAGCTTGAAGGTAACCGTCTTTGAAAATTTGACAATTTCTTTTTGTTCAAGATAATTTGTCATTGCTGCTTTGCCCTACACCATCGGCTTAAGTTTTAATTAGAGGCATATTTTACTAAATAACCTTATTAGTCATGCTTTTAACTTTAAATTTGACTCATTCTACTTTATCTTGTTATTTAATATCAAGGGTAGAAAGCAAAAAATACAATAAACATCTCTACTTTCATAGAAAAAGTAAATTGAGACAACCAGCTTTATCACATCGACTAAGTAATATGAAACGGAGGAAGCACCATACTGAAGGTACTTTTAAATGGTTAGCACCTAAGTCGGTTGATAGAAAATAAATTCATTACCTCAAGGTGTTTCATATCTTCCCTTCACTTATGTTTATAGACAATTAATATGTTTTGATGTTGATGGTAGATAAAAGAGCTCTGGATTTATTTCAGTTATAGGGATATATTTACTATTTTAATTACTACTGAAAGAAAAAAGTTAAATGATTTTATTTTCAAGAACAAATTAAATGCTCGACATGCTGGGTCCGTGCAGAGCACGGACTTAATCCTCCAGTACTCTATTCATTTTATATTAGTTGATCTTCTTTCTACAGTTTTCAAAAGGGTTAAAATCGTTTACACCCCTGAACTTTGCTGTAAAAATCAAACACCACCCTTAACTTTGAACAATAATTACTCTCCCTCCTTTTTCCTATTTAATTTTTTAAAATACCTATTTTACCCTTATATTTATATCAATATTTATATCTCTTTTTTTAAAAAAAAAAACTTTTATATAAGAATATTTTTTTATTTTTTAATCTATATAACATATTTTTAACATGTTTTCAATAAAAGTTAAAAATTATTTTTAAGATAAAAAAATAAAAGTAAAAAATATTAATCGAGTATATAATTTAATGGCGAACTATAATATTATAAATGAGCAAAATAGCAAAAATTAATTTTATTAAAAATTAAAGCTCTAATGTATATTTATACGAGAAAATAATAGGTGATTATAATTTTATAAATTTATTTCAATGTAGGTATACAAAATAATTACTAGTTGAGGATTTTTCGGAAACAATCCCTCTACCTCTCTGAGGTAGTGGTATGGTTTCTGTACCCCTACCCTTCTCACACTTCACTTAAAAAATTTCATTTGATATGATGTTGTTATAGATGTATATTTGTTACAAATCAAATGATTGTTGTTGATGCATTTTAAATTATAATTTAGAAAATAATTCATATTAACAACCAAAACTCGTTTATCTATATAGACATTAAAGAATAAGAGAAAATCAAATAAGCATCTATATACATAATTACATACTCACATACATACTTAATACATATAATATAAATTTGAATTTTAAAAGTTTCTTTAAATTTTGTAATTAATTATAAAAGAATTTACTAATAATGTTAAAAGGTGGGCTTGAGAATTTGTATATCTAATTGAAATATATTTACAAAATTATAATTATCTATTATTTTTACGTATAAATATATATTAGAGTTTTATTTTTAATAAAATTAATTTTTACTATTTTTCTCATTTATTTCATTATAGTTTGTCATTGCATTATATGCTCAATTAATATTTCTCACTTTTATTTTTTTATCTTAAAAATAATTTTTAACTTTTATAGAAAATATGTTATATAGATTTTAAAATAAAAAAATATTTTTATAAAAAAGTTTTTTTTCTAAAAAAAAAAAAAAGAGATACAAATGTTGATATAAATATAAGGGTAAAATAGATATTTTAAAAAACCAAATAGGAAAAAGGAGGGAGAATGATTATTGTTCAAAGTTGAGGGGGTGTTTGATTTTTACAGTAAAGTTCGGGGGTGTAAACGATTTTAACCCGTTTTCAAAATTATTGAATGGGCCATAAATGATCTCAATTCTACAAATTAAAATTAATACATAAATATGTCATTTAACTTGACCTTAAATCACATCTATTACCTCCAACTTTGGGTGTGCACAAGTAGACACTTAAACTTGTATAAAGTTAATGAACAAGTTAACACACACATCTTATGTGGCATAATACACATAGGACGCCACGTAGGACAAGAATTGACCACGTAGGATGCCACATAGGACATATGTATCTACTTATTC
Source organism: Capsicum baccatum var. pendulum (assembly GCA_030864225.1). NCBI lineage: Eukaryota > Viridiplantae > Streptophyta > Magnoliopsida > Solanales > Solanaceae > Capsicum > Capsicum baccatum. The sequence continues at coordinate 264,915,078 of CM061550.1, read as the reverse complement.
AACTTTATACAAGTTTAAGTGTTTACTTGTGCACATTCAAAGTTGGAGGTGATAGATGTGCTTTGAGGCCAAGTTAAAGGGCATGTTTATGTGTTGTGATTATTACTAATTTCAATTATAAATATTCAATGTTCTAGATGTATGCATGGGGTGGAATAATATGTACCAAATTTTGATGTTTAATCATTGCATTAATTATTGGAGTTTAAATGGCATACAAGGGTAAATATGTAAAATGCATCTCTATTTATTGATTTTTTAATAAGTGTGCCAAGTCCATAGGGAGCAAAAAACACGAAATGGAGGGAGTACCTTTTAGATTAGACATAGTTCATGAGCATATTCTTTAACTTGATTTCATCTCGCATCTATGGCCATCAACTTTGGATATACATAAGTAGACACTTAAACTTATATAAAGTTTAAAAAGTAGAAACACTCGTCATATATAGCATAATACACGTAGGACGCCAAAGAGTACATGAGCTGACCACGTAGGATGCATATTTCTACTTGTTCAATTTTAAATAATTTTTGTTTGATTCTCTTGTCTATGATTATAAGACACTAATGAAAGACTTTCAATTTGTGCTTGTTTCCCTAGCTAGAAAATAAGTGAATCAAATTGCTCATGCTTTAGCTAGAGCGGTTTTTTCTATGTCTGGTTCGATGGAATGAGGGCCTGTTCCACAATCTTTTATTTTTATTTTTGATGTACTCGCTTTTGATTTGATTTAAAATTGAGAAGACGCCCTTTAAAAAAAATCATTTGATGACACTTTTTTTTCATAAACACATGTTGTACGAATTAAAAAAATAATTTATAATTCAAAAGAATTAGCGATGCGAAGGATTAAATAAAAGTTTAATTAAGGTATTTTAGTATACCTATTCCAAGTTGCTTTGTATAGCTTCCATTAATACTGAGTTTTGAACCCTTGACCTAGTGAAATATTTTAAAGGATTTAATCTACCACCACGCTCAAGAAAGACTCGTGCTCAATCTCTTAACATTTGTTGTGAAAAAGGCCAAACTCATCAAAGATGGATAAAGAAAATAAGACTTCACATAAATGTCACGACTAAGCTTGGAATAAAAATAAAAATAAAATAAAAAAGCTCAAAATTACAATGCTACGATTTTATGTTTGTAACCAAATATTATTTATTTATTTAGCACCCCAATAGTGAAATTTTCTATATATTTTACATAATTATATGCGACAACCTTCATATTGATTTTTGACTTTTGGTGCGTTTTGCTATTTTACTCCTCTCCATGGTTGTATTATTGTGTTTGTTGTCTATGGGAGTGGATGTCACGATTCTTGAGATGATTGGTTGTGTATTATGTACTCTCTCAGTCCATTTTTACTTGACTACTTTTTAATTTTGGGATGTCCAACAACATTTGTTCAATTTATAAATTCAATGGATAATTTATCTATTTCTACCATTTACCCTTAGCATTAAATACGATTCATTATTTAATGTTTTTCAAAATATTAAATTTATTATATTCAAAAGGTAATATAGTAAAATTACCCCTATCATTTACTATTTTTTAATCCATGTGCCAATAGAAAAGTGGACAAATAAAGATGGACCGAGGAAATAAATTTTTCATAAAACAATCAGCTTACTCTTGTTTATGTCACTTATACGGTCTAACAACTGATAATGCATGTTTTAACTAATATGCAATGCAGAAAATAATCTAACCTAAGTTAAATTTGTGAAACTAGGCGGCAAACATGAAATAACATAACAACAACATGCACGGTGTAATTCTATGATTTGGAGAGGATAAATTGTATTCTTACTTGTCCTTTGTAGGGAAGAGATGTTTCTTATATAGAAAAATTTGGTCCATTCATCTTTCATGAGTATATTTATGCACTTGTCAATATTTAAAAATTTAAATTTTTGGTTGTAATATCATAGGATTTCTTTCACTTAAAATTTAATTTGAACCAAAGATAGAGATCTGGGGATTATCAAAACTTTTACTCATTAAATTAAGCTTCTTCAATGAACTTATCTTGTGTAGAATTCGATGATGAAATATGAATTATAAAATATGAGTAATGTAATTGAGAGTACATGTTTTTACATTAGATTAGCACAATATATAATATAGCACAAAAAATCAGGTTAATTTAATTGACCGTCGTATTTCTTTCATTCTTCTATTTTAATTATTTAGTGACACATTCAATTGCCGAATTAAACAAACTAACTTATAAAGTAATTCAAAAGCCCCAGTGATGCGAAGTATTAAATGAAAGTTTAAAAAAAGATATTTCATAATACCTTATATACGGATTGATTTTCATTCATACGAGTTTCGAATCCTTGACGCATCAAAAAATTTAAAGCATTTAATGTACCGCTAACTCAAGAGAGACTTGTGCTCAATATTTTAACAAATATTTTGAAAAAGGCCAAACTCATAAAAGATTTTAAAAAAAAAAAAAAAAGACTTCACATAAATGATAGTAATAAGTTTGAAATAAAAATAATATGTAAAAAATCTCAAAAATACAATTATCTGATTTTAAATTTGTAACCAAACGTTTATTTATTTATTTATCATTCAATATAGTGAAATTTCCTATATATTTTACATAATTTAGCGTAACAACCCTCATATTGATTTTCGACTTTTGGTGCATTTTGAGAGAGGAGAGCAATAAGAAGAAGAAAATGAATGTTCTTCTTAAAAGATTTAAAACTAGTACCAAAAGCTCATTACTTTACTACTATATAGAAGTGTGAAGAAGAAAACACTTTATCAAAATTCCTAGTTCAATTGCTTCAACCAGGAATTGAGAAAGCTTAAATCCTGGATAAACTAGTTGTTTGAGGGAGATGCTAAAATCAAAAAAAATTCATGCTTCCACCATCAATAGGAGGAGGAAGAATAGAATTAATTCTCTTAGACTCTGGGAATTGGGTGTACAACCAGGATGGTATCCATGACACCATTCTATCTTTTTATAGTTGTCTCTATAGCATTGACCATATACACTCTCCCATTAGGTCTCAAGTTAACCCCTTAGCCCATGGATCCATTCTAAATAAGGACCACTCTTGCGTGATTGTCATTCCTTCTGATGAGGAAATTAAAAGAGAAGTTTTCTCCTTCAAGCCCAATAAGGCCCTAAGTCTTGATGGAGTCCATCCTTTTTTGTTCCAAAAGTACTGGAATATTATAGGCCAATTTGTCATAACATTCTGTAATGACTCATTCTCTGCCCTTACGATGGAAGAAAAGGCTAATCAAACCTACTTATGCCTTATTCCTAAATGTAGAAATGTTGTCACTCTTAAGAACTTTAGATCCATAGGACTATGCAATACCCAATACAAACTCATCACCAAAATCATTGCAAATAGAATCTGACCTTACCTGGATATAATTATAGTTCATATCTAAGCCAGCTTCCTTTCTAATAGAAGAGCATCTGATAATGCCATTTTTGTCCAATAATTCATTTCCTACTTCTCTCATATGAAAGGCAAGCAGTTCAATATGATCCTCAAAATTGACTTAGAGAAAGCTTTTGACAGAATAGAGTGGTCCTTCATAAAACAAGCCCTCTCATTCTTCAACTTTTCCCCTAATCTCATAAGACTTATAATGTCGCATATCCACTTCTTCTATCTCTGTGCTAATTAATGGGGACAAGATACCCTTCTTTAAGCCTACAAGAGGTATTAGACATGGAGATCCCATGTCCCACTATATTTTAATACTATGCATGGAACTCATGTTTAGAAGGATAAACTATGGGGTCGACATTCTCAATTGGACCTCTACCTCTATTAGCATGGGAGGAACCAAGGTTTCCCACGTGGTCTTTGTAGATGACTTAACTCTGTTTGCTAGAGCCAATATTAAAAATTGCCAAACCATTATTAACACTCTTACAGCTTCAGTCAGCACCCTGGGCAAAAGATTAACACTCTAAAGTCAAAAGTTATTTCTCTAACAATTTTAATGGGGAGGATAAAGGTGTTATGGCTAACTGCCTTTGTATTAAGGCCACGGGCGATTTTGGGAAATACTTAGGATTCCAAATATTTCACAAGATACCTTATAATAGAGATTTCCAGTTCATCCTGGATAACCTCAATTTCAAGCTAGCAGGTTGAAAAACTAACTTCCTCAATATGGTTGGGAGAACCACCCTGGCTAAAGCCTCTCTTAGCAATATCTCTAACTATGTCATGTAATACATCTCCCTTTCTACTCACATCCTCAAAATAAGTCTCAAAGGAACTTCATATGGGGTTCTATTTATGGTAGAAAAAATGCACTTCGTTAACTAGAACACCATCACTAGACATAAAAATGAGGGAGGCCTGGGCCCATAAAACAAATCTGAAGAATGACACCATACTTTGTGGTCTGGCTATTCTGGGCTAAAATTATTAAGGAAAAGTATAGCTCAGTTAGTACGTAAGGTAAGCCCAATGCATCTAGAACTAGAAAAAGTCTCTATCGAGACTGGTCCATGTGCAAGAAAGTTTCTCACTGGATCATCTAAATGACAAGATTATCAACTTTTGAAACCATATATAGATCTCAAATCAGCTTCCTCTTAAACAACTTATCCGAGGTCCTCTTAGAGAATGGGAACTAGAGGCCAGAGTTTCTGACATTTAGGTGAGTAGGCAATAGAATATTGAAATCAATTCTCTTGATCTACCTGAAGGTCTGAGGAATGACATCTAGTAGACCATCTACCCAAACTTAAGGGCTTCCAAGGATTACAGAATTTGGAGCCTCACAGGCTCTAGATGCTTATCCATCTCTAGTGTCTATGAGTTTCTCTCTGAAAAGACAGATAGCTCCATGGGGGTTACAAGTCAAATCTTTACTAAGATTTGGAAACTCCTTGTTCCTAATAGGATTAAATTCTTCCTTTGGCTCCTGATACGTAATAATCTGCCCACTAACCCTCTCCTCCATACTAGAGGAATACAAATCATTCCTAACTGTTGCATTTGTATGGACCTGCTACAAAACATCCAACGCATCTTCAATGGTTTCCCCATGATGCACAATTTCTGGGTGAATATAGTTAGCAGATCTGCCACCAATAATCTTGCTCCCCACCACTTCCACCCCTTTAACTGGGAGATGACTTAGAACACCATCAAGAAGGCTAACTATGATAATCACTTGTCCTGGAATCACCTACTACCCTTTTGCCTATGGAATATTTGGAAAAATAGGAATCATAATGTTTTCAACCACAAAACAACCATGCCTTATTTCCATAATGCTTACTCTGAAGCGGCTGAGTACATACTCTTATGTAGCAAACAGAATAAGCCAAACCTTAAAACTTGCATTGCAGTCTAGTGGAACCCTCCATGGGAAGGGTCCTATAAACTAAATACTAATGGAGCATGCATAGGCAACCCAGGGAGGGAGAGAGGAATTGGAGGGGTTATTGGAAATGCTAACGTGGATTAGGTTCTAGGCTTCTGCAATACCTTTAATTTGGCTACCAATAATCAGTCGGAATTACTTGCTCTTAATGAAGGTTTAAAGTTAATTGAATCTAACAATTTCCTTCCTGCAGAAGTAAATGTTGATTCCATGAAGGAAATTAGCATGCTTAAGAATGGGCACCTTCACTATAATGCTATACTTGATGAATGCAGGTCAAGGTTAAGGAGCCTGGGAGCTCCTGTGGTGCAACACTGCTATAGAGAGAGCAAAATTAGGTGGTGAATGCCCACTTTTAAAGGCCAACGATTTTTTGTAGTTCCTCAGGTGTTTATCCAAAAAAATAGTCTAGTTACATATGGTAGGAACTATCACTGAAAGGCAAATCAATCTCTGTAATGAGCCCCCTAATGTAAGGGGAAAGTCCTACTTTGTTATCAACCCAGGCTAAATAGCTTGTTTTATGTAATATTCTACTATTAGTAATATATCCCCTGTTTAACCAAAAAAGTCGTGATTATATTATCACTCTTAATTATTTATTATAAGTCATTTACGTATTAAAAAATTAATAATTAATAATATTTAATAAAAAAGTAAAATAAACACATATGACTTATGACATGTATGCTTCAACTACTTCAACTGTAATTTTATTATATCACTCTTAATTAATTATTATAAGTCATCCAAGTATTAAAAAATAAATAATACTTTAATAAAAAGGTAAAAATAAAGTAAAATGATAAATTAACTCTTGATGTTTAAAATTAACTTTACATCTCAGATGAGACTCACTTAAATTTTTTTCTGTTATTTCACTTCTAATTAGTTATTATAACTCATTTAAGATATATTTACTTCGCTCTTCAAATATGATATTTGGTTGACTCTTGAAGTATATCAGTAACACTTAAATTGGAATAGAAGAAAAAGTATTATAAATTAAATAATTAAAGGGTTAAATTATTTTTAAAATATAATTGACTATCAAAGGTACAAAAGTTTGGATAAGGAGAGTAACATATATTATTTGAAAATTATATAAAAAATATTATAAATTATAATATCTCACAGTTTAAAATATCTAAAACATATTAAACGTCTGATTGATTACTTAAATTTTATTTGTGTCACATAAACCAAAAAATAACATAAATCACGAACCCCTCGATATCTAGTTAAGCCAAGTGCTATCCATGGAGAACACATGTAGCTAAGGGGGCAAGTTAACTCAAAGGCACTCTATCATCCATGACACTCTTTGCACATTTCTAATGTTGTCGTACTACTTATTACTCGACAACAACATACCTAGTATAATTCTACAAAATAGAGTGCGAAAGGGTAGAAAGTACGCAAGCCGTACCACTACCAAAAGACCCTCAACTCCAAAATACACATGCCAACACAATATATAGACACAACGAAATTATTGAAAGAAAGTCTTAAGGCAAATTACTATAAACAACATGACAAATCACCCTGAACATTCATTATAGACGAAGTACAAAAGAAGTCACGGATAATAACCAAATTGAAAGGACAAGCTTTACTAGGGTAATGTGAAAATACTTATTTCTCAACAATTAGTGAAATTCCAGCCAGGCTAAGCTTGCAAACAAGTGCCCAAAACATATGCAATGTAATCCCTCAAATGGGATCTTGAAAGGATAGACCTTTACCTTACAAGCCAATTATAGCTGGTGGCTGCCTGTTACCTTCTGCGTTTTTCTTTGCAAGCTGCAAACAAGAGTTCCAATGATGAGATAATGTAACCTTAAGAACTTTGCAGACTGACTGAAACAAAATAAACGAAATGACATTGAAAAACAGATTCCCAGCGAAAGGAAAAGTTGCACTTTAATATACTACTATATATGAAGTCAAGGAAAATGATGATCAATTTGCAGAAACCTTTAGAAACATTAAATGCATTATGCTTGATAAGTAAAAGCTCTCAATTAAGTACTAATTCATCCGCATAACAAAGGAATAACTTTAGTCTAGTACAACAAAACTCTTAGTAAGTAACAAGCAACATCATCTCTTAGCACGTTTGTTTTTAGGTGCAGAACGATCACCCTTGTGGAATGCTCCGAAATCATTGGTAGTCTCAGCTGTGTTCTGCTTCTTTAAACCTTTTCTTCCACCAAATCCGAACTTGGAGTCCCTGAATTCCCTGCTTTTCCTCTTTTTGTCAAATCCTTTACCTTTTCCACCAAATGTCGCCCTTCCCCCTGAACGGTCTCCGGGTGACACACCAGGTCTCTTCTTATTTGATCTCTGAAAGGGTTTATTAGCATCTCCTCCATCAAAAGCCAAATCTAGGCCGCTAGCATCCTCTTTATCGAAGCCGCTCTGTTGCCTCTGCTTCCTCCACTTTTTAACAGACTCAATCTCCTGCTTCTTCTGCTTAGTTCGCTCTTTCATCTTCTGTGCTTGTACTTCCTTGGCAAGTTTCTTGTTCTCCCTGGCCTTCCTCCTCTCCTCAGACTCCTCAATCCTCTTCTTCTCAGCCAAGAGCCGGCTCTTAACTTTCTCCATGTGAACGTCAGACTTCACCATCTCCGCATAATAATCAGACGGCCGCAGAAATGGTTCACCGGTCGAATGAAAATTGGCGTACACTTGGCGTATACCCTCCAACCCCTGCGTGTAGAAAGAGTGTTCCCTCGCCAAGTCATCATTCACGTCCACCTCTTCTTGCTCCTCCCTATCAATGTTAAGCCTGTGAGTCCAATCCAAATCATCAGGCCAACTGATATCAGCCAGCCTTTCAAGCAAACCATCCCGGTTATATACAGCAGTCTTTGAAGGTTCAACCAACTTTACAACTTGCTGTTCTTCTTCATCTTCTTCTTCTGATTCAGTTTCTGGATCAAAATCCTCATTCTCTGCGTCTATCATGGCCAATTCATCCTCAACCATCATACAATCACACTTTCTGAAAAAAACAGAGAAAGGATAAAATTAGAGTCATAGACCAACTCAAATTACACACAAGCTCAAATAAAGCAGTTGGGTTGGGGAAACATCAAACATAAGATTATCAACAACTGAGTTCTCTAGCAGATTAACAATAACTCAAGGACTCATTCAGCTACACTAATTCAGACTAAAGGGGGTCTCAAATTCTTATTTATGAATACGGTATACACCTTGTTACCCATTGTTTAGCCGCTAGAAACAAATGAAGCTTAAGTACAATAATAATAAGAACTACGCCTTAGTCCCAAACAATGAATGATATTTACAACTTTCACCCCATACGATATACCTTGCTACCCATTGTTTAGCCACCAGAAATCAAGAAGGCTTAAGTACACTAACAAGAAGAACTACGCCTTAGTCCTAAATAATGAATGAAATTTACAACTTTCAACCCAAGCACTGAACATGTACAATACAAAAACAAATAATTAAGGTTTTCCTAATTCCACCAACCACGAAATCACTGGGGAAATGAGAGAAAGAACTTACAAACCCATACCTTTAACAAACTCATATCTTTTTCTTTGTTTCTTTTACTTTTCTCACTCCATATTGTAACCCATTGTTTACCCACTAAAACACTAGAGTAAATAATTGAAATTTACAACTTTCAATCCAGGAACTAAACATTAATAATAACAACCAAAAAAATTGAACTTAACAGATTAACCGACAAACCAAACTCTTGTGATACACAAAACTTACATCTTTTTGAGATAATGTAACCAGAACTTGTCTTTCTAATAAACCCATATCTTTTCTTTGTGTTCTTTTCCTTTTCTCGCTCTATTCGCAACCCATTGTTTAACAAATAGAATGCTTAAGCAAATGACTGAAATTTACAACTTTCATTCCAGGAACTGAACAGTAACCTATGTTGTTCGGACTCTTCAAAAATGTCAATGAGTATGTGTCGGATTCTGCAAAAGTGGTGTGTTTTTGGAGATTCCGACACGGGTACGGTATCGAAAGTGAAGAGTCCGCGCAACTTAGACAGTAACAATGCAACAGCAAAAATTGAAATACAAATTAAAGAAAGAACCAAACACTTATAACATACAAAATTTACATTTTTGTTGAGATATGTAACAAAAACCTATCTCTTTAACAAACCCATATCTTTCCTATTTGCTTTCTTTTCCTTTTCTCACCCCATATTTGCAACCCATTGTTAGCCACTAGAATGCTTAAGTAAATGATTCGAATTACAACTTTCAATTCAGGAACTCAAAACAAACAACAAAATTTTGATTAACACACACTACCAAACGACCCTTAACAATACAACAACAACATATCAGTGTGTAAACTGGGGTCTAGGGAGGATTGTTGTACACAGACCTTACACTTACCTAGGAGGTAGAGAGGCTATTTCTAATAGAACACAAGAATTTAAACTTCACCAAATTTCAACTGATGAACAGAACACTAACAACACACCAAAATATTTATCTTTTTAACAAACTCATATTTTCTCTACATTTTATTTTCCTTTTTTCACCTCTATTTACAAGATTATTCTTTTTCAATCCATTATCACAAGAAAAAACATATAACAGTACAATTTTAGCAGTAAAATACAACAACAACAACAAATCCAGTGTATTCCCACCAAGTGGTGGCTGTTTCTGATAGACCCCTGGCTTTAGCAGCAAAAAAATCACCAAAAAATAAAAAGACTTAATCTTTCTAACAAACCCATATTATATTTTTTGTTTTTGCCTCCACATTTACAAAGATTACTCATTTTTCAAGCCACTATAACAAGAAAAAACATATAACAGTACAAATTTAGCAGTAAAAAAATCACCAAAAATAAAAAGACAATCTTTCTAACAAACCCATATCATATTTTTCGTTTTTACTCCATATTTATAAAGAAAATTCTTTTTTCAAGCCACTATAACAAGAAAAACACATAACATCACAAATTTAACAGTAAAGAAAATCACCAAAAAAGTAAAAAGAACTAAACTTTTTAACAAACCCATATCATATTTTTTGTCTTTGCCTCCATATTTACAAAGATTAATTTTTTTCAAGCCACTATAACAAGAAAAACATATCACATAACGAAGATTAATTTTTTTCAAGCCACTATAACAAGAAAAACATATCACATAACGAATCTAGCAGTAAAAAAAATCACCAAAAATACAAAAAAAAAATAATAACTAATAGCATTAACAATAAAAGACAAGCGAAAAAGAGAGAGAAACTTACGGAAAAAAATGGAAGAAATCGAAAGAGAGGAAAACTGTGAGATTTTGGAAAGAAAGGAAATGGAAAGAAGGTTTTAGGGTTTTAGTGATTTAATGGGCTGTAATTTAATAGGTTTTGAATAAGAAAATTAAATTATATAATGGGCTTAAAAACATTTGGGCTTTGTATTGGAAGTTCATAAGGCCTTGAAAGGTTGATCTTATGGCAAACAACATAAATCTAGAGAGTTTGAAATTTAGTTAGAAAATCTTCATATTTTGCATAATGATGAAAAATTGCAATATTTGATCTATTTAGATGCATAATTAGCTCCCGATACATTCGATGAAAATATATATATTTTTTTGTAAAGATACATAATTAGCTCCCAATACATTTTTTTTTATTTGGATTTATCGAGATACATAATACATCCAAACGAAGATATATTTTTTCTTTTGTAACGATACATAATTAGCTTTCAATACTTTTATTTTCGTTTTGAATTTATTGAGATACATAATTAGCTCCAATAAGTTCAACGAAGCTACATAATTAGTTGAAATACAAAATACTTTGTAAGGGGTGGGAATTTGTGTAAATATGACAAGTTAAAATGTATGTATATGTTATTTTCCTTGATTTTACATAGGCTAAAATGTTGGAAAATTAACATAAACATACACCATAACTTATCATATTTACACAAATCTCCAATCTTACAAAGTAATTACAAAAATTACAACTAATTATATTATCGACAGCTAATTATATATCTCGATGGATTTAAAATTGAAAAAAAAAATATATAAGAAGCTGATTAAGTATTTCGTTGGATATATAATATATTACGTATCTCGACAGATCCAAGTCAAAAAAAATATATATTGAAAGTTAATTATGTATCTTTACAAAGGAAAAATGTATCTTTGTTGGATGTATCGAGAGCTAATTATATATATTGACAGACCCAGAATTGATTTCGGTAATTATGCAAAATATCGAGTTTTTCAGTAATTAAGCTTGAAGCGGTCGAAATTTATGTTATTTGCCCTAACCTGTTCTATTTTTAGACAATCATTTCTCTTTTTATGCAACCATTTCAATTTCGTTCCTATTTTTAAAATCTGTTAGCATATTTCCGTTAAGATATAAAGAGATAATGTTAGACTCGAGTATAATATTGTGCATATATTAAGCTTGTCAAACGAGCCGGGTTGATCTGATCCAACCTGACTCAAACCGGCTCGTTTAAAAAAATCATCCCGGTTTGATCCGCCCCGGTCAGTCCAGGGCTGTAGGGTACCGGGTCCCGAGCCGATTTATTTTTTTGGTTGGGCCCGATTAATCCTGCTCGGACCAAGCCCGGTCCGAGCCCGTCGGTTAACCGGCCCAGTTTACTTTATGAAAAAATAAAAAATAAAAAATTGGGCTTTGGACCGTTGGGCCCAAACTAGCCGTTGGCCCAACGGTTATATAGCCGGTTTTCGGTCCAAACGACTAGTTTGGCATTTTTATTTTAAAAAAAAAGTAATTTTAATTATTTTTTAACCCCCAAAAAATCCTATAAATACCCTACACTTTCAAATCATTTTCCACACAATTTTTCATTCTCTCAATTCTTATTCTCTCACAAATCTCAATTCTCAAACATTCTATATATTTAATTTTCTAAATAGTTCACTTTAATTTTTTAATTTTGCTATTGCAAAGTAAGAGTGGAAGTTTTTAAAGTCGCAACCTTCGAATACTTTCAAAATTTGGTATTGTCGTTCTATCTCTTACGTTTAATTTTTATTTAGTGTATTAATTGTTGAATATTTAATTTTAGTATATTTCTGTATTTTGATTTTTTTTAGTTTAATTTATATTATGGATAAATAAAGAAACCTCGCTACAAAAGGTGTTAAATTTTTTTGTCCCAAAAATGATAGTGGTAGTAAAAAGCGAATTACTAGCGGTATAGGTACTTCAAGTAGTAGATATACCTATGTGCCTCCGGCACCGCTTAATCAACCTTTTGAGGAAGAAGTAGGCGTACCTTTAGGTGTAGGTGCCCACGACATAGATTATGTAGAAGCTCAAGAAAATTACGGTATAAAAGAAGAAAATGAAGTAGATGCGGTTAATTTAGACGACTATAATGAAAATATTGGCGAGACACTCGCAGTAGGAATGGTACGTATATATGCGTATATATCTTCTATTGACGTATATATTTAAGGTATACATGTGTATATGTTTTATAAATTAGTATATAACTATATATATATATATATATATATATAGTGTATTTATATATTGTAATATATTTTATTTAAAGTAGTACGTATATTGTATGGTACGTATATATGTGTATATATCTTCTATTGACATATATATTTAACGTATACATGTGTATATGTTTTATAAATTAGTGTATAACTATATATATAGTGTGTCTATATATTGTAGTATATATATATTGTAGTATATTTTATTTAAAGTAGTACGTATATATTGAATGGTACGTATATATATGTATATATCTTCTATAGACATATATATTTTTATAAATTAGTACATAACTATATATATAGTGTGTGTATATATTGCAATATATATATTATAGTATATTTTATTTAAAGTAATACGTATATATTGTATAGTACGTATATATATGTATATATCTTCTATAGACATATATATCTAACGTATACATGTGTATATGTTTTATAAATTATTATATATATCATTATATTGTAGTATATATCTTGTAGTATATGTTTTATTTAGAGTAATATAGATATTTAACTAACGTATAGTCGTATACACGATTACATGTGTAATTGTGTAGAAGTGTATATATTTTTTAAATTCTAATGTAGTATATACATTATATATATAGTGTATATATATTGTTTAATATATTTAAAATCTATATAGGTGGGTATATATAGCGTATATTGGAAAAAACTTTTTTGTTTGTTTTTTGACCGAGTTTGATCGGGTTTAGGTGAGTTAGACCGGATTGGGCTAAGTGGGTCAGTTCAGGGTTGTTTTTTTTAAAATTACTGTTGAACCCTGCCCCAACCCGGCCCACAACCCAGCTAAATTTGACGGGTCGATTCCGGGTTGACCCGTCCTGACCCACTTGTCATCCATAGCATATATTATTCAACAATATGAATAAATAAGATTAGATTATCGTTGAATGTTCGGAATAACTTACAAAATTTTTAGATTACGGTGTAATAATTTTTCCATATGGAGAAAGGTTTAAAATCCTCATGATTCATGAACTATGACATTTGGTCCAATATTGCCTTATGTTTATCTTTCGAGTTTCGGACAAAAATTTCCCTGATGTTAACCTTTCGGGCCAAAAATGTCTTTGACACTAACCTTTTGGCTGAAATGTCTTTATCTCTATCGGTTCCCTTAAAGTAAAGGTAATTAAGTAGTCTTTATTACGTGGCCAAATCTAAGTAGTCCAAATTTAAACTCTTTCCAAATAAAGAAATACTCCATTCATCTCAAATTATCTGTCTCAAATTTGTTAATTTAATTTATTATTTTACTTGTCTCTTTTCATTAATCAAGAAGTGACAATTTTTTTTTCATGTTTACCCTTTGCAATAATTGTTTTTTCTTTAAATTAAAATGTAAACATCATTTAATAGGGGTATTATGGTAAACTAATCATGTTATTAATTATTTCTCTTAATCAATGTGTCATCTTAATTTGGGATGGATAATTTAATATGGAGGGAATAGAAACTATCAATGACCCATATATTTGACCCGATCCACTTGAAAATTATATCTAAAAAAATTATTAATTACAAGATATCTTCCTAGTGGTATATTTAGATCAGCCCCTAATTTATTAGAATCCAAATCATAGCTTGGGATCGAACTAAAATTCATACATGTCCTGTCTGATTGTCCCATCTGAATAAATTATTACTCCGCCCATGTCAATTTATGTGTCATCTCGGAAATTCAAAAAAATTTATCTTTGGCCGTAATTTTTTCATATATTTTTAAATATTTTTAATTGTCAATTATTGTTTCACTTATAACAATTTTAACGTAGTTTTTAAGGAGTATGTAATTTTATTTCAAAAAAAAAAATTAAGATTTCATGCCTAAATTTACGATAATACTTAAAGTTTGACTCTCTGAAAGCAAAACATGTCATATAAATTGGATAAAAAAATTAATATTTTTTAATTAATGTGAAGTGTTTTATCAATTACCATTTGTCTTATTCATTGGTTAACTTTTTTTTTTTTTTTTTCCAGGAGGATCAATAGTATTCCCACTTCCCCTCCAGCGTGACTCGAACCCTCAACCTACCGGTTGAAGGTGGAGGTGCTCAACCACTTGAGCAAGCCTCACTTGTCTTATTCATTGGTTAACTTCAACCAAAAAGTTAACGTCCAAGACATTTTTGACTCGAAAAGTTGATGTCAGTGGCAATTTTAATCCGAAAGATAAAAAGGAAGAAAATATTGGACCCAATGTCATAGTTCAAAGGCATTTTAAACCTTTCTCCATTTTTTATATGATTTTTAGATAATTCCTAAGCTAGAAAACAATGTCAATTAGAGGCTGATTCAAAATTCTTACAAAATATATTTATGTGAAAAGTAAAAGAGGAAACGTTACATTAATAAGTAGGTTTGATGTATAAATCTCTTTTGATTACAAAAATCTTAAATGAATTTCAACTACACATTATGAGAAGAATAAAATATTTGACTTGAAGTGGTCTAAAAATCAATGAAAAATTTCTTTAAAATATTCCATTTTTATCTTTATACTCGCATGATAAATCATAATAATTGTCTTATTCTATGATTAGATTTCGTAGTCCAATAATCAATTTTCTCAGCAATTATTTTGACATCTTTAAAGTTTTGTTTGGTGTTTGGTCAAAAGTAGTGTAACTTCTTTTCTTATAGATTTTTGTGCAATTAAGTTTTAAATAGTTGAGTTATTTGATTGAATAAATGTATGTTTAGCTAACTTAAAGAAGTGAGTAACTGATCATTAAAGTGATTTAAAATCAACAAAAATCATTTAAATATTCCATTTTTATCTTTATACTCGCGTGATAAAGCATAACAATTGTCTTATTATAGGTTTCAATTTCACAGTACAATAGTCAAATTTCTTAATATATGTTTATCAAATTTTATTTGGTGCAATTTGGTCAAAAGTATTAGAACTTCTATTTTTACATAGATTGTTGTTCAATCAAGTTTTGAATAATTAATTATTTGGTAGCGAAAATATATTGTATCATTAATTCAAAAAAGTAAGTAATTGATCATTGAAATGCTTTAAAAATCATAAAAATCATAAAAATCACTTTAAAAATTGTCGTTTAAATCTTCTTAGTGACCAGATAAAGCATAACAATTGTCTTATTATACGTTTCATTTCATAGTTCATGAGTAAAATTTCTTGGCAAACTTTTTGACATTCTTTAAGTTTTGTTTGATGAATTTGGTCAAAAGTGGGGTAACTTCTTTTCTTATAGATTTTTTTGCAATTAAGTTTTGAATAGTTGAATTATTTGATCGAGAAAATGTATTATATTGCTTATTTAAAGAAGTAAGTAATTGATCGTTAAAATGTTTACAAATTGATAAAAATATGAGTATGATATCAAAAATAAAAAGTTTGCGTAACTTAGCTCCATACCACTTTTTTTAGTGGCAAAAGTTAGATGAAGAAATTTAAAAAATAACTTATCCACCATGGACAACACGGTACACTACACGATTTATAGCCTATTTGGTTAAATTTTGAAAATCGGCTTATTTTGAGAAGTGTTTTTCATAGTAATTCTTTTTCTCACAATTTGTGTTTAGCCAGAAAATTTTAAAAAGCACTTTGAGCAAAAGAGGATCGGCTGAAGCCATAACCAATACGGAGGGATTGACATAGTAAAGGAGGCTAAACAAAGCTATCAAAGGGATGTGCCCAGGAATATCCTTCTTTCGTACCCAAGAGGGGAACTCTTTCTAATAGGAGCAATTCAAGCATTAATTAGTACTACCTCAGATCTAAAAGGAAAGGAAGGAGAAGTATAGGGAAGTGTGCCTAAAGAGACTTTCTTCTGTTCTAGGTGAGAACTCTAGGTCTAGGAGTCAAAAAGAGGTGGAACTTCTATATTATATACGCTATTTCGCGCTGAGCGAGGCTGCTTTCCCTCCTTACCAACCAGATATAAGTATTATATAAGCATCAGAGTAGGCAAATAGATAAAAAGTGAGGAATATCAATAGGCAGCTCGTCGAAGCTTAACCAGGCTTTTGCTTTTTCTTTTTAGGCGGATAGTGGTATAGAGTAGGTGAAGATTGACTCTGATCCTGTAACGGAGTCTCTTTATTAGGATCTGAAGATGGAATCCCTTTATTAGATGGAGTCTCTTTAGGATCTGAAGATGGAGTCTCTGAAGAGTTTAGACTCAAACCCTTGGTAGCTATTATTTCTCTTAAATGCTTAACCTCTCTTTTAAGATATCTATTTTGATATTCCAGTACTCTTTTATCTTGTCCAGCGTAGTCTTTCACTACAAATGGTTTTGTATCAACCCAAACTCCATCCTTATCAAAGACAGCTTCTCTCTTGGTACTAGTGGTTGTTCCTAAGTTTATATTCATATGCTTTTGCCCGATATCCAGTGTTTTCAAATAATTAGTGTTTGACCAATCTTTTAAAAGTATTTTTAAGTATGTTTTATTCAAAAGTGCTTTTAACAAAATGCTTTTGGAAATAAAATACTTTTTTAGCTTATGAAAAACTGATTCCGGTGCTTATAGAAACACTTATTTTCACTCAAAAACTTGACCAAACACCTCAATTTTTTAAAATAAATATTTTTCTAAAAAAAAAAAATCACTTCTAGAGAAAAATAAATTTAATTAAACAGACTATTAGTATAATTTTATTTTCCCAAAGAAAATATTTCTAGCAATAAAGCAATATATATAAAGAAACTTATGGCAGAACTGTAAGCAATATTAAGATCTAACCGTGCTGTGAATTACTGCTACCCTATAGGAAATAGTTGTCGTACTAAAGCAACTAGTATACGTATCCGCACGATACACGGACGATATTAAAATATTTTTTCTAATCTTTTCATTATGGAATATCGTGTTCAAATATGCTAAATCATATCACCTTTAAAAGAAAGTTCAACTTTCATTTTCTTTCCCAATTAAATGTGGAAAAAAGAAATCTACACTCCACCCACTTTCCACTCCTACCCCCACCTCTATGTCTATATCCATATGGGTGAAAATCCTCTCCTCCCCCCTCGAAGTTAGTCTTAAAAATCAACCCCCCAAACTATTAACAATTATCAACCTCCCCTTTTATCACAATTCAGCTATTGACCGGCAACTTTGCAAATTTGACCAATGACTAGATGGGTAAATAGTACTTTCCACTTTCTTTCAATCTAATTAATCTAATTAAGTGACTTAATTTATTAATATTACCTTATTAATTAAGGACCCTATTAGTTAATATTACCCTTAATATTGTGTTTCATCTTCTACAACAGTGATCTTCTATTTTTTGTTCATGCTAAAAACACATGATTGTTTATCTTCAACCTCTCAAAATCAAGGTAAATAATTTGAATAAACTTCACTTTAACCCCAACTACTTTGTCATATATTATGCCTGTTCAATTACAAAATTATTGAACAATTTTTTTTTCTTTCTTGGATTCGTATTGCTAAACTCTATCATCCATAATATCAATGGAATATAATTTATCCATCATATCCATCAAAGTATATAACACAATATAATCTTATGTTATATAAACATGCTAGCTATTGAATAAGTGGAATGGAAAACAAACTAGTAGAACTACATAAAGAAAACGTACTAGTACGAGTAGAAGGATAAATAATAGTAATAATAATTATAGTAGCAGTAGCATGGGTAATTCTAATAACAATTACATTTACATGATTAAAATACATAGTAAAAGGAGGTTCAATAGCATTACATAATAAATTAGGAGGAGTTAGAGGAACTAGAGATAGCAGCAACAACAGTAGTAATAGTGGCAGCAGTAGCATGAATAAGTTTCTTCGTCAAAATTTTTTTCTTCCCATATACAGGTCGAGCAATAGGATTATACAATAAGGTGATACAATGGCTGCAATCATGTAAAAGAGAGTATTACTTTTTTTTTTTTAAAATTCTTCAAACTAGATTTTAAGAGCTTGAAAGTAAAAAAAGTATTCTCAGATTTCTTGATTTTAAATAACTAAACATAATTTTTTTTTTGCTTTAGGATAGACCTAACTTACATTTAATTTATTGATGTTATTTCAGGAATGTCATTCACCTTATTAATACATCGTCTTAGTAAATGCTATCAAGTCCTTAATGTGAATGATAATTGCTATGAGATGTGATATCTCCGCATAATAATCAGACGGCCTCAGAAATGGTTCACCGGTCGAATGAAAATTGGCGTACGCTTGGCGTATACCCTCCAACCTCTGCGTGTAGAAAGAGTGTTCCCTCGCCAAGTCATCATTCACATCCACCTCTTGTTGCTCCTCCCTATCAATGTTAAGCCTGTGAGTCCAATACAAATCATCAGGCCAACTGATATCAGCCAGCCTTTCAAGCATACCACCCCGGTTATATACAACAGTCTTTGAAGGTTCAACCAACTTTACAACTTGTTGTTCTTCTTCATCTTCTTCTGATTCATTTTCTGGATCAAAATCCTCATTCTCTGGGTCTATCGTGGCCAATTCATCCTCAACCATCATACAATCACACTTTATGAAAAGAACAGAGAAAGGATAAAATTAGAGTCATAGGCCAACTCAAATTACCCAACACAAGCTCAAATAAAGCAGTTGGGTTGGGGAAACATCAAACATAAGATTATCAACAACTGAGTTCTCTAGCAGATTAACAACAACTCAAGGACTCATTCAACTACACTAATTCAGACTAAAGGGGGTCTCAAATTCTTATTTATGAATACGGTATATACCTTGTTACCCATTGTTTAGCCTCTAGAACCAAATGAATCTTAAGTACAATAACAATAAGAACTGCGCCTTAGTCCCAAACAATGAATGATATTTACAACTTTCACCCCATACGATATACCTTGTTACCCATTGTTTAGACACCAGAAATCAAGAAGGCTTAAGTACAATAACAAGAAGAATTACGCCTTAGTCCTAAATAATGAATGAAATTTACAACTTTCAACCCAAGCACTGAACATGAACAATACAAAAACAAATAATCAAGGTTTTCCTAATTCCACCAACCACGAAATCACTGAGGAAATGAGAGAAAGAACTTACAAACCCATACCTTTAACAAACTCATATCTTTTTCTTTGTTTCTTTTAATTTTCTCACTCCATATTGTAACACATTGTTTAGCCACTAAAATACTAGAGTAAATAATTGAAATTTACAACTTTCAATCCAGGAACTAAACATTAATAATAACAACCAAAAAAATTGAACTTAACAGATTAACCGACGTACCAAACTCTTGTGATACACAAAACTTACATCTTTTTGAGATAATGTAACCAGAACTTGTCTTTCTACCAAACCCATATCTTTTCTTTGTGTTCTTTTCCTTTTCTCGCTCTATTCGCAACCCATTGGTTAACAACTAGAATGCTTAAGCAAATGACTGAAATTTACAACTTTCATTCCAGGAACTGAACAGTAACCTAGGTTGTTCGGACTCTTCAAAAATGTCAAATGAGTATGCGTCGGATTCTGCAAAAGTGGTGTGTTTTTGGAGATTCCTACATGGGTACGGTATGGAAAGTGAAGAGTCCGCGCAACTTAGACAGTAACAATGCAACAACAAAAATTGAAATACAAATTAAAGAAAGAACCAAACACTTGTAACATACAAAACTTACATTTTTGCTGAGATATGTAACAAAAACCTATCTCTTTAACAAACCCATATCTTTCCTATTTGATTTCTTTTCCTTTTCTCACCCCGTATTTGCAACCCATTGTTAGCCACTAGAATGCTTAAGTAAATGATTCGAATTACAACTTTCAATTCAGGAACTCAAAACAAACAACAACAAAAATTGAACTTAATAAACTGACCGATGAACTCTTATGATGCACAAAATTTACATTTTGTTGAGATATGTAACAAAAACTTGTCTTTTTAACAAGCACACATCTTTTCTTTGTTTTCTTTTCCTTTACTCGCTCCACATTTTGTAACACATTGTTTAACCACTAGAATGCTTTAGGAAATGATTGAAATCTGCAACTTTCTATCCAGGAACTGAACACTAACAATACAACAACAAAAACTGAACTTAACAAATTAACCGATGAAGCAAACTCTTACGAATAAAACTTACATTTTATGAGATAATCTAACAAAACTTGAATTTTTTAACAAGTACATAATCGTTTCTTGTACAATAGACCCTTGTGGTCCGGACCTTCTCTGCGCCCTTTGCATAGTAGGATCTTTAGTGCACTAGGCTGCCTCTTTATTTGTAACCCATTGTTCAGTCACTAGAACTACTTAAGTAAACGATTGAAATTTGTGAATTTCAACTGAGAAACTGAACACTAACAATACAACAACAAAAATGAAACTTTACATATTAACCAACTATCCGAACCCTTATGACACACAAAACTTGTTAATTTTTTGAGATAGATTGACCAAAAACCTGTCTCATTAACAAAAGCCTATATCTTTTCTACATTTCTTTTCCTTTTTTCACTCCATATCTGTTAGCCCACTGATTAAATGATAACAACTTTCATCCAGGAACTGAACACGAACGATACAACAACAAAAACTTAATAAATTTCAATGAAGGAACCAAACACTAACTATACACCAAACAAAACCAACGCCTTTTTTATCCATATGTAACAAAATCTTATATCTTATTAACAGGGCCATATCTTTTCATTGTTATTTGTAATCCACTGTTTTGCAACTAAAACACTAAGTAAATGATTGAAATTTACAACTTCCACCAAAAAACTAAACACTAAGGGGTCGTTTGGTAGAGTGTATAAGAATAATGCTGAATAAGGTATATTTGCAACGCTTGTATTATTAATGCAAGTATTAGTAATGCTGGTATTAGTTATGCAGACATTATTTCTTATACAATGTTTGGTTTGATGTATTAAAAATAATATATATTTACATATTTTTTATAAAATAATATTTATTTACCAAAATACCCTTTTTATATATGAGCACCAACAATTCTATACTACTATGTATACTTAGGAACACCGATATGTTTGAAATACACTACTATAGAATTCAATTCTACAGTAAAATTGATAATTTTCTAACATAATTTTTTTTTTAAAAAACAAAAACGAAAAGGAATATGAAATTCAATGTAATTCCTTTTCATGAATAAAAAGAAGACCTTTGTCTTTGTCTCACAGCAAACATCAAGCTACTGCACTGTGAGGGAAAGATTGTCAGCTAACTGGTACCCGAGGAACCAAGGCAAACAGTGGCACCCTGGCTGGAGCACATCTTGATACTTGCCAAACAGCTCCTCTGGTTATTTGGCATGAAAAAAAAATGGAAGCAACCACCACCAGCTGGTGTATCCAAATACCGAAATAGCCAATCATTTTCATTGTGCTGTATCCAAATATCCAAATATCCAATGAATTAATTTGTTCATTTTCATTGAAAAGGAAATCTGAGGAAGGTATGCAATCTAGAAAATTTAATTTTTACTTCTTCTCTAAATTTACTTTTCTTTGAAAACCCAATTTCACGTATTCTCTATATCCAAAAGACTTGAAACTGAAATTGATAGAATTTGATCGGAATAAAGAGAAAGAAATCGGAATAAAAGAAGATGTTTGATTAAGAAGAAGAAGAGGATAAATGGTGGGAAAAAGAAATTAGTTATTTTGAGGGGTAAAGTTGTCATTTAATAATCCAATGCATGTATTAAAATGCTTTGTATTACTAATACATGGAAAAAAGTGGGTATTAATAATGCATAGCCGAATACACAATTTAGTGTATAACTAATGGAAAACATTAGTTATACAATGACAAAAAAATGTACCAAAGCATTGACCCGACTCGATCTCTGGCTTCGATCTTCGGCCACCGGCACCGTCGCCGACCTTCGGCGCCGACCTTAGGCGTTGACCCGACCCGATCTCCGGCTTCGATCTTTGGCCACCGGCGCCGACCTTCGGTGTCGACCCGTCCCGATCTCCGGCCCTAGACACCGACCTTTCCCCTTCCCGCCGGCTCCGGCGAGATCCAACCCCCCTCCCTCGATCTTCAGCAGCCGCCGATCGGTCCCCAGCAGCCGCAGCGCGGTCCCCAGCCAGCCGCCGCCGCCGTCACTGTCGCTCGGACTCCAGCCGTCGATCGATCTCCAACAGCCGTAGCTCATTCTTCACCCGCAGCTCGGTCGCCAGCAGCCATAGCACCCAAACGACGACCAGACAATGTCGACCAGTTCCCTCGGTCTCCAGCATCCGCAGCTCCATCTCAGCATCGAAACTCCCCAAAACCCGGTCTACGTTGGGTTCTGGTTTTTCGGCTTGGTCTACAAGCGTAACCCGGTGACCTCTAACCTTTGTTATTTCATTCCTCGTATTATGCTAGTTTTATCCCCTGTACCTTGACTTGCATTTGATTTGATGATATTGTCCGTTGTCTGTTGTTGTTGATGCTGTGGTCGTTTCTTGCACTGCTTTTGATTGGGTTATCTGGTTGTGATTTGTTGATATTGTCTGTTTTCTGTTGTTGATATTATCTGTTGTTGCTATTGCTGTTGTCTGTTGTTGCTGTTGCTGTGGTCGTTTCTTGCCTTTGATTATATTTTCTTATATTTTGCTGTTGTAGTGGCTGTGGGCGGTAATGGTTGGATAGGGTCATGTTCGAGGGGGTTGGGGCATGGGGCCGTTATGGGGGCGGGGGATGAGGTAAGGACGGGAGTGGGAGGGAGGCCAAGGTTTGGCCGTGGGGGTGGTAGAGGAGGGCGTGGGGATAGTGATGGTAGGCTGAGGGTTGGGTCTTGGAATATAGGAACCCTTCAAGGTAAGTCTATAGAGCTTGTAAAGATTCTTAGGAAGAGGAGGATCAATATCGCGTGTGTTCAAGAGACCAAGTGGGTAGGGTCTAAGGCTAGGGATGTGGATGGTTACAAGCTGTGGTACTCTGGGAGCGAGAGGCGGAGGAATGGAGTTGGCATCTTAGTAGATGAAGAGCTTAGAGGCCAGGTAGTAGAGGTGAAGAGCATCAACGATAGGTTGATGACTATTAAATAGGTCATTTGTGGGTTTACCCTGAATGTGTGTAGTGCCTATGCGCCGCAAGTGGGCTCGGAGGGGGAGGAGAAGATGCGGTTTTGGGAGGCTTTGGAGGAGGTGTTGAGAGGCGTGCCTAGCTCGGAGAAGACTGTTGTAGCAGAAGATTTCAATAGGCACATCGGGGCGTTACCAGGAGGCTTTGGTGATGTGCATGATGGTTTTGGCTTTGGGGTGATAAATGAAGAGGGGGCTACCCTATTGGAGTTCGCGAGGTCCTTTAGGCTGGTGGTGAACTCGGGCTTCCCGAAGAAGGACGATCACCTGATCATCTTTCGAAGCGCGATAGCCAGGACCCAGATTGACTTTTTGTTGCTCAGGAAAGGGGATAGGGTGTTGTGTAAGGACTGTAAGGTCATCCCGAGTGAGAATTTTTCGACCCAGCATAGGCTCTTGGTTATGGACTTGGGTATAAAGAAGAATAGAAAGAGGAGGAGTAAGGAGTGTAGACCTAGAATTAAGTGGGGCAGCTTGACGCTAGTGAATGCGTGGGAGATAGGGGAGAAGTTGGCGGGAATGAGGGTGTGGGAGTGTAGGGGGGACGTGGATAGTATGTGGGATAGGGCGGCTAGGTGCATCAGGGAGAAGGTAAGTGAGGTGTTGGGTGTTTCTAGGGGCCGGGCCGGGCACCATCAGGGGGATTGGTGGTGAAATGAAGAGGTGGAGAAGAAAGTGAGGACCAAGAAAGGGGCGTATGCTAAGTTGGTTGAGAGTAAGGACGAAGAAGAGAAGCGGGTAAACAGGAAAGAGTATAAGCTAGCTCGGAAGGAGGCTAAGTCTGCAGTCACGGCAGCTAAGACGACCGCTTTTGAGAGTTTGTATGCAGGGTTACAGGGGAAAGGAGGGGAGAAAAAGTTGTTTAGACTTGCTAAGGCTAGGGAGAGGAAGGGACGTGACCTCGATCAGGTGAGGTGCATTAAGGGGGAGGACGGCAGAGTGTTGATGGAGGACATCCACATTAAGAATAGATGGCAGTCGTGCTTTCATAGGCTCTTGAATGACGAAGGGGATAGAGCTATTGTGTTAGGGGAACTGGAGCACTCAGAGGAGTGTCGGAATTTTAGTTATTGTAGATGTTTTAGGGTAGAAGAGGTTAGAGAGGTTGTTCGCAGGTTGTGGAGGGGTAGGGCGATGGGGCCGGATGAGATATCGGTGGAGTTTTGAAAGTTCGTTGGAGAGGCTGGGGTAAGGTGGTTGACTGGTTTGTTTAACGAAATCTTCAAGACGGCAAAGATGCCCGAGGCATGGAGGTGGAGTACCATGATCCCTCTCTATAAGAATAAGGGTGACCTCCAGAGTTGCAATAACTATAGGGGGATTAAGTTATTGAGTCACTCTATGAAGATTTGGGAGAGAGTGGTCGAGGGGAGGCTGAGACGGATAGTGTCTATTTCGGAAAACCAGTTTGGATTTATGCGTGGCCGCTCGACGACGGAGGTAATTCACCTAGTACGGAGGCTAGTGGAACAGTATAGGGAAAGGAAGAAGGACCTGCACATGGTGTTTATCGACCTAGAGAAGGCTTACGACAAAGTTCTCAGGGAGGTGCTATGGAGATTCTTGGAGATGAGTGTAGTCCCGATGGATTATATCAGAGCAATTAAAGATATGTATGATGGAGCGAAAACTCAGGTGAGGACGGCGGGAGGAGACTCAGAGCATTTCCCTATCTTGATAGGATTGCATCAGGGATCTACTCTTAGTCCTTTTTTGTTTGCTTTGGTGATGGATGTGTTGACGCGGCGTATTCAAGGGGAGGTGCCTTGTTGCATGCTTTTTGCAGACGATGTAGTTCTGATTAACAAGACCCGAGGGGGTGTGAATGACAAATTAGAGGTGTGGAGACAAACTTTTGAGTCTAAAGGGTTCAGGTTGAGCAGAAGTAAGACAGAGTATTTGAAATGCAAGTTTAATGACGTGAGGCTGGAGAAAGAGGTGGTAGTGAAGCTGGAATCACAGGAGGTAGGTAAAAGGGATAGTTTCAAGTATTTCGGGTCTGTGATCCAGGGTAACAGTGAGATTGACGAGGATGTCTCGCACCGTATTGAGGCGGGATGGTTGAAGTGGAAGCTCGCGTCGGGGGTGTTGTGTGATAAGAAGGTGCCGCCCAAGCTTAAAGGAAAATTCTACAGGGTGGTAGTCCGTCCGGCCATGTTGTATGGAGCAAAGTGTTGGCCAGTTAAGAACTCCCACATCCAAAAAATGAAGGTGGCGGAAATGCGGATGTTGTGTTGGATGTGTGGGATGACTAGAGGGGATAGAGTTCGGAATCAGACTATCAAGGAGAAGGTTAGTGTGGCTCCAGTAGAGTGCAAGATGCGGGAAGTCCGATTTAGATGGTTTGGACACGTGAAGAGGAGGGGCATGGATGCCCCGGTTCGTAGGTGTGAGAGCTAGCGTTAGATGGTTTTAGGCGGGGTAGGGGTAGGCCGAAGAAGTACTGGGGTGATTAGGCGGGACATGGAGCAGTTACAGCTCACCGAGGACATGACCCTAGATAGGAAGGCCTGGAGGACGCGAATTAGGGCAGAAGACTAGGGCCAATTTGGGTCGCTAGGGTAGGGAATTACTTGGTGGGGGTATTATTCTTGTTATTCTTCCTATTATTATTCTTATTCCTATTCCTATTCTTATTCTTGTTATGATTCCGTGTTCCATGTTTTATTCCGAATCTGGGTGCTTTCAAATGTTTTCTATTACTTATGGGTGTCGTATTTACGTTATGAAATCCTGTTCTGTGCTTTACTTTGTAATTGTGTGGTGTCTCGTGTCTTGAGTCGGGGGTCTATCGGAAACAACCTTTCTACTTCTTTAGAGGTAGAGGTATGATCTGCGTACATCTTACCCCCCAAACCCTACTAGGTGGGAATACACTGGGTTTGTTGTTGTTGTTGTTGTTGTTGTATTATTTTGATTAACACACACTACCAAACGACCCCTAACAATACAACAACAACATATCAGTGTGTAAACTGGGGTCTAGGGAGGATAGTTGTACACAGACCTTATACTTACCTAGGAGGTAGAGAGGCTATTTCTAATAGAACACAAGAATTTAAACTTCACCAAATTTCAACTGATGAACAGAACACTAACAACACACCAAAATATTTATCTTTTTAACAAACTCATATTTTCTCTACATTTTATTTTCCTTTTTTCACCTCTATGTACAAGATTATTCTTTTTCAATCCATTATCACAAGAAAAAACATATAACAGTACAATTTTAGTAGTAAAATACAACAACAACAAACCCAGTGTATTCCCACCAAGTGGGGTCTGGGGTTAGAATGTACGCAGTCCATACCGCTACCTCCGAAGAATTAGAGAGGTTGTTTCCGATAGACCCCGGCTTTAGTAGTAAAAAAATCACCAAAAAATAAAAAGACTTAATCTTTCTAACAAACCCATATTATATTTTTTGTTTTTACCTCCACATTTACAAAGATTACTCATTTTTCAAGCCACTATAACAAGAAAAAACATATAACAATACAAATTTAGCAGTAAAAAAATCACCAAAAATAAAAAGACAATTTTTCTAACAAACCCATATCATATTTTTCGTTTTTACTCCATATTTATAAAGATTATTCTTTTTTCAAGCCACTATAACAAGAAAAACACATAACATCACAAATTTAACAGTAAAGAAAATCACCAAAAAAATAAAAAGAACTAAACTTTTTAACAAACCCATATCATATTTTTTGTCTTTGCCTCCATATTTACAAAGATTAATTTTTTTCAAGCCACTATAACAAGAAAAACATATCACATAACGAATCTAGCAGTAAAAAAATCACCAAGAAAACAAAAAAAAAATAAGAATAACTAATAGCATTAACAATAAAAGACAAGCGAAAAAGAGAGAGAAACTTATAGAAAAAAATGGAAGAAATCGAAAGAGAGGGAAAACTGTGAGATTTTGGAAAGAAGGGTTTTAGGGTTTTAGTGATATAATTAATGGGCTGTAATTTAATGGGTTTTGAATAAGAAAATTAAATTATATAATGGGCTTGAAAGAATTTGGGCTTTGTATTGGAAGTTCATAAGGCCCTTGAAAGGTTGATTTTATGGCAAACAACATAAATCTAGACAGTTTGAAACTTAGTTACAAAAAATCTCTATATTTTGCATAATTATGAAAAATTATAATTTTGGATCTATTGAGATGCATGATTAGCTTCCGATGCATTCGACGAAAATATATTTTTTTTCTTTGTAAAGATACATAATTAGCTCCCAATACATTTTTTTTTATTTGGGTTTGTCGAGATACATATACATCCAAATGAAGATATGTTTTTTCTTTTGTAACGATACATAATTAGCTCTCAATATTTTTATTTTCGTTTTGAATTTATTGAGATACATAATTAGCTCCAATAAGTTCAACGAAGCTACATAATTAGTTGAAATACAAAATACTTTGTAAGGGGTGGGAATTTGTGTAAATATGACAAGTTAAAATGTATGTATATGTTATTTTCCTTGATTTTACATAGGCTAAAATGTTGGACAATTAACATAAACATACACCTTAACTTATCATATTTACACAAATCTCCAACCTTACAAAGTAAGTACAAAAATTACAACTAATTATATTATCGAGAGCTAATTATATATCTCGATGGATTTAAAATTGAAAAAAAAATATAAGAAGCTGATTAAGTATTTCGTTGGATATATAATATATTACGTATCTCGACAGATCCAAGTCAAAAAAAAATATATATTGAAAGTTAATTATGTATCTTTACAAAGGAAAAATGTATCTTTGTTGGATGTATCGAGAGCTAATTATATATATTGACAGACCCAAAATTGAGTTCGGTAATTATGCAAAATATCGAGTTTTTCAGTAATTAAGCTCGAAGCGGTCGAAATTTATGTTATTTGCCCTAACCTGTTCTTTTTTTAGACAATCATCTCTCTTTTTATGCAACCATTTCAATTTCGTTCCTATTTTTAAAATCTGTTAGCATATTTCCCTTAAGATATAAGGAGATACTGTTAGACTCGAGTATAATATTGTGCATATATTAAGCCTGTCAAACGGGTCGGGTTGATCTGCTCCAACTGAACCGAACCGGCCCGTTTAAAAAAATTGACCCGGTTTGATCCACCCCGGTCAGTCCAGGGCTGTAGGGTACCGGATCCCAAGCTGGTTTATTTTTTTGGTTGGGCCCGATTAATCCTGCTCGGACCAAGCCCGGTTCGGGCCCGTCGGTTAACCGGCCCAGTTTACTTTATGAAAAAAAATAAAATAAAAAATTGGGCTTTGGACCGTTGGGCCCAAACTAGCAGTTGGCCCAACGGTTATATAGCCGGTTTTCGGTCCAAACGACTAGTTTGGCATTTTTATTTAAAAAAAAAAGTAATTTTAATTATTTTTTAACCCCCAAAAAATCCTATAAATACCCTACACTTTCAAATCATTTTCCACACAATTTTTCATTCTCTCAATTCTCATTCTCTCACAAATCTCAATTCTCAAACATTCTATATATTTAATTTTCTAAATAGTTCACTTTAATTTTTTAATTTTGCTATTGCAAAGTAAGAGTGGAAGTTTTTAAAGTCGCAACCTTCGAATACTTCCAAAATTTGGTATTGTCGTTCTATCTCTTACGTTTAATTTTTATTTAGTGTATTAATTGTTGAATATTTAATTTTAGTATATTTCTGTATTTTGATTTTTTTTAGTTTAATTTATATTATGGATAAATAAAGAAACCTCGCTACAAAAGGTGTTAAATTTTTTTGTCCCGAAAATGGTAGTGGTAGTAAAAAGCGAATTACTAGCGGTATAGGTACTTCAAGTAGTAGATATACCTATGTGCCTTCAGCACCGCTTAGTCAACCTTTTGAGGAAGAAATAGGCGTACCTTTAGGTGTAGGTGCCCACGACATGGATTATGCAGAAACTCAAGAAAATTACGGTATAAAAGAAGAAAATGAAGTAGATGCGGTTAATTTAGACGACTATAATGAAAATATTGGCGAGACACTCGCAGTAGGAATGGTACGTATATATGCGTATATATCTTCTATTAACGTATATATTTAAGGTATACATGTGTATATGTTTTATAAATTAGTATATAACTATATATATATATATATATATATAGTGTATTTATATATTGTAGTATATTTTATTTAAAGTAGTACGTATATTGTATGGTATGTATATATGTGTATATATCTTCTATTGACATATATATTTAACGTATACATGTGTATATGTTTTATAAATTATTGTATAACTATATATATAGTGTCTATAGATTGTAGTATATTTTATTTAAAGTAGTACGTATATATTGAATGGTACGTATATATATGTATATATCTACTATAGACGTATATATTTAACGTATACATGTATATATATTTTTATAAATTAGTATATAACTATATATATAGTGTGTGTATATATTGAAGTATATATATTATAGTATATTTTATTTAAAGTAATACGTATATATTGTATAGTACGTATATATATATGTATATATCTTCTATAGACATATATATCTAACGTATACATGTGTATATGTTTTATAAATTATTATATATATCATTATATTGTAGTATATATCTTGTAGTATATGTTTTATTTAGAGTAATATAGATATTTAACTAACGTATAGTCGTATACACGATTACATGTGTAATTGTGTAGAAGTGTATATATTTTTTAAATTCTAATGTAGTATATACATTATATATATCGTGTATATATATTGTTTAATGTATTTAAAATGTATATAGGTGGGTATATATAGCGTATATTGGAAAAAACTTTTTTGTTTGTTTTTTGACCGAATTTTTAACCGGGTTTGATTTGGTTTAGGTGGGTTAGACCGGGTTGGGCTAAGTGGGTCGGTTCAGGGTTGTTTTTTTAAAAATTACTGTTGAACCCTGCACCAACCCGGCCCACAACCCAGCTAAATTTGATGGGCCGATTCCGGGTTGACCCGTCCCAGCCCACTTGTTACCCATAGCATATATTATTCAACAATATAAATAAATAAGATTAGATTATCGTTGAATGTTCGTAAAATAAGAAATAATTATTTTATGATCTTCAGTTTAAAGATTTCATTATGCTATTGAACAAATATACAAGACATGATTCAATTACTGAACGTGATGGTGCGTTTTTGGAGATTTGTCATTATTCATAATCGGTCCACCCTCAAGACTTGTCTCTTTTACTTTTGGAGATTTTCTAGTTCTTAAAATATTTATTTTTGCAGTTTAGTTTCAATAGTATGATGTTTTTATTAGTCAATTTCTGAGCTAATTATGCACTGTACAATTTTTATCTGCTGACCAGATGTAGCTATTAATGACCTTCTGCCTAGACTAAAGAAGTAATCAAGTAACTAATCCTTAAGAAATCCCAAGTAGCTACCTGTTTAAAACGAAACTGCACATAGCTATCATAACAAATTAAGCAACTTAAGTATAAATCAGCTTAACCTCCACCAACAGACCACTAGAAACACCAATGCAGCAATATCGTACTCCCTCCGTCTCAAAATAAGTGTCCCCTTAGAAGTTCAACACAAAAATCAGTATACTTTCCAACTATAGCCCCATACTTCATCTTCTTGATAGCGTTGAATTTGCCATGTGGCTTCTCAACAACTCACCACGTGGCTTTTTGTCTTGCTTTTAGTTTTGCTTTTATATATATATAGATAATAATGAGGAAACACTTGACTTAAAAGGACAAAATTTCAGGCAATATAGAACCTACGTACTTTTTCTATTTACTTTTACTTGTCATGATTTCACTTTTTGAGGTCAATTTATATGAATTTTGATCAACATTTAAGGTGTATAATTTAATATTTTAGATTTAAAATTTAGATGGTCGAAAACTATACAAAAATGATATAAGTTGCAATCATTCGCATATTAATATGATGAACAAAAAATACATCTTAAAGTGTTGGTTAAAGTTCATATAAGTTAACCTCGAGAAGATGACAAATAAATATAAATAGAGGAATTATTAAGTAAACCGACATTTATTAGATATTGAGGAAACTCATGATTTAAGGGTAAAAACTTCTAATACTAATATTGAACCTACACATTCTAACGATTTACTATGACTCATTCCCTCATAGGAAACACTTGTCGTACTAAATTTGTTTTACATCAATTTGTGTAAATATGAAGTATATAACGCATAACTACTTTCAAAACAAAAACATTATGGGTCATCTAGCATGCATAAAATTTGTCTATAAGGTAAAAATAACAATATTCTTAATCACACAATTAAGTCTACTACAAAGAATAATTAATCAACTAAACAACAACAATATTATTAACTTCTATCACAAGGATTGGATCATGAAGAAAAATCAAAGGGAAGAGAGAGAGGAGAGTATATACATCACATTTTTTATTTGCGCGTCCTTTAGCTTAAGAAAACATTACTCAAATTACCTTTGTTTATTAATTTTCTCTTTTGCACTGTATTAATGTATCTCTATATTTATAATTAAAGATAAATATGGCAATAAATAATTAATTATGCGTTAATTTTCTAATAAATAACAAATATTATGTAATATCTATTTTTAATAAGGACGATAAGTATTTAGAAACAGAAGAAGTAATTTCTAGGAATACAAGGGCAAAATGTCTTTGGCTCTACATATAAATATGTAATAAAGGTTGGTCTTTAAAGATATTAGAAAGAGGGACAAAAATTCAAGATGGAATATTTCAAGGGACACTACACATATTTTTCTAAATTAAAAAAAAGCCTAATTAAATTAAATTGCTCCTCACCTTTTGAAAATGGTATAAAAATGTTCTCCATTCACTTTTTGGCTCTATAATGCCCTTCAATTTAACAACTCGAAAATCAAACCCAAAAAAATAAAATAATTAATGACGTAGCTTCTCCAATTCGTCCCCATATAATTAATTAAGAAAAAAAAAAACAACTCACAACACTTGCCCCATTACTTTACCCAACCTATGTCTATAACCTATTATGGTATTACCCCCGCCCCATTTTTCATTCTTGACAACCTCCTTCCCAGCGACACCCATAACCTCCTTCACGACACTCGAATTAGCATATGTACTATCACAGCCAATGAAACTGATAATGTTAGCATAAACTAAAAATGCTGAAAGCCATTTACACGAACATGCCTTAGTTACAATCTTAAATAGCATAGAGTTACAAGAGTTATATTATAGTATTGTTGCTTTTTTCTCTATTGGTAATACATAAATGGATGCAACAAAACAATAAAATGGAGCTATTTAACATTGCCCCATTTGATATCTCTATCAAAGTTCATTATAATCTGTATCACTCAAACGATTGCAAAAATTTAATTCGATACCCAAAGTTATCGTCTTAATACACATAACTGAAAAATAAAGTAAAGCATATGAGGAGGGAAATCCACCCTTTTAAAAATGACCAACAACCGAAGCTAGCAATGACATTTTCCACACACATAGCTGTTTCATTTGCTGTTTTAAAGGTTGCCTTTATCACAACTGAATCTGCATCAAATATCTGGCCCCAACTTAATAACAACACGATCATCAATAAATGTCAGTACTATATTTCAAGTTTGTAGCACCACGATGAATTCGGCAATACACTCAAATGATTGCAAAAATATTAATTTGATACGTGAAGTTATCGTCTTAACACACATAACTAAAAATAAAGTAGAGCATATGAGGAAGGAAATCAACCTTTTAAAAATGACCAGCAACAGAACCTAACAATGAAATTTTCCACACACATAATTGTTTCATTAATGTCACGACCCAAATGGCCATGAGTGGCACCCACACTAATATTCCTGTGGGAGAACCATCTAAACCGAACAATTATTCAATCACTTAATCAATATTAAGATGATATTATCATAAAGTCAACATAGTAACAACAATTCAAAATTAATCATTATTAATACGGAAGTCAAACAAATTACTTACTAAAATCCCCAAGACTCGAGAGTCATCGTACAAGAACTACTAACAAAGATCGTGTCTAAAGAGATATTCAAAAATAAAGTAAATAAAGAATGCTTCATTGCCCGAAAGATGGACAAAAAAAATAAGATGACCCATGACAGCCTGGAGATGGAGTGCTCACCCTTGGATCAAGATCTGCTATCAAACTCTAGAGGTGAGGTCATGTGTGAGCCTCTAGAACACTTTCTGCACTCAACAAAAGAAGAGTACAGGGTAGCATCGGTAAACCACTATGTACTGATAGGTATCATAGGCCAACTCAATTTAATAGCATGTACACGACATAAATCAAATAACAAGTAGACAAACATGGTCACATAACAAATATTCAATGAATCAATAATACAACAGTAACAGGTTAAATAGTGCTCACAAACAAGTCACATAACCATCAAGAGTATCAACCATACTATAAGCATCCACAGAATCAACACAATATGTTCACACATGCTATGAGACTTATTTTTGCCCAAATAGTCATGACCTGCAGGGAACAATATATGTTCAGGTACCGTACCGTCCTGGTATCCGATTCAACACATACATATTCGTACCGACGTGGTACTCGATTCAATATATACATATTCGTACCTGCATGGTACCCGATCTAACATTACATATCTGTACCGGCGTGGCACCCGATCCAACATATACAAATCTGTACCGGTATGGTACCCGATCCAATATATACATATCCGTATCAGCGTGGTACCCAATCCAACATATACATATCCGTACCGGCGTGGTACCCGATCCTTCATATACATATCCGTACCAGCGTGGTACCCGATCCAACATCTACATATCCGTACCAACGTGGTCCACTACTAAAAAAATAAAAATCGACCACAAAAAATTGATCACATGTTCTGGTCGCAAAAAATCGACCACAAGTGGTCGGTTTTTCGTAATATTTTATAATTTTTTTTAAAAACGACCACAAATGGTCGCTTTTTTTTTTAAATAATTATTTCAATAATTTTTATATTAATTATTATTTATTTTACAAATAAAAATAAAAAATAGCAAAACTGACCACTAGTGGTCATTATTTTAAAAATTTAATTGAAAAACATTTTTAAAAAAGTGGTCGGTTTTTAAAAATTCTTTTTAAATTTATTTTCAAAAACACCGACCACTAGTGGTCAGTTTTTAATATTTAAAAAATAAATAAAATATTTTTAAAAACCGACCACTTGTGGTCGGTTTTTAAACTAAAAAAAATTTAAAAGTAAATAATTTTTAGTAACCAATAATTATATATATGTAATCAAATATATATATATTATTTTCATTAAAAATAATTATATATATATAATGTAATTTATATATAATTTTTTGAAATTACATTGATCACACGTGGTCGATAACCAGTATAATAATAATAAAAATCAATCATTCTTAGATTTTGTAAAAAAAAGTTACACTAAAAAATATATCAAATAAAATAAATAAATTACGCTAAGCATAATATTTATCTTTTACTTATGTTTCAATATATGGAATAAATATTTTCCTTGTATATACGTTAAATGACGTTAGACATGCATAATCTTTGTATAATGAATATGCGTATATATAACCGATAATTCATTAGAATATAGTGAATGTGTTCTATTATAAGGTAATATACTTGTGGATGTGATATATATAGTACGTATTCAAGAGTTCATATATATATATATATATATATATATATCATGTAGTGATTGATTGATGAACGATTTAGTCAGAACCTGGTGTATTAAGCTAATCAAATATAATAAATCGATCACTCATCTGAGTATGTTTATGAAACACGTCGCATTATATTATTGAATAATATACTTGTGTACGTATGCGATATATAATATGTATTTAGAACTTGATATAGTCGATAGTGTGTGTATGTATAGGTATATATATATATATATAGTGTATACATATTAATTATATAGTGAAGGTATATTAATGGCATAAGACAAAACTAACCGATTATTCATCTGATCTAAATATGTGAAATACGTTATATATTATTATGGGATAATATATTAAAATCATGTATGTGATGTTTATAGTACTTATTAAAATCGTCTCGTGTAGTGACGTATGCAGTAATCGAAAGCTCGATAACTGAATCTATATATCAAAATATTTTGAATAATACATTGATATCATACTATTGAGGAAATATATATACTATTTAGTGTCAATATGTAGATACACGTATATTGTTGAAGTTGTAATAACGTAAGACAAGTAAGCAATAATTTATTTGATTAACATATTCTATTACGAAGTATATAATAATATCAACAAATTTTGTAATTTACGATAATTTTTTGGTTAATTAACAATTAATTATGATATTATATATATATATATATATATATATAATATCATAATTAAAAGCTAATTAACCAAACATTTATCATAAATTATAAAATTCATTGATATTATTATACGATTGAGAAAATATACTACTCGTGTTATTGTTATAAATATTATAATAATTTATTAAAAAATTAGTTTGTTTAAAATTAATTTTAATTTTATTAATTTATTGATTTATTAATAGTAGTAATTAAAATATTTTTTTATTATTTTATTAAAAACCGACCATTTTTCTGATTAAAATATCCAGAAAACCAACAACTTGACCACAAGTGTGTCGATTTTCAACAAAATAACAAAAAAGTATTTTAATTATATAACTCCTACCCGACCCCACCCCCCACATGACCCTACCCGATCTAATCTAAACTAGCCTAGATCGATCTAAACACACAAACGCACACATAAAAATCACGTACACACAAAAATACCCTAAACACACCAAAAATAATTTTCTAATCGCAAAACGCATTGCTCCGGCAAGTGCTCCGGCGATGATAGCTCAACTCAGGTATGAATTTTGTTGTATTTTGTGAAATTTGTGCTTTTTGAGGTTGATTTATAGGTGTACTAGTTTATATAATTGTGAAATTTATAATGGTGAAGATTAGGTTAGTTTGAACTAGTTTTTTTAAGCTCGTTTGTAGCTCGAATTTTGTTTAGTTATTTGCGAAATTTTTGAGCTATACACATAATTGTTTGAACATGTTTTGCTTGTTTAGCTTCTTGTTTTAGATATGACTTTTGCTTGATTGAAGTTATTTACTTTAATTTAGGCCAAGCAAAGGTAAGTTAATTTCTCTCGATTCACTATTGTTGTTATCTTCTTGTTATTGTTCATATTGAAGTCTAGTTAAGCCGTGTGTGACCTTGTTCGATTCACTAGCATTGTTGTTATCTTCTTGTTATTGTTCATATTGCAGTCTAGTGAAGCCGTGTGTGGCCTTGTTCGATTCACTAGCATTTTTGTTGACATCTTGTAGGTCTTGTTGTTGCTTGTTTCTTGAATGTGGTTTTCTTTTGATTCTTAGTCACTTGAAAATGGTTAAGTGTAGGAACTTTAAAGGGGAATTTTTTGTTTTGAATGTGCTTTGGTGGGTGACTTAGTTAGTTGAAAATGGTTAAGTGTGAGGACTTTCAAGGGGATTTTTTTGTTTTGATTGTGGTTTGGTAGGTGACTTAGATGGTTGAAAACAGTTAAGTATAGGGACTTTAAAGGAAATTTTGTTTTTGAATGTGATTTGGTTGGTGACTTAGCTGGTTGAAAATGGTTAACTGTGAGGACTTTAAATATGATTTTTTTTGTTTTGAATGTGGTTTGGTAGGTGACTTAGTTGGTTGAAAATGGTTAAGTGTGAGGACTCTAAAGGGAACTTTTGTTGTTTTGAATGTGATATGATAGATGACTTAGTTGGTTGAAAATGGTTAAGTGTAGGGACTTTAAAGTGGATTTTGTGTTTTGCATGTGGTTTTGTTTTGATACTTAGTTGGTTGAAAATGGTTAAGGGTAGGGACTTTAAAGGGGATTTATTTATTTTGAATGTGGTTTGGTAGGTGACTTAGTTGGTTGAAAATGATTAAGTGTGAGGACTTTAAAAAATGGATTTTTTTTTGTTTTGAATATGATTTGGTAGGTGACTTAGTTGGTTGAAAATGTTTAAGTGTAGGGACTTTAAAGGGGATTTATTTGTTTTAAATGTGGTTTGATAGGTGACTTAGTTGGTTGAAAATGGTTAAGTGTGAGGACTTTAAAGTGGATTTTTTGTTTTGAATATGTTTTGGTAGGTGACTTAGTTGGTTGAAAATTGTTAAGTGTAGGGACTTTAAATGAATTTTTTTTGTTTTGAATGCAGTTTGGTAGGTGACTTAGTTGGTTGAAAATGGTTAAGTGTGAGGACTTTAAAGGGGATTTTTTTTTAAATTGTGAATGTGGTTTGGTAGGTGACTTAGTTGGTTGAAAATAGTTAATTGTAGGGACTTTAAGGTGGATTTTGTGTTTTGAATATGGTTTTGTTTTGATACTTAGTTGGTTGAAAATGGTTAAGTGTAGGGACTTTAAAGGAATTTTTTTAATATTGAATGCGGTTTGGTAGGTGACTTACTTGGTTAAAAATGGTTAAGTGTGAGGACTTTAAAGGAGATTTTTTTTTGTTTTGAATGTGGTTTGGTAGGTGACTTAGTTGGTTGAAAATGGTTAAGTGTAGGGATTTTAAAGTGGATTTTGTGTTTTGAATGTGGTTTTATTTTGATACTTAGTTGGTTGAAAATGGTTAAGTGTAGGGACTTTAAAGTGGATTTTGTGTTTTGAATGTGGTTTTATTTTGATACTTAGTTGGTTGAAAATGGTTAAGAGTAGGGACTTTAAAGGGAATTTTTTTATTTTGAATGTGGTTTGCTAGGTGACTTAGTTGGTTGAAACTGGTTTAGTGTGAGGATTTTAAAGGGAATTTTTTTATTTTGAATGTGGTTTGGTAGATGACTTAGTCGGTTGAAAATACCTTCTTGTTTTGAATGTGGTTTGGCAGGTGACTTAGTCGATTGAAAATAGTAAGTGTGAGGAATTTAAAGTGAATTTTGTGTTTTGAATGTAGTTTGGTAGGTGACTTAGTTAGTTGAAAATTGTGAAGTGTAAGGACTTTAAAGTGGATTTTGTGTTTTGAATGTGGTTTGGTAGGTGACTTAGTTGGTTGAAAAAGGTTAAGTGTGAGGAATTTAAGGTGGATTTTTTTATTTTGAATGTGGTTTGGTAGGTGACCGAGTTGGTTGAAAATGGTTAAGTGTAGGACTTTAAAGAGATATTTTTGGTTTTGAAAGCGGTTTGGTAGGTGACTTAGTTGGTTGAAAATGATTAAGTGTGAGGATTTTAAAAGGATTTGTTTTGTTTTGAATGTGGTTTGGTAGATGACTTAGTTGGTTGAAAATGGTTAAGTGTAGGGACTTTAAAGTGGATTTTGTGTTTTGAATGTGATTTTGTTTTGATACTTAGTTTGTTTAAAATGGTTAAGTGTAGGGACTTTAAGGTGGATTTTGTTTTTTGAATGTGATTTTGTTTTGATACTTAGTTGGTTGAAAATGGTTAAGTGTAGGGACTTTAAAGGGAATTTTTTTGTTTTGAATTTGGTTTGGTAGGTTACTTAGTTGGTTGAAAATGGTTTAGTGTGAGGACTTTAAATGGGATTTTTTTTTTGTTTTGAATGTAATTTGGTAGGTGACTTAGTTGGTTGAAACTGGTTAAGTGTGAGGACTTTAAAAGAGATTTTTTTGTTTTGAATATGGTTTGGTAGATGACTTAGTTGGTTGAATATGGTTAAGTGTAGGGACTTTAAAGTGGATTTTGTGTTTTGAATGTGATTTTGTTTTGATACTTAGTTGGTTGAAAATGGTTAAGTGTAGGGATTTTATAGGGGATTTTTTTGTTTTGAATGTGGTTTGGTAGGTGACATAGTTGGATGAAAATGGTTTAGTGTGAGGAATTTAAAGGAGATTTTTTTTGTTTTGAATGTGGTTTGGTAGGTGACATAGTTGGTTAAAAATGGTTAAGTGTGAGGACTTTAAAGGGAATATTTGTTTTTTGATTGTGGTTTGGTAGGTGACTTAGTTGGTTGAAAATGGTTAAGTAGGGACTTTAAAGTGGATTTTGTGTTTTGAATGTGGTTTTGCTTTTGTACTTAGTTGGTTGAAAATTGTTAAGTGTAGTAACTTTAAAGGGGATTTATTTGTTTTGAATGTGGTTTGGTAGGTGACTTAGTTGGTTGAAAATGGTTAAGTGTGAGGACTTTAAAGTGGATTTTTTTGTTTTGAATGTTGTTTGGTAGGTGACTTAGTTGGTTGAAAATGGTTAAATTGTTGGGACTTTAAAGGGATTTTTTTTATTTTGAATGCGGTTTGGTTGATGACTTAGTTGGTTGAAAATGGTTAAGTGTGAGGAATTTAAAGTGGATTTCTTTTTTGAATGTGGTTTGGCAAGTGACTTAGTTGGTTGAAAATGGTTAAGTGTAGGGACTTTAAAGAGAATATTTTTTGTTTTGAATGAGATTTGGTTGACGAATTATTTGAATTTTTGTTCTAATTAGTTTAATCAGATTGGTTGCGTAGATGGAACCTGATTATAGCTGGATATAGCAACGGAACAATGATAATAGAATGGGTATTAAGGAGGAATTTGTTGAAGGTGTCAAGAGATTTGTTGAACAGGCTAAGACACTTGATGTTTGGACACGTTTTGGGGCTATTCATTGTCGTTGTTTTAGATGTGATGGTATAAATCTTGTAAGTGAAGAAGTTGTAAAGGATCATCTTTATAGAAAGGGGTTTCACGAGGGCTTTTTAAGTTTACGTGGTATTCATGGTGATGTTGCACAAAATAACTTTGTTTTTGGAGAAAGTAGTAGGTCTGCAGGGATCAATATCAAGATACTAGGATGACAGAAATGGTGTACGATGCTTTTGGGATGCAGCACGGGAGCGACTTTAGGGAAAATATCGAAGATGTTCATAACAGCGAAGCAGACAAATTCTATGAATAGTCCCTGAATTCCCTGCTTTTCCTCTTTTTGTCAAATCCTTTACCTTTTCCACCAAATGTCGCCTTTCCCCCTGAACGGTCTCCGGGTGACACACCAGGTCTCTTCTTATTTGATCTCTGAAAGGGTTTATTAGCATCTCCTCCATCAAAATCTAAATCTAGGCCGCTAGCATCCTCTTTATCGAAGCCGCTCTGCTTCCTCCACTTTTTAACAGACTCAATCTCCTGTTTCTTCTGCTTAGTTCGCTCTTTCATCTTTTGTTTCTTGTACTTCCTTGGCAAGTTTTTTGTTCTCCCTGGCCCTCCTCCTCTCCTCAGACTCCTCAATACTCTTCTTCTCAGCCAAGATCCGGCTCTTAACTTTCTCCATGTGAACGTCAGACTTCACCATCTCCGCAAAATAATCAGACGGCCTCAGAAACGGTTCACCGGTCGAATGAAAATTGGCATACGCTTGGCGTATACCCTCCAACCCCTGCGTGTAGAAAGAGTGTTCCCTCACCAAGTCATCATTCACGTCCACCTCTTCTTGCTCCTCCCTATCAATGTTAATCCTGTGTGTCCAATCCAAATCATCAGGCCAACTGATATCAGCCAGCCTTTCAAGCAAACCATCCCGGTTATATACAGCAGTCTTTGAAGGTTCAGCCAACTTTACAACTTGTTGTTCTTCTTCATCTTCTTCTGATTCAGTTTTTGGATCAAAATCCTCATTCTCTAGGTCTATCATGGCCAATTCATCCTCAACTATCATAAAATCACACTTTATAAAAAGAACAGAGAAAGGATAAAATTAGAGTCATAGACCAACTCAAATTACCTAACACAAGCTCAAATAAAGCAGTTGGGTTGGGGAAACATCAAACATAAGATTATCAACAACTGAGTTCTCTAGCAAATTAACAATAACTCATGGACATTCAGCTACACTAATTCAGACTAAAGGGGGTCTCAAATTCTTATTTATGAATACGGTATATACCTTGTTACCCATTGTTTAGCCTCTAGAACCAAATGAAGCTTAAGTACAATAACAATAAGAACTACGCCTTAGTCCCAAACAATGAATGATATTTACAACTTTCACCCCATACGATATACCTTTTTACCCATTTTTTAGCCACCAGAAATCAAGAAGGCTTAAGTACAATAACAAGAAGAATTACGCCTTAGTCCTAAATAATGAATGAAATTTACAACTTTCAACCCAAGCACTGAACATGAACAATACAAAAACAAATAATCAAGGTTTTCCTAATTCCACCAACCACAAAATCACTGGGAAAATGAGAGAAAGAACTTACAAACCCATACCTTTAACAAACTCATATCTTTTTCTTTGTTTTTTTTACTTTTCTCACTCCATATTGTAACCCATTGTTTAGCCACTAAAACACTAGAGTAAATAATTGAAATTTACAACTTTCAATCCAGGAACTAAACATTAATAATACAACCAAAAAAATTGAACTTAACAGATTAACCGACGAACCAAACTCTTGTGATACACAAAACTTACATCTTTTTGAGATAATGTAACCAGAACTTGTCTTTCTAACAAACCCATATCTTTTCTTTGTGTTCTTTTCCTTTTCTCGCTCTATTCCCAACCCATTGTTTAACAACTAGAATGCTTAAGCAAATGACTGAAATTTACAACTTTCATTCCAGGAACTGAACAGTAACCTAGGTTGTTCGGACTCTTCAAAAATGTCAATGAGTATGCGTCGGATTCTGCAAAAGTGGTGTGTTTTTGGAGATTCCGACACATGTACGGTATCGAAAGTGAAGAGTCCGCGCAACTTAGACAGTAACAATGCAACTACAAAAATTGAAATACAAATTAAAGAAAGAACCAAACACTTGTAACATACAAAACTTACATTTTTGCTGAGATATGTAACAAAAACCTATCTCTTTAACAAACCCATATCTTTCTTATTTGCTTTCTTTTCCTTTTCTCACCCCGTATTTGCAACCCATTGTTAGCCACTAGAATGCTTAAGTAAATGATTCGAATTACAACTTTCAATTCAGGAACTCAAAACAAACAACAACAAAAATTAAACTTAATAAACTGACCGATGAACTCTTATGATGAACAAAATTTACATTTTGTTGAGATATGTAACAAAAACTTGTCTTTTTAACAAGCACGTATCTTTTATTTGTTTTCTTTTCCTTTACTCGCTCCACATTTTGTAACACATTGTTTAAC
This sequence comes from Capsicum baccatum var. pendulum, assembly GCA_030864225.1. Lineage (NCBI taxonomy): Eukaryota > Viridiplantae > Streptophyta > Magnoliopsida > Solanales > Solanaceae > Capsicum > Capsicum baccatum. The sequence goes on along the minus strand of CM061550.1, from coordinate 264,871,885 downwards.
CACTAGAATGCTTTAGGAAATGATTGAAATCTGCAACTTTCTATCCAGGAACTGAACACTAACAATACAACAACAAAAACTGAACTTAACAAATTAACCGATGAAGCAAACTCTTACGAATAAAACTTATATTTTATGAGATAATCTAACAAAACTTGACTTTTTTAACAAGTACATAACCCTTTCTTATACCATAGACCCTTGTGGTCCGGACCTTCTCCGGGCCCTTTGCATAGTAGGAGCTTTAGTGCACTAGGCTGCCTCTTTATTTGTAACCCATTGTTCAGTCACTAGAACTACTTAAGTAAACGATTGAAATTTGTGAATTTCAACTGAGAAACTGAACACTAACAAGACAACAACAAAAATGAAACTTTACATATTAACCAACTATCCAAACCCTTATGACACACAAAACTTGTTAATTTTTTGAGATAGCTTGACCAAAAACCTGTCTCATTAACAAAAGCCTATATCTTTTCTATATTTCTTTTCCTTTTTTCACTCCATATCTGTTAGCCCACTGATTAAATGATAACAACTTTCATCCAGGAACTAAACACGAATGATACAACAACAAAAACTTAATAAATTTCAACGAAGGAACCAAACACTAACTATACACCAAACAAAACCAACGCCTTTTTTATCCATATGTAACAAAATCTTATATCTTATTAACAAGACCATATCTTTTCATTGTTATTTGTAACCCACTGTTTTGCAACTAAAACACTAAGTAAATGATTGAAATTTACAACTTCCACCAAAAAACTAAACACTAAGGGGTCGTTTGGTAGAGTGTATAAGAATAATGCTGAATAAGGTATATTCGCAACACTTGTATTATTAATGCAAGTATTAGTAATGCTGGTATTAGTTATGCAGACATTATTTCTTATACAGTGTTTGGTTTGATGTATTAAAAATAATATATATTTATATATTTTTTATAAAATAATATTGATTTACCGAAATACCCTTTTTATATATGAGCACCAACAATTCTATACTACTATGTATACTTAGGAACACCGATATGTTTGAAATACACAAATTGATAATTTTCTAACATAATTTTTTTTTCAAAAAGCAAAAACGAAAAGGAATATGAAATTCAATGTAATTCCTTTTCATGAATAAAAAGAAGACCTTTGTCTTTGTCTCACAACTAACATCAAGCTACTGCATTGTAAGGGAAAGATTGTCAGCTAACTGGTACCCGAGGAACCAAGGCAAATAGTGGCACCCTAGCTGGAGCACATCTTGATACTTGCCAAACAGCTCCTCTGGTTGTTTGGCATGAAAACAAAAATAGAAGCAACCACCACCAGCTGGTGTATCCAAATACCGAAATATCCAATCATTTTCATTGTGCTGTATCCAAATACCCAAATATCCAATGAATTAATTTGTTCATTTTCATTGAAAAGGAAATCTGAGGAAGGTATACAATCTAGAAAATTTAATTTTTACTTCTTCTCTAAATTTACTTTTCTTTGAAAACCCAATTTCACGTATTCTCTATATCCAAAAGACTTGAAACTAAAATTGATGGAATTTGATCGGAATAAAGAGAAAGAAATCAAAATAAAAGAAGATGTTTGATTAAGAAGAAGAAGAGGAGAAATGGTGGGAAAAAGAAATTAGTTATTTTGAGGGGTAAAGTTGTCATTTAATAATCCAATGCATGTATTAAAATGCTTTGTATTACTAATACATGGAAAAGAGTGGGTATTAATAATGCATAGCCGAATACACAATTTAGTGTATAACTAATGCAAAGCATTAGTTATACAATGACAAAAAAATGTACCAAAGCATTGACCCGACCCAATCTCCGGCTCCGATCTTCGGCCACCGGCGCCGTCGCCGACCTTTGGTGTCGACCTTCGACGTTGACCCGACCCGATCTCCGGCTCCGATCTCTGGCCACCGATGCCGACCTTCGATGTCGACCTATCCCGATCTCCGGCCCCGATCTCCGGCCCTAGGCACTGACCCTTCCCCCCTCCTCCACCGGCTTCGGCGAGATCCAACCCCCCTCGGTCTCCAACAGCTGTTGCCTGGTCCCCAGCAGCCGCCGATCGGTCCCCAGCAGCCGCAACTCGATCCTCAGCCAGCCGTCGCCGCCGCCGCTCAGACTCCAGCCGCCGATTGGTCTCCAACAGTCGTAGCTCCTTCTTCACCCGCTGCTCGGTCGCCAGCAGCCGCAGCACCTAGACGACATCGACCAGTTCCCTCGGTCTCCAGCAGCCGCAACTCCATCTCAGCACCAAAACTCCCCGGAACCCGGTCTACGTTGGGTTCTGGTTTTCCGGCTTGATCTACAAGCGTAACCCGGTGACCTCTAACCTTTGTTATTTCATTCCTCGTATTATGCTAGTTTTATCCCCTACACCTTGACTTGCATTTGATTTGATGATATTGTCCGTTGTCTATTGTTGTTGTTGTTATGGTCATTTCTTGCACTGCTTTTGATTGGGTTATCTGCTTGTGATTTGTCGATATTGTCTGTAGTTTGTTGTTGATATTGTTTGTTGTCTGTTGTTGTTGTTGCTGTTGTCTGTTGTTGCTGTTGTTGTGGTCGTTTCTTACCTTTGATTATATTTTCTTATATTTTGCTGTTGTAGTGGCTGTGGGCGGTAATGGTTGGATAGAGTCATGTTCGAGGGGGTTGGGGCATGGGGCCGTTGTGGGGACGGGGGATGAGGTAAGGGCGGGAGTGGGAGGGAGGCCAAGGTTTGGCTGCGGGGGTGGTAGAGGAGGGCGTGGGGATAGTGATGGTAGGCTGAGGGTTGGGTCTTGGAATATAGGGACCCTTCAGGGTAAGTCCATAGAGATTGTAAAGATTCTTAGGAAGAGGAGGATCAATATCGCGTATGTTCAAGAGACCAAGTGGGTAGGGTCTAAGGCTAGGGATGTGGATGGTTACAAGCTGTGGTACTTTGGGAGCGAGTGGCGGAGGAATGAAGTTGGCATCTTAGTAGATGAAGAGCTTAGAGTCCAGGTGGTAGAGGTGAAGAGGATCAACGATAGGTTGATGACTATTAAGTTGGTCATTCGGGGGTTTACCCTGAATGTGTGTAGTGCCTATGCGCTGCAAGTGGGCTCGGAGGGGGAGGAGAAGATGTGGTTTTGGGAGGCTTTGGAGGAGGTGCTGAGAGGCGTGCCTATCTCGGAGCAGATTGTTGTAGCAGGAGATTTCAACGGGCACATCGGGGCGTTATCGAGAGGCTTTGGTGATGTACATGGTGGTTTTGGCTTTGGGGTGAGAAATGAAGAGGGGTTATCCTATTGGAGTTCGCGAGGTCCTTTGGGCTGGTGGTGGTGAACTCGGGTTTTTTGAAGAAGGACGATCACCTGATCACCTTTCGAAGTGCGATAACCAGGACCCAGATTGACTTTTTGTTGCTCAGGAAAGGGGATAGGGTGTTGTGTAAGGACTGTAAGGTCATCTTGAGTGAGAATCTTTCGACCCAGCATAGGCTCTTGGTTATGGACTTGGGTATAAAGAAGAATAGAAAGAGGAGGAGTAAGGAGTATAGACCTAGAATTAAGTGGGGCGGCTTGACGCCAGTGAATGCGTGGGAGATAGGGGAGAAGTTGGCGGGAATGGGGCTGTGGGAGTGTAGGGGAGACGTTGATAGTATGTGGGATAGGGTGGCTAGGTGCATCAGGGATAAGACAAGTGAGGTGTTGGGTGTTTCTAGGGGCCGAGCCGGGCAACATTAGGGGGATTGGTGGTGAAATGAAGAGGTGGAGAAGAAAGTGAGGACCAAGAAAGGGGTGTATGCTAAGTTGGTTGAGAGTAAGGACGAAGAAGAGAAACGGGTAAACAGGAAAGAGTACAAGCTAGCTCGGAAGGAGGCTAAGTCAGCAGTCACGGCAGCTAAGACGACCGCTTTTCAGAGCTTGTATGCAGGGTTACAGGGGAAAGGAGGGGAGAAAAAGTTGTTTAGACTTGCTAAGGCTAGGGAGAGGAAGGGACGTGACCTTGATCAGGTGAGGTGCATTAAGGGGGAGGACGGCAGAGTGTTGATGGAGGACATCCACATTAAGAATAGATGGCAGTCGTACTTTCATAGGTTCTTGAATGACGAAGGGGATAGAGCTATTGTGTTAGGGGAATTGGAGCACTCAGAGGAGTGTCGGGATTTTAGTTATTGTAGACGTTTTAGGGTAGAAGAGGTTAGAGAGGCTGTTCGCAGGATGCGGAGGGGTAGGGCGACGGGGCCGGATGAGATACCGATGGAGTTTTAGAATTTCGTTGGAGAGGCTGGTGTAAGGTGGTTGACTGGTTTGTTTAACGAAATCTTCAAGACGGCAAAGATGCCCGAGGCATGCAGGTGGAGTACCGTGATCCCTCTCTATAAGAATAAGGGTGACATCCAAAGTTGCAATAACTATAGGGGGATTAAGTTATTGAGTCACTCTATGAAGATTTGGGAGTGAGTGGTCGAGGGGAGGCTGAGACGGATAGTGTCTATTTCGGAAAACCAGTTTGTATTTATGCCTGGCCGCTCGATGTCGGAGGCAATTTACCTGGTACGGAGGCTGGTGGAACAGTATAGGAAAAGGAAGAAGGACCTGTACATGGTGTTTATCGACCTAGAGAAGGCTTACAACAAAGTTCCCAGGGAGGTGCTATGGAGATTCTTGGAGGTGAGTGGAGTCCCGATGGCTTATATCAGAGCAATTAAGGATATGTATGATGGAGTGAAAAGTCAGGTGAGGATGGCGGGAGGAGACTCAGAGCATTTCACTGTCTTGACAGGATTGCATCAGGGATCTACTCTTAGTCCTTTTTTGTTTGCTTTGGTGATGGATGTGTTGACGTGGCGTATTCAAGGGGAGGTGCCTTGGTGTATGCTTTTTGCAGATGATGTAGTTCTGATTGACGAGACCCGAGGGGGTGTGAATGACAAATTAGAAGTGTGGAGACAAACTCTTGAGTCTAAAGGGTTCAGGTTGAGCAGAAGCAAGACAGAGTATTTGGAATACAAGTTTAATGACGTGAGGCTGGAGAATGAGGTAGTAGTGAAGCTGGAATCACAGGAGGTAGGTAAGAGGGATAGTTTCAAGTATCTCGGGTCCGTGATCCAGGGTAACGGTGAGATTGACGAGGATGTCTACATTTTATTTTCCTCTTTTCACCTCTATGTACAAGATTATTCTTTTTCAATCCATTATCACAAGAAAAAACATATAACAGTACAATTTTAGTAGTAAAATACAACAACAACAAACCCATTGTATTCCCACCAAGTGGGGTCTGGGGTTAGAATGTACGCAGTCCATACCGCTACCTCCGAAGAATTAGAGAGGCTGTTTCCGATAGACCCCCGGCTTTAGTAGTAAAAAAAATCACCAAAAAATAAAAAGACTTAATCTTTCTAACAAACCCATATTATATTTTTTGTTTTTACCTCCACATTTACAAAGATTACTCATTTTTCAAGCCACTATAACAAGAAAAAACATATAACAGTAAAAAAATCACCAAAAATAAAAAGACAATTTTTCTAACAAACCCATATCATATTTTTTGTTTTTACTCCATATTTATAAAGATTATTCTTTTTTCAAGCCACTATAACAAGAAAAACACATAACATCACAAATTTAACAGTAAAGAAAATCACCAAAAAATTAAAATGAACTAAACTTTTTAACAAACTCATATCATATTTTTTGTCTTTGCCTCCATATTTACAAAGATTAATTTTTTTCAAGCCACTATAACAAGAAAAACATATCACATAACGAATCTAGCAGTAAAAAAATCACCAAGAAAACAAAAAAAATAAGAATAACTAATAGCATTAACAATAAAAGACAAGCGAAAAAGAGAGAGAAACTTACAGAAAAAAATGGAAGAAATCGAAAGAGAGGGAAAACTGTGAGATTTTGGAAAGAAGGGTTTTAGGGTTTTAGTGATATAATTAATGGGCTGTAATTTAATGGGTTTTGAATAAGAAAATTAAATTATATAATGGGCTTGAAAGAATTTGGGCTTTGTATTGGAAGTTCATAAGGCCCTTGAAAGGTTGATTTTATGGCAAACAACATAAATCTAGACAGTTTGAAACTTAGTTACAAAAAATCTCCATATTTTGCATAATTATGAAAAATTACAATTTTGGATCTATTGAGATGCATGATTAGCTTCCGATGCATTCGACGAAAATATATTTTTTTCTTTGTAAAGATACATAATTAGCTCCCAATACATTTTTTTTTATTTGGGTTTGTCGAGATACATATACATCCAAATGAAGATATGTTTTTTCTTTTGTAACGATACATAATTAGCTCTCAATATTTTTATTTTCGTTTTGAATTTATTGAGATACATAATCAGCTCCAATAAGTTCAACGAAGCTACATAATTAGTTGAAATACAAAATACTTTGTAAGGGGTGGGAATTTGTGTAAATATGACAAGTTAAAATGTATGTATATGTTATTTTCCTTGATTTTACATAGGCTAAAATGTTGGAAAATTAACATAAACATACACCTTAACTTATCATATTTACACAAATCTCCAACCTTACAAAGTAAGTACAAAAATTACAACTAATTATATTATCGAGAGCTAATTATATATCTCGATGGATTTAAAATTGAAAAAAAAATATAAGAAGTTGATTAAGTATTTCATTGGATATATAATATATTACGTATCTCGACAGATCCAAGTCAAAAAAAATATATATTGAAAGTTAATTATGTATCTTTACAAAGGAAAAATGTATCTTTGTTGGATGTATCGAGAGCTAATTATATATATTGATAGACCCAGAATTGAGTTCGGTAATTATGCAAAATATCGAGTTTTTCAGTAATGAAGCTCGAAGCGGTCGGAATTTATGTTATTTGCCCTAACCTGTTCTATTTTTAGACAATTATTTCTCTTTTTATGCAACCATTTCAATTTCGTTCCTATTTTTAAAATCTGTTAGCATATTTCCCTTAAGATATAAGGAGATACTGTTAGACTCGAGTATAATATTGTGCATATATTAAGCCTGTCAAACGGGCCGGGTTGATCTGGTCCAACCTGACCTGAACCGGCCCGTTTAAAAAAATTGACCCAGTTTGATCCGCCTCAATCAGTCCAGGGCTTTAGGGTACCGGATCCCGAGCCGATTTATTTTTTTGGTTGGGTTAACCGGCCCAGTTTAGTTTATGAAAAAAAATAAAATAAAAAATTGGGCTTTGGACCGTTGGGCCCAAACTAGCCATTGGCCCAACGGTTATATAGCCGGTTTTCGGTCCAAACGACTAGTTTGGCATTTTTATTAAAAAAATAAATAATTTTAATTATTGTTTAACCCCCAAAAAATCCTATAAATACCCTACACTTTCAAATCATTTTTCACACAATTTTTCATTCTCTCAATTCTGATTCTCTCTCAAATCTCAATTCTCAAACATTCTATATATTTAATTTTCTAAATGGTTCACTTTAATTTTTTAATTTTGCTATTGCAAAGTAAGAGTGGAAGTTTCTAAAGTCGCAACCTTCGAATACTTCCAAAATTTGGTATTGTCGTTCTATCTCTTACGTTTAATTTTTATTTAGTGTATTAATTGTTGAATATTTAATTTTATTATATTTCTGTATTTTGATTTTTTTTAGTTTAATTTATATTATGGATAAATAAAGAAACCTCGCTACAAAAGGTGTTAAATTTTTTTGTCCCAAAAATGGTAGTGGTAGTAAAAAGCGAATTACTAGCGGTATAGGTACTTCAAGTACTAGATATACCTATGTGCCTCCGGCACCGCTTAGTCAACCTTTTGAGGAAGAAGTAGGCGTACCTTTAGGTGTAGGTGCCCACGACATAGATTATGTAGAAGCTCAAGAAAATTACGGTATAAAAGAAGAAAATGAAGTAGATGCGGTTAATTTAGATGACTATAGTGAAAATATTGGCGAGACACTCGCAGTAGGAATGGTACGTATATATGTGTATATATCTTCTATTGACGTATATATTTAAGGTATACATGTGTATATGTTTTATAAATTAGTATATAACTATATATATATATATATAGTGTATTTATATATTGTAGTATATTTTATTTAAAGTAGTACGTATATTGTATGGTACGTATATATGTGTATATATCTTCTATTGACATATATAATTAACGTATACATGTGTATATGTTTTATAAATTAGTGTATAACTATATATATAGTGTGTCTATATATTGTAGTATATATATATTGTAGTATATTTTATTTAAAGTAGTACGTATATATTGAATGGTACGTATATATATGTATATATCTTCTATAGATGTATATATTTAATGTATACATGTATATATATTTTTATAAATTAGTATATAACTATATATAGTGTGTGTGTATATATTGCAGTATATATATTATAGTATATTTTATTTAAAGTAATACGTATATATTGTATAGTATGTATATATATGTATATATCTTCTATAGACATATATATCTAACGTATACATGTGTATATGTTTTATAAATTATTATATATATCATTATATTGTAGTATATATCTTGTAGTATATGTTTTATTTAGAGTAATATAGATATTTAACTAACGTATAGTCGTATACACGATTACATGTGTAATTGTGTAGAAGTGTATATATTTTTTAAATTCTAATGTAGTATATACATTATATATATAGTGTATATATATTGTTTAATGTATTTAAAATATATATAGGTGGGTATATATAGCGTATATTGGAAAAAACTCTTTTGTTTGTTTTTTGACCGAATTTTTAACCGGGTTTGATCGGGTTTAGGTGGGTTAGACCGGGTTGGGCTAAGTGAGTCGGTTCAGGGTTGTTTTTTTAAAAATTACTGTTGAACCCTGCCCCAACCCGGCCCACAACCCAGCTAAATTTGACGGGCCGATTCCGGGTTAACCCGTCCCGGCCCACTTGTCACCCATAGCATATATTATTCAACAATATGAATAAATAAGATTAGATTATTGTTGAATGTTCGGAATAACTTACAAAGGTTTTAGATTACGGTGTAAATAATTTTTTCATATGGAGAAAGGTTTAAAATCCTCATGATTCATGAACTATGGCATTTGGTCCAATATTGCCTTATGTTTATCTTTCGAGTTTCGGGCCAAAAATGTCTTTGACACTAACCTTTTGGCTGAAATGTCTTTATTTCTATCGGTTCCCTTAAAAGTAAAGGTAATTAAGTATTCTTTATTACGTGGCCTAATCTAAGTAGTCCAAATTTAAACTCTTTCCAAATAAAGAAATACTCTATCGTCTCAAATTATTCGTCCCAAATTTGCTAATTTAATTTCTTATTTTACTTGTCTTTTTTCATTAATCAAGAAGAGACAATTTTTTTTTTTTCATGTTTTACCCTTTGCATTAATTATTTTTCTTTAAATTAAAATGTAAACATCATTTAATAGGGGTATTATGGTAAACTAATCATGTTATTAATTATTTCTCTTACTCAATGTATCATCTTAATTTGGGACGGATAATTTAAGACGGAGGGAATAGAAACTATCAATGACCCATATATTTGACCCGATCCACTTGAAAATTATATCTAAAAAAATTATTAATTACATGATATCTTCCTAGTGGTATATTTAGATCAACCCCTAATTTATTAGAATCAAAATCATAGCTTGGGATCCAACTAAAATTCATACATGTTGTCCCATCTGAATAAATTATTACTCCGCCATGTCAATTTATGTGTCATCTCGAAAATTCAAACAAATTTATCTTTGACCGTAATTTTTTTATATATATTTTAAATATTTTCAATTGTCAATTATTGTTTCACTTATAACAATTTTAACGTAGTTTTTAAGGAGTATATAATTTTATTTCAAAAAAACAATTAAGATTTCATGCCTAAATTTACGATAATACTTAAAGTTTGACTCTCTGAAAGTAAAACATGTCATATAAATTGGATAAAAAAAATTATTATTTTTTAATTAATGTGAAGTGTTTTATCAATTACCATTTGTCTTATTCATTGGTTAACTTGAACCAAAAAGTTAACGTCCAAGACATTTTTGACTCGAAAAGTTGATGTCAGTGGCAATTTTAATCCGAAAGATAAAAGGAAGAAAATATTGGACCCAATGTCATAGTTCAAAGGCATTTTAAACCTTTCTCCATTTTTATATGATTTTTAGATAATTCCTAAGCTAGAAAACAATGTCAATTAGAGGCTGATTTAAAATTCTTATAAAATACATTTATGTGAAAAGTAAAAGAGGAAACGTTACATTAATAAGTAGGTTTGATGTACAAATTTCTTTTGATTACAAAAATCTTAAATGAATTTCAACTACACATTATGAGAAGACAAATAAAATATTTGACTTGAAGTGGTCTAAAAATCAATGAAAAATTTCTTTAAAATATTCCATTTTTATCTTTATACTCGTATGATAAATCATAATAATTGTCTTATTCTATGATTAGATTTCGTAGTCCAATAATCAATTTTCTCAGCAATTATTTTGACATCTTTAAAGTTTTGTTTGGTGTTTGGTCAAAAGTAGTGTAACTTCTTTTCTTATAGATTTTTGTGCAATTAAGTTTTAAATAGTTGAGTTATTTGATTGAATAAATGTATGTTTAGCTAATTTAAAGAAGCGAGTAACTGATCATTAAAGTGATTTAAAATCAACAAAAATCATTTAAATATTCCATTTTTATCTTTATACTCGGGTGATAAAGCATAACAATTGTCTTATTATAGGTTTCAATTTCGCAGTCCAATAATCAAATTTCTTAACAATTTTTTGACATCTTTCAAGTTTTGTTTGGTGTAATTTGGTGAAAATAGTGTAACTTCTTTTTTTATAAATTTTTGTGCAATTAAGTTTTAAATTGTAGAATTATTTGATTGAATAAATGTATGTTTAGCTAACTTAAATAAGTAACTGATCATCAAAGTATTTTAAAATCAATAAAAATTCCTTTAACAATGTCATTTTTATCATTATGGTCACCTCGTAAAGTATAACAATTGAAATTTCACAGTCCAATAGTCAAAATTCTTAACATATGTTTATCAAATTTTATTTGGTGCAATTTGGTCAAAAGTATTAGAACTTCTATTTTTACATAGATTGTTGTTCAATCAAGTTTTGAATAATTAATTATTTGGTAGCGAAAATATATTGTATCATTAATTCAAAAAAGTGAGTAATTGATCATTGAAATGTTTTAAAATTCATAAAAATCACTTTAAAAGTTGTCGTTTAAATCTTCTTAGTGACCAGATAAAGCATAACAATTGTCTTATTATACGTTTCATTTCATATTTCATGAGTAAAATTTCTTGGCAAACTTTTTGACATTCTTTAAGTTTTGTTTGATGCAATTTGGTCAAAAGTGGGGTAACTTCTTTTCTTATAGATTTTTTTGCAATTAAGTTTTGAATAGTTGAATTATTTGACCGACAAAATGTATTATATTGCTTATTTAAAGAAGTAAGTAATTGATGGTTAAAATGTTTACAAATTGATAAAAATATGAGTATGATATCAAAAATGAAAAGTTTGCGCAACTTAGCTCCATACCACTTTTTTTAGAGGCAAAAGTTAGATGAAGCAATTTAAAAAATAACTTATCCACCACGAACAACACGGTACACTACATGATTTATAGCCTATTTGGTTAAATTTTGAAAATCGGCTTATTTTGAGAAGTGTTTTTCATAGAAATTCTTTTTCTCACACTTTGTGTTTAGCCAGAAAATTTTAAAAAGCACTTTGAGCAACAATTAGTGTTTGACCAATCTTTTAAAAGTATTTTTAAGTATGTTTTATTCAAAAGTGCTTTTAACAAAATGCTTTTGGAAATAAAATACTTTTTTAGCTTATGAAAAACTGATTCTGCTGCTCATAGAAACACTTATTTTCACTCAAAAACTTGACCAAACACATCAATTTTTAAAAATAAATATTTTTATAAAAAAAATAATCACTTCTAGAAAAAAATAATTTAATTAAACAGACTATTAGTATAATTTTATTTTCCCAAAGAAAATATTTCTAGCAATAAAGCAATATATATAAAGAAACTTATTAAGATCTAACCGTGCTGTGAATTACTGCTATCCTATAGGAAATAGTCGTCGTACTAAAGCAACTAGTATACGTATCCGCGCGATACACGGATGATATTAATTTTTTTTTTAATCTTTTCATTATGAAATATCGTGTTCAAATATGCTAAATGATACCACCTTTAACATAAAGTTCAGCTTTCATTTTCTTTCCCAATTAAATGTGGAAAAAAGAAATCTATACTCCACCCACTTTTCACTCCTACCCCCACCTCTGTGTCTATATCCATATGGGGAAAATCCTCCCTCCCCCTCCGAAGTTAGTCTTAAAAATCACCCCCCCAAACTATCAACAGTTATCAACCTCCCCTTTTATCATAATTCAGCCATTTGACCGGCAACTTTGCAAATTTGACCAATGACTAGATAGGTAAATAGTACTTTCCACTTTCTTTCAATCTAATTAATCTAATTAAGTGACTTAATTTATTAATATTACCTTATTAATTAAGGACCCTATTAATTAATATTACCCTTAATATTGTGTTTCATTTTCTACAACAGTGATCTTCTTTTTTTTGTTCATGCAGAAAACACGACTGATTATCTTCAACCTCTCAAAATCAAGGTAAACAATTTGAATAAACTTCACTTATAACCCAACTACTTTGTCATATATTATGCCTTTTCAATTACAAAATTATTGAACAATTTTTTTTTTCATTCTTGGATTCGTATTGCTAAACTCTATCATCAATAATATCAATGATATATAATTTATCCATCATATCCATCAAAATATATAATACAATATAATCCTATATTATATAAACCTGCTAGCTATTGAATAAC